>SJYQ01006883.1:86559-130121 GCA_006410935.1 Redunca redunca
GAATAGTCTCATGTTTTTTTAAAGAAGAGCTCTATAAATTTTGCAGATTGGCCTTAAAGCAAGAATAGAATAGAAGAAATGCTGATATGTTATATGAAAAAATTAGGGAACAGTTAAGAAAGGAAGACCAATATAGTAAAGAAATTGAAATGAAACAGCAACTTGAACTCACTCTCAGAGCACTAGATGGAACTGAAGACTGAGAAATGATCTGAATCAGGCAGAGTAATTGTTGCTGAAAATTTCAAATTTCTAACACCATTTCATCAATATTATTTATAATATCCCTCTTATTTAATATGTATTATTTAGATTTCAAACAAAATGCTATCTCAACCTGGGTGTGAACTGTGACATTCAGAGTTTAAGTGATTAGTTTCTTGCCATCCTTGGCTTCTAGTAATGCTCTGTATGTGTTTTCTGAGTGGAGGAATGGATGTAACTTGAGCTTAATTATTAACATAATGATTGGCACTTCTGATACATTAAAGTAATCATCTTAATTCCAATGAAGAATTACAATGAAGAAATTCCAATGAAGAAATACAATGAACACTTAATAATGATCACTGTTTTCATGCAGAGGGTTAAGAATAAAACAGCATAATTTTTTTTTTCTTTTCTGTCTTGAGAAAAATGGCTACTTCATTATTAATTTTGGCTTTTTAAATGTTAAAATACAGGCTAACTTGCCTTGAGACTGTGAAGGAACTAGTTAAATGCTTTGTAAAGAGATTTCCTTTCACAATACTATATCTGCATGTTTTTGCTTCTGTGATAAATTTAGCAGACAGTTAAATTAAAATCCGAGTTACTCATGTGGGATAAAGATCCTTGTGCTTTAAAAGGCTACTTCCTTTAAACGTTTTATTTCATTTTATATTCTGCTTCTAAGCTTTTAACTGTTTTTTTTCCTTTTAATGATATGGGCCCCAAAACTTGATATAGTGTCTCTCCGGGTTATGGAAGAGTGGCATATGACACTCAGAAGCAGCTTTCTGGAGAACAGAATGCCGGAATCTTACAGGAGGGAATCCTGGCCAATCAGCTTGCCTGGCAAAAGCAGAAAGAAATGGCTAATAAGGAAATGAACTCTGAGGTATTTTCTGTAGTCATGTATGTGTGTGTATGTATCTGTGTATGTATATATTTTATAAACGAAGAGTATGTACCATAGAAAGTATAGAGGCTTGTGAAAGCCTATACATATATATTTTGAGGAGGGATGACATTTTTTCATGGGTCGGATAAAGTAATATTTGTAATTCAGATCCATTTGTCTACATCAGTTAGGTAGGGGCATACGATGACCTCATCCAAGGAAAGGCGTTTAATATTTTCCATAGGAATTCATCTCAAAATTATTGCAAGTATATCAGAGGAGCCGGCACCCTCCTCTGATTGCGCTTTAGGCCAGGAAGACAGCGTGTGCTCCGCGATCGACTGCGCTACACACCCAAGTCCCTCTGCTTTGGAGTGAGCATGTGCATCACTCCATGCACACCATCACCTTCAGTGTCTAAATCAGAGTCCGTTCTTGGCTCCACTGTCAACAACCTTTGCACATCATTTACAGTTTTCCAGTTTGTAAAAACTGCAAGATCAGTTGTAAAAACTTTTTTGAACACTTTAACTTCTTCAGAATAAACTTATAAAAGTCCCACCTCCTCTGCTCCCCGCCAAGAAAAACCATACCTCTTGCTACTAGCAATAGATACTCTTAATTTTTGGCAGTGATTTCCCTTCCTTGATAGACCATCAGAGCAGTTTATAACTTCCACTGATGCTAAGGAGGAAGAGTATAGGCAATTCAGAGACTGTATTATGGATGTCATTCTTGTGAGAAAATTAACGCTTTGCTCTATGTAGTGTCCTATTTTAGTACAAGGAACTTTTGAAAGCAGTGATCAATATAACACAATATATATTTAGTGATAATTAATAAGTGTTTTTCGTTGTCTTTCTCCCTATCTTACTATTTTAAACATTATGAAAAAGTATTGAAAGTTATGGAAGCAGCAAATAATCTCATGATTGTCTAAGAAGAGCTCTCTAAATTTTACCTATTTACCATTAGTGTATGCACCATGAGTGAAGTAAGAGGCTTATTTTGTATTGATATGTTTGTACTAGAGAAGTAACTGTGGTGTGATGTAAGAGGACTAGTAGAGTCAGAAGACCTGGTGAAAAACCTGCAGCTTACTTATATTTCTGACTTCTTCCTTTCCAGAATCATTATAGCTAATGAGTTAATTGATGTTTGTAGAAGTGCTTAGTGCAGCTATCAATAGGTATAATTCTTGTAGTGGACTATTACAATGTTAGAATGGTAGCATATTCTCAAGAAAAAAGTTTTTACAAAATTTAATCTGTTTGGCTATGTACAGAGCTAAGGCTCTTTACTTTGGGGTAGCTGTATAGGTTAGGTATCAGATGTATTTTTTTTTAAAGCTAGCAAGTGGTGGTGTTTATTGGAGGTATTTGTCATATTTCTTGGGATAATTTTATTTTTCTTCATGTCAATTTAATTTGGGAAATATTTCAGCCTTGAATCATTTATTCTTATGGCCTGTCAACTATCTAAAGGCATCTACTTGTCATTCACTCATAATTAGGGACTCAAGTGGTGAGCTTTACCAAACAGTTCTAGATTTACTCTTCCATCTGCTATTTATGATTTACTTAGAACATTTTTGTAAACAGTTTGCTCATAGTTCTCATTTTCAGTTCAATCAGTTCAGTCACTCAATCGTGTCCGACTCCTTATGACCCCATGGACTGCGGCACGCCAGGCCTCCTTGTCCATCACCAATATTTGGAGTTTACTCAAAGTCATATCCATTGAGTTGGTGATGCCATCCAACCATCTCATCCTTTGTCGTCCCTTTCTCCTCCTGCCCTGAATCTTTCCCAGCATCAGTTCAGTTCAGTTCAGTCACTCAGTTGTATCCGACTCTTTGCAGCCCCATGAACCACAGCATGCCAGGCCTCCCTGTCCATCACCAACTCCCAGAGTCCACCCAAACCCATGTCCATCGAGTCGATGATGCCATCCAGCTATCTCATCCTCTGTTGTCCCCTTCTCCTCCTGCCCCCAATCCCTCCCAGCATCTGGGTCTTTTCCAGTGAGTCAACTCTTCGCATGAGGTGGCCAAAGTATTGGAGTTTCAGCATCAGTCCTTCCAATGAATATTCAGGACTGATTTCCTTTAGGATGGACTGGTTGGATCTCCTTGCAGTCCAAGGGACTCTCAAGAGTCTTCTCCAACACTGCAGTTCAAAAGCATCAATTCATCTATGCTTAGCTTTCTTTATACTCCAACTCTCACATCCATACATGGCTACTGGAAAAACCATAGCCTTGACTAGAAGGACCTTTGTTGGCAGTGTAATGTCTCTGCTTTTTAATATGCTGTCTAGGTTGGTCATAACTTTCCTTCCAAGGAGTAAGCGTCTTTTAATTTCATGGCTGCAATCACCACCTGCAGTGATTTTGGAGCCCCCCAAAATAAAGTCTATCATTGTTTCCACTGTTTCCCCATCTATTTGCCATGAAGTGATGGGACTGGATACCATGATCTAGTTTTCTGAACGTTGAGTTTTAAGCCAACTTTTTCACTCTCCTCTTTTACTTTCATCAAGAGGCTTTTTAGTTCTTCACTTTCTGCCAAAAGGCTGCTGTCATCTGCATATCTGAGGTTACTGAGATTTCTCCCGGCAATCTTGATCCCAGCTTGTGCTTCTTCCAGGCTAGTGCTTCTCATGATATACTCTGCATATAAGTTAAGTAAGCAGGGTGACAATATACAGCCCTGACGTACTCCTTTTCCTATTTCGAACCAGTCTGTTGTTCCTTGTCCAGTTCTAACTGTTGCTTCCTGACCTGCATACAGGTTTCTCAAGAGGCAGGTCTAGTAGTCTGCTATTCCCATCTCTTTGAGAATTTTCCATAATTTATTGTGATTCACACAGTTAAAGGTTTAGGCATAATCAATAAAGCAGAAATAGATGTTTTTTTGGAACTCTCTTGCTTTTTCGATGATCCAGCAGATGTTGGCAATTTGATCTCTGGTTCCTCTGCCTTTTCTGAAACCAGCTTGAACACGGTTCACGTATTGCTGAAGCTTGGCTTGGCTAATATTGAGCATTACATTTCTAGTGTGTGCTGCTGCTGCTACTGCTAAGTCTCTTCAGTTGTGTCCAAATCTGTGTGACCCCACAGACAGCAGCCCACCAGGCTCCTCTGTCCCTGGGATTCTCCAGGCAAGAATATTGGAGTGGGTTTCCATTTCCTTCTCCAATGCATTCATGCATGCTGAGTTGCTTCAGTTGTGTCTGACTCTCTGCGACCCTATGGACAGCAGCCCTCCAGGCTCCACTGTCCACAGGATTCTGCAGGCAAGAATATTGGAGTAGGTTGCCATTTCCTTCTCCCTTACTAGTGTGTGAGATGTGTGCAATTGTGCGGTAGTTTAATCATTCTTTGGCATTGCCTTTCTTTGGGATTGGAATGAAAACTGACCCCGTCCAGTCCTATGGCCACTGCTGAGTTTTCCAAATTTGCTGGCATATTGAGCGCAGCACTTTCACAGCATCATCTTTCAGAATTTGAAATAGCTCAACTGGAATTCCATCACCTCCACTAGCTTTGTACAACTGCTCAGCAAGATAGTTTTTAGATATTTAAATTAAAAGGCTATACATAAAAGAGTAATTAAAAATCTACTCTTGTATAAGAAAATAACAAAAAATCTTAACCTAGAAGCAGAAATTAATCTTCTGACTTAGGATCACAAGTTTTTTTAATTCATTAAAAGGGTTTCTCTCCTGATTCCTTCAAATGAAAAAAACCCCATATGTTGTTAGTGTTTAGGTGCCAGTCATTCATTCATGCTTAGGGTAGAAAAACTGCAGTGGGTGCAGTAGAGCGTGGAAATGATTATGAAGCACGGCCAAAGTGAAATCAATTAGAAAGTAAGTCAGACACCTGAATGTATACTTTCAGTTACTAGGCAATAAGATCCCATTT
This sequence comes from Redunca redunca, assembly GCA_006410935.1. Classification (NCBI taxonomy): domain Eukaryota; kingdom Metazoa; phylum Chordata; class Mammalia; order Artiodactyla; family Bovidae; genus Redunca; species Redunca redunca. The sequence continues at coordinate 91,589 of SJYQ01006883.1, forward strand.
CTAAACTAGAGTTTAAATGCAGCTTTTCAAGAAAATTTAAGAATTTAATCAGTATCTCTTAAAAATGAGAAATCTAGGACCAAAAAAGATAACAAAATTTCTGTGTCCTTGACTACCACAGTCACTGATGGTTTTTACGTAGTGTGTATAAGTCAAATAAACAGCTCAGAAGTTCACCAAATTAAAAAAAAAAGAATCACTTATCAGAAATCTGAAACTCCAGGCAAAAAGATAATAGAACCGCCCTTAGTCAAATAAGTCTCAAAGCTGTTACGTAAAGGGCATGGAATTGAGGTAGAAACCACAACACTTGCTCTTGGAGTAAGATTTCACTTGAGCACTAAAGTATTATACAAATTTCTAACACAAGGGGACTCCAGGACTGGTCTCCTGCTAAGAGTGCTGAGTAAAGATCTGTTCTGCTGTTTCTCCACCTCAAGTTTGATGCTCATCTCTGCCAGCCTCTCATTAGTCCTGGGGAAGATGGAAAACACCAATTTCATTCATGTTTCCCTAAATGATTGGCATTTTTTAAGTTGCCATATACTAAATGGAATTCCCATTATACTGCTTGAACACTGAAAATACAGAGCAGGAGACCTACTAAAATCAATGATAGTTGTAACCTTGCTCTAAAGAAGTACACATGTCTCTGGGGCTCCTCAAGTAACAAGTCACAGTTGGGAGAGGAGAGGAAGCACATCAGAGACCAAGGGAGGTGTCCTCACAGTGACGCCTGCTGCCTCTGGGACACACCTGCCTCCAGGAAACAGTTCAGGGATGAAGAAACACCCCATCCCACAAAGCCACGCTCAAGTGCTTCCTTTCACCACCCTTGTACATGTGTTTCTCTCATGACCTCGGAGAAATTAAGCATTTGGCTCTGAGGAATCACCTAGAACCACAATCTCGAAGGGAGGATGAGAAAGTCAACGGGTGAGACTGAAGAAAGTTAAAACAGCCCCAGAAATAAGTACAAGTTTTCCCTGCTTTTCCAGAGTTCACTTTATGTCACTTACTTCTATGAAGGGCCTATGTCAGCAACTGTTTTTGATTTAAAAAAAGAGAATTTTTCATTTCAAAAGGCAAAATGTCAAAACAGTGTTCTGCTAAGTTGGTTCAGTCGTGTCTGACTCTATGCAACCCCATAGACTGCAGCCCACAAGGCTCCCCCATTCCTGGGATTCTCCAGGCAAGAACACTGGAATGGGTTGCCATTTCTTTACAATGAGATGTATCGTGATCGCCAAGCAGGGAGACTGGCCCCACCAGGATCCTCCCCCGGAAGCCCCACCCCACATCCCAGCATCAAGTCGCCACAGCCCTGAGCCCTGTCTGGGAGCACCTGTGCTTCACTTGTGTATACTTATTTTGGGCATTGACTAGCAGAACCTGTCCTCGGGTCCCTGCTCCTTTGCTGTATGCTGTTTTGGCTTATGGAAGGCGTCCTAGGAGTGCTCTGCTTTCAGACGGCCGGAAACCTGGACTTGGCCCTGCACGTGGGATCTGCCCTTTCCAGCCTCCACAACCCCCTCAGTCAGGTCACCATGCTAGCTTCAGCCACTCTGTGAATTACCCTCTCACCCCTGTGTGAACTCCCCCTGTTCACAAGCATGCTTTTAAGTAGTGTAGAAAACCTTGGTACAGTATTAGCATAGATTATCTTAGAGTGCCCTCAGGCAGTGACTGTCTAGTCAGCTTTCACTTCCTTCTAATCTCAGGAACCTGGCTCTATACAAATTAGACTTCAGAGAGATGGACTAAATTTATCTTCTGTGATTCTGTGTCTTGACTGCTTGTTTACTTTATTTACCAACGACTTTTTGACTCCTAGTTCTTCTAGGTAGAGTTGCTTATATTTTACCGACTCTGCTTTATTATAATCTTCTGGCAAAGTTTTCATCTTGAAGAGTTCAGATTCCACGTCTTCAATTCTGTGTTCCATCTGACTTCTTATGGAAACAGTATTCTCTCGTAACTACTATAAGTTCTCTTGAGATGCTGCCTGTATCTAAGGCAAATGTAAAAAGATAACATTTTAAAAATAATTATACTTGTTACCTTTAGTTTTGAGTCAGTGATTCAGAGGGCTATTTTAAAGGTGAACAATAGAGTGGACGTTTAAAACAATTATCATCAATGTGAAGTGAATTAAATCTGAATTATAAAATTAAAGTGGAATCAGTGTTATGGGAATCTTATATAATCTGATAATTCAAAGACTACAAAGATCAACTTAAATTTTTAAACACTGAAAAGACAAGAATAATTCAAGAGGATGGTGCTGGTTCTAAACTACAATATTGTCTTTTCCTCCTAATAGTCTTGCTGTATACCAATTGGTTTTATAAGTAAAAGGATTCTTTAGTGAGAATCATTCTGAAAGGTCGGTTTACTGATAACTGTGGTGGAAACTGAAATATTGAAAGGGAGAAACAAGTGTCCCCTCCCTTCCAGAAATCTACAAAACAAACTGCTCTAAGGGAAGTAGAGGGAATACATAAACTGTATACATCGAAATGTAATGTACAGTGAGGTGAATTCAAGCCCATGACAGAGCAACAAATGAACCTGCAAAAACAGGCTGACTTCGTTTCATTTCTCTACGAGATCCTGTCTCACCCTTTCTTCAGTCTCCAGTATATACTGCTCTACTTGACTGTGTTCTATCATATTCAGTTCTGAATGACTTTTGAGGGTCACTACTTCTTGCTCCAACTTCTTTTTCTTCTCTTCTAGTTTTTCACATTTCTTTTGCATTCCTTTGATAGATAATAACTCCTCTCAAAGGACTTGATTTTTCTGCATCCAGCTGCAGCCATTTTGAACATGCAGTTCCCAGCTCTGCTGGAAGATCATCATTCTTCAAGAAGAAAACAATAGCATTTGGTAAGGAGGCAAGTGGACTGAGCACAGCCTAACTCAAACCCAGGATCAAATAAATAGTATGGTATCTGTATTGCAGAATGTATGACCAGGAATTATTCAGAGAATCAAGAAAGAAGTTCAAACCACCAAGAGTCAGAAAATATACTCTTCACCGTCATCATTTTTGTCACACAACATTTGCATTTGATTTTACACTTTTATTGTTCTACAGTATTTTTCTACCTTTCCTCTATAAAATGACTACAAGGCCCATCTTAGTAGAACATCTCTTACTCCTCCCTACTCCCCATCTTAATACCCCATGGTTTTCAGAGAAGTGCGAGGGATACTGTATTGGGTTATCTAGGGCTGAGTCAATAAATCCCTCCAAAAGAAGACTGTGAAAACAAGACTCTAATTACTAAATCTGAAAATATGGTTTCTAATCCCATAAGACTTTTTGTGGACTACAAAGACTTTTTGCTCATTTGAACCGCATTCCAAAGCAGTTAAATTCCATTTCCTAAGAGTTTACTGAGATGATCCATACATTTTTCTGAAAGGAAAAATGCCACATTCTGGTAATCCTTTGTTACTTTACATTTAAGCAAGATAAGGGCTGTGCGTATCAATAAATATTACCTGTTAGTGTGTATTAAACAAGATTCTCCCTCATGGGAAAAACGATGACAGCGTAAATTGACGGGCTAAACTGCTCTTCTCAGGCTACATGACAAGGGCTGAGGAGAAAAGGCTCCATGAGAGCTGGACAGTCAGGAAAGCTCTGGAGGAGGAGAGACTGGGCACCAGGTCTGAATAAACGGAGGACTACCCAAGAGTAAAAGACTTTCCAAGAGGAAAAGAAACTGTAAAGACAGGACAGTCTGAGCAAGGGCCAAGAAAAGGAGAAATCAGCCAGTGAACTCTGAGGATAAAATCCCACCACAGGGAAATAAAAACATGCCCAAACAGAAACATATAAATCAGTGTTCACAGCAGCATTATTAATAGCCCCAAAGCAGAAACAACCCAAAGCTCCATTAGCTGATGATGGATACATGGCTTAGTCACATACTGGTTATTGCTTGGCCATCAAAAGAAATGGAAGAACTGATACGTGCTGTCACATGGATGAACCTCGAAAACATTACGTCAAATGAGAAAAGCTAATCCCAAAGGAGCACACACTGTATGATTCCATTTATATAAAATACCCAAAACAGGCATGTCTCCAGAGACAGATATTAGACGGGGTTGCCTGGGACTGAGGGAGATGGGAAGGGGGCAAGGTGGTGGCTAAGGCATGCAGGGTTTCTTTGGGAGGCTGATGGAAATTCTCAAAAATTGATTGTGGTCACAGGTTGACACCTCTCTAGACTAAGAGATACTGAACTACATATGTTGAGGGGGTGAATTCCATGATACATGACTTATACCTAATAGCTTTTTCTTTTTTTAATTCAATGGCAGGATCTAGTTAATCTTCTTAATTCTCCAGTTTGGATAAACATACTGTATACACCATCTGAGTACCTCCATGCCTTTATAGTATATCTAAAATGAAAAGAAAAGGCAATGCCTGACTTCAACTGCTTTGTTTAATACCCTTTCTGCACAAGTTATTCTTAAATGCACGAAATAAATATATACAGAATTCTACAGCCTTTCACAAAATTAAAGATGTGAAATAACAATTTTCTGGAACATTCCATTAAACATTATCCTCTGATTTTATCTGGCTTGCCTCATCATGGAAATACAGCTATCACTAAAAAAAAGTATCAACTTCTGTGAAGAATGAGGCACAATTCCCAACTTTTCTAAGGATATCTAATATAAGAAAAAAAAGATATAGTGCAAATGGCAGAATGAAATTCAGAGTTTAAGAAACAAGTGCATTTAAAGATAATAAAACTGTAGTAAATTACTTGTAATGAAAATACAAAAGAAAGCTATCCATGAAAATGAGTGTCTTAAAACACTTTATCCTATGTATTGACTGTTGACACATCAAATTTCACACCTACCTGACTTGTGAGTTGCAGTAAGTTGTTCCTTAAATCCTATGCCTCAACTTTTAAGTTAGGACAATAACGTGACGTGACCTCCAGTGAAGCCTCTGAAATAGACTGCTTTCTCAGGGTATCAGCCAGTTCTTGTTGAAGTTGTCTCACAACTGCCTAATAAGATGCTCTGTCACTGAGTTCATAAAATCACTTTACTATTACGTTATCACTTTACTATTAATAATACAGAATGCCAACATTTGTACTTTGATCTCATCTCACACGCTAGCAAAATAACGCTCAAAATTCTCCAAGCCAGGCTTCAACAGTATGTGAACCGAGACTTCCCAGATGTTCAAGCTGGATTTAGAAAAGGCAGAGGAGCCAGAGATCAAATTACCAACATCCACTGGATCACAGAAAAAGCAAGAGAGTTCCAGGAAAACACCTACTTCTGCTTCACTGACTGTGCCAAACCCTTTGACTCTGTGGATCACAACAAAGTGTAGAAAATTCTTCAAGAGATGGGAATACCAGACCACCTTACTTGCCTCCAGAAAAATTTGTATGCCGGTCAAGAAGCAACAGTTAGAACCAGACATGGAATAACAGACTGGTTCCAAATTGGGAAAAGAGTACATCAAGGCTGTATGTTGTCACCCCGCTTATTTAACTTAGATCAGAGGACATCATGCCAAAGTCAGGCTGGAGGAAGCACAAGCAGAAATCAAGATTTTCAGGAGAAATATCAGTAACCTCAGATATGCAGACGACAACACCCTTAGGGCAGAAAGCGAAGAGGAACTAAAGAGCCTCTTGATGAAAGTGAAAGAAGAGAGTGAAAAAGCTGGTTTGCAACTCAACATTGAAAAAACTAATATCGTGGCACCTGGTCCCATCACGTCATGGCAAATAGATGGGGAAACAGTGAAAACATTGACAAACTTTTGTGTTCCAAGTCAATGCAGATGTTGACTGCAGTGAAATTAAGATGCTTGCTTCTTGCAAGAAAACTATGACAAAGCTAGACAGCATTATTGGGACTTCCCTGGTGGCTCAGACAGTAAAGCGTCTGCCTACAATGCAGAAGACCCAGGTTAAATCCCTGGGTCAGGAAGATCTCCTGGAGAAAGAAATGGCAACCCACATTAAAAATCAGAGACATTATCGACAAAGATCCATCTAGTCAAAGCTATGGTTTTTCCAGTAGTCATGTATGGATGTGAGAGTTGTGTCATCAAGAAAGCTGAGCACCAAAGAATTGATGCTTTTGAACAGTGATGTTGGAGAAGACTCTTGAGAGTCCCTTGGACTGCAAGGAGATCCAACCAGTCTATCCTAAAGGAAATCAGTCCTGAATATTCAATGGAAGGACTGATGCTGAAGGTCCAATACTTTGGCCACCTGATGCGAAGAACTGACTCGTGGAAAAGACCCTGATGATGGGAAAGACTGAAGGCAGGAGAAAAAGGGGACAACAGAGGATGAGATGGCTGGATGGCATCACCAACTCGATGGACGTGAGTTTGAGCAAGCTCTGGGAGTTGGTGATGGACAGGGAAGCCTGATGTGCTGCTTGCAGTCCCTGGGGTCACAAAGAGTCAAGACATGACTGAGCAACAACTAAACTGAACTGATGGACTTTGAAAACTATCACCACAGACATCTACTCACCTTCTTTTCCATCCTCCCTGAATCTGGTTACAGACACAGAAGTGGCCACCCTCAGGCCTTCCCGATATTGTTACTCAGAAAAAAGTTTCAGATTTGCTGTCCATGCCCTGCCACTCCTGATAAATCTGCAGAGCTCACAACCTCATGTCCAGAAAGAAATAGGAGTGAATGTGGGACAAGTGGTGGAAAATTCCATGCTGTGGAATATTTTGCTTTCCTTTATTAAAGGTTTGATTAACTTCAGAGATCTTCACACATTCTATCCAGTGCTCAGATCTTTCCAATAGATTCCTATCTCAGCAAAAAAATGAGGCCATTCCCTTATGGCTTATCTATTTTATATCTAGTAGTGTGTCTGTGTTAATTACAAACTCCTAATTTATCCTTCCTCCCCACCTTTGCCCTTGGCTAACCACAAGGACCAGCATAGCACAGGGAACTCTACTCAATAATCTGTAGTCACCTACATCAGAAAAAGGATCTAAAAAAGATGGGATATAAGCCACTTCAGTATTCTTGCCTTGAGAACCCCATGAACAGTATGAAAAGGCGAAATGATAGGATACCGAAAGAGGAACTCCCCAGGTCATTAGGTGCCCAAAATGCTACTGGAGATAAGTGGAGAAATAACTCCAGAGAGAATGAAGGGATGGAGGGATGGAGCCAAAGCAAAAACAACACCCAGTTGTGGATGTGACTGGTGATAAAAGCAAGGTCCAATGCTGTAAAGAGCAATATTGCATAGGAACCTGGAATGTCAGGTCCATGAATCAAGGTAATTTGGAAGTGGTCAAACAGATGGCAAGGGTGAATGTCGACATTCTAGGAATCGGCGAACTAAAATGGACTGGAATGGGTGAATTTAACTCAGATGACCATTACATCTACTACTGAGGGCAGGAATCCCTCAGAAGAAACGGAGTAGCCATCATGGTCAATAAAAGAGTCCGAAATGCAGTACTTGGGTGCAGTCTCAAAAACAACAGAATGATCTCTGTTCATCTCCAAGGCAAACCATTCAATATCACAGTTATCCAAGTCTGTGCCCCAACCAGTAACGCTGAAGAAGCTGACGTTGAACGGTTTTATGAAGACATACAAGACCTTTTAGAACTAACACCCCCAAAAAGATGTCCTTTTCATTCTAGGGGACTGGAATGCAAAAGTAGGAAGTCAAGAAACACCTGGAGTAACAGGCAAATTTGGCCTTGGAATGCTGAATGAAGCAGGGCAAAGACTACTAGAGTTTTGCCAAGAAAATGCACTGGTCATAGTAAATACCCTCTTCCAACAACACAAGAGAAGACTCTACACATGGACATCACCAGATGATCAACACTGAAATCAGATTGATTATATTCTTTGCAGCCAAAGATGGAGAAGCTCTATACAGTCAACAAAAACAATACCAGGAGCTGACTGTGGCTCAGATCATGAACTCATTACCAAATTCAGATTCAAATAGAAGAAAGTAGGGAAAGCCACTAGACCATTCAGGTATGAACTAAATCAAATCCCTTATGATTATACAGTGGAAGTGAGAAATAGATTTAAGGGCCTAGATCTGATAGATAGATTGCCTGATGAACTATGGAATGAGGTTCATGACATTGTACAGGAGACAGGCATCAAGATCATCCCCGTGGAAGAGAAATGCAAAAAAGCAAAATGGCTGTCTGGGGAGGCCTTACAAATAGCTGTGAAAAGAAGAGAAGTTAAAAGCAAAGGAGAAAAGGAAAGATATAAGCATCTGAATGCAGAGTTCCAAAGAATAGCAAGAAGAGATAAGAAAGCCTTGTTCAGCAATCAATGCAAAGAAATAGAGGAAAGCAACAGAATGGGAAACACTAGAGATCTCTTCAAGAAAATTAGAGATACCAAGGGAACATTTCATGCAAAGATGGTCTCAATAAAGGACAGAAATAGTNNGAAAAACATCTATTTCTGCTTTATTGACTATGCCAAAGCCTTTGACTGTGTGGATCACAATAAACTGTGGGAAATTCTGAAAGAGATGGGAATACCAGACCACCTGACCTTCCTCTTGAGAAAGCTGTATGCAGGTCAGGAAGCAACTGTTAGAACTGGACATGTAACAACAGACTGGTTCCAAACAGGGAAAGGAGTACGTCAAGGCTGTATATTGTCACCCTGCTTATTTAACTTCTAGGCAGAGTACATCATGAGAAACACTGGGCTGGAAGAAGCACAAGCTGGAACCAGGATTGCTGGGAAAAATATCAATAACCTCAGATATGCAGATGACACCACCCTTATGGCAGAAAGTGAAGAGGAACTAAAAGGCCTGATGAAAGTGAAAGAGGAGAGTGAAAAAGTTGGCTTAAAGCTCAACATTCAGAAAACGAAAATCATGGCACCCGGTCCCATCACTCCATGGGAAATAGATGGGGAAACAGTGTCAGACTTTATTTTGGGGGGCTCCAAAATCACTGCAGATGGTGACTGCAGCTATGAAATTAAAAGACGCTTACTTCTTGGAAGAAAAGTTATGACCAACCTAGACGGTATATTCAAAAGCAGAGACATTGCTTTGCCGACTAAAGTCCGTCTAGTCAAGGCTGTGGTTTTTCCAGTAGTCATGTATGGATGTGAAAGTTGGACTGTGAAGAAGGCTGAGCACCGAAGAATTGATGCTTTTGAACTGTGGTGTTGGAGAAGACTTTTGAGAGTCCCTTGGACTGCAAGGAGCTCCAACCAGTCCATTCTGAAGGAGATCAGCCCTGAGATTTCTTTGGAAGGAATGATGCTAAAGCTGAAACTCCAGTACTTTGGCCAACTCATGCGAAGAGTTGACTCCTTGGAAAAGACTCTGATGCTGGGAGGGACTGGGGGCAGGAGGAGAAGGGGACGACTGAGGATGAGATGGCTGGATGGATCACAGACTCAATGAACGTGTGTCTGAGTGAACTCTGGGAGTTGGTGATGGACAGGGAGGCCTGGTGTGCTGCGATTCATGGGGTCGCAAAGAGTCAGACACAACTGAGCGACTGAACTGAACTGATGTATACATACAACTGAATCAACTTGCTGTACATCTGAAACTAACACAAAATTGGAACTCAAGTACATTCCAATATAAAAAAAAATGAAATTTAAAAAATGAGGTTTCTCCCATGGCCTTCAGGGAGCCTCAATCACCTGGCTTCCACCTGTCTCCAGACTGCAGCCCATACAGCCCTCTCCTTGACTCACTCCATTCCTGCTGCTCTTAAATCCTGCCACCCTTTAGTCTTAGTGGACATGTGTGTATCCAAACGATAGTAATTCATCCTTAAAATGAGAATTCTCCAGGCCAGGCTTTGACAGTATGTGAAACGTGAACTTCCATTGTTCAAGCTGGCTTTAGAAAAGGCAGAGGAACCAGAGATCAAATTGTCAACATCTGTGGGATCATTGAAAAAGCAAGAGAGTTCCCGAAAAACATCTGCTTTATTGACTATGATAAATCATTTGACTGTGTGGATCACCACAAACTGTGGAAAATTCTTAAAGAGATGGGAAACCAGACCGCCTGACCTGCCTCTTGAGAAATCGGTATGCAGGTCAGGAAGCCACAGTTAGAACTGGACATGGAACAACAGACTGGTTTGAAATTGGGAATAACGTACTGGTTCCAAGTACGTCAAGCCTGTATATTGTCACCCTGCTTATTTAACTTATATGCAGAGTACATCATTAGAAATGCTAGGCTGGATGAAGCACAAGCTGGAATCAAGATTGCCGGGAGAAATATCAATAACCTCAGATATGGAGATGACATGAGCCTTATGGCAGGAAGGGAAGAGAACTAAAAAGCCTCTTGATGAAAGTGAAAGAGGAGAGCGAAAAAGTTGGCTTAAAGCTCAGCATTCAGAAAACTAAGATCATGGCATCCGGTCCCAACACTTCATCATAAATAGATGGGGAAATTGTGGAAACAGTGGAAGAGTTTCTTTTGGGGGGGGGGCTCCAAAATCACTGCAGATGGTGACTGCAGCCTTGAAATTAAAAGACACTCCTTGGAAGGAAAGTTATGACCAACCTAGACAGCATATTAAAAAGCAGAGACATTACACTGCCAATAAAGGTCCTTCTAGTTAAGGCTATGGTTTTTCCAGTAGTCATGCATGGATGTGAGTTGAGTCCAGTTCTATGTATACACAAGTCTCTCTCTCCTACTGTCATAGTACTGAGTGAAATCTCTTTTCCACCTTTAACTCATGGCAGGCTTTGTTTTTCTTTACCTGAAACATAAAGTCTGGTATAGGGCTGCTAGTAGGATTCCAACCACCCAAGACTATGAAGGAATTTGGGGAGAAATTTCCATTTGAGATACAGCAGTTGTGTGAGGAGGTGATTTCTAGGGTTGCAACCTTGCACCATGAGGGAACAAACTCAAAGACTATGCTGAGAGCCAAGGGAGCCAGGACCCTGACAGCCTGAGCCTCTGATGACACTAGATACCGACCCTGGACCCATGTGGCCCTGGGATTTTTATTATAGGACATGAATAAGCATCCTACTGTTTAGGCTGCTTTGCATGTGATCCTGAAACCAAACACATCCTAACTGATTCAACCCACAGGATGAAGAGCTGCCCAGAGAATGTGGCAGATGTATAGTAGTGCCCAAGGAGCATCAGTGATTGTGACCACTGTAAGACATAAATGCAACCCAAAACTCCAATAGGGAAAAAGGACCTCTGGCCCATGAAACTGACAAGTCCAAGCCTGAGTTTCGGTTCTGGACTCAGCTATGCTGATAAGACCATCAGAAGCCTCTTCCATCTCCTCTACTTTCCCTGGCGTCAGTCTCATCCTTGGCAGGTCCATCTCATGTCACAGTGAAGACGCCAACAGCGTCAGGTGTACATTCCTCCAACTGGCAACCCCAAAAGGAAAGGGGAGCCTCTGTCCTTACAGTTCCAGCAAAGAACTGGAGGCAATGGCCCGTTTCTTAGACACTGACCATGGCCAACAGATGTGAGTTCTACTGGGCCAGGGCTTCCTCACAGGGAGGCCATCGGGTCAATGAGAAAGGGTGGCCATAGGGAAAGTTGGGGTGCCACTGCCAAAAGCAAGAAGATGGCTGAGACAGCAGCTCTCCACAAATGGTAGGAGTGAAATTAAATCTAGGACTCTGATAACCGTCCTCAAACAACAACTGCCCCAATTCACTGTGACCCAAGGAGGGCACTCCTCCCACCTCACCCACATTATCACTTATTATTATTACTTTACAAGCTACAAAGACTATGCTTTATTATTGCTGGGCACAGTGCCTGGCTTACAATAAACACTACTTACCCAAGTGTTCCATCATTTGCATATAGAGCGGTCAGGGTAACCCAAGAACCAGCTCATAGCAAGGCATCTCCATGGACTTAGTATCTCCTCTACTCAAACAACAGAACATCAGAGCTGAAAGACACCTTAGAAATCTTCTAGGCCAAACCTCTCAGATTATGGTCGGAAAAAACCTGCGCACCAGAGAGGATTGGAGGTGTGGCCTCAATCACTGACTCAATGGACATGAATTCTAGTAAACTCCGGAAGTTGGTAATGGACAGGGAGGCCTGGTGTGCCGTGGTTCATGGGGTCGCAAAGAGTCGGACATGACTGAGCGACTGAACTGAACTGAACCAGAGAGGGTTGGAGGTGTGGCCTGGATCTCAAGGCTGGTCAGGGTCAAGGTCAGGGCTGGGGCTTCTTCCCAGCCCAACATTTACCACTACCTCTTGTGGCACCCAGAACACTTACAGGTGAGACACAGGAAAATTAAAACGTTCCCTCCTGTCTTAACAGTTTTCTCAGCGTAACTACTATTCTTGAGGGTAAAAAGCAATGAAAAGAAGAGACACGAGATTTTTGAATCTCTGTTGTGCTTTTATCCTCCAATTCCACAGACCTTTGGGATTACTTATTTTTCAGTGTTTCCCTTGCATGTGTTTGGAAAGAGTGCAGGAGAAGAGCCAGAATAAAGAAAGGCTGGGGCAAGAACAATCACTGAAAGCCAGAAGGACATGTCTGGGTCCTGGTGACTCTGAGGATGGAAATTCCCTGCCCCTGGGTTCAAGGCTTATCTGTTTATTGGTCAGAGAAGGCAGCTGCCAGACATGGGAGATTTATAATGTGACCTTCCAGCCCTGATCTCTGTGGAACAAACAGGCCAAAGCCCACAGTACTCAGTGTCAACCAGTACTTTTTGTACTGGGCTCCAGATCCTTCCCACCACAATGACAAATGAGGCAGAATCGAAACACAGGGTGGGGCAGGGGACGCTGGGCCGTGGGGAAAGAAGAGAGTTGTAGGAAGGACACCAGACCCCCGAAGGGCCCTCCCCAGGCCCAAGGGTTTGGAGAAATCACCACCTTAACAGAGCTACTCTGCAGGCCAAACTCGGCCAGCCAGATCCCAACTTGAGATTTTAATCCCAATGCCCAGAAGCAGCCTTACTAAAATAAAACTGCCAAACATGATGGTACACGGCATCTTCTCCAGGGGTACAAAGCTCTGCACACAAACACAGGGAGCTCTGGGGGGACTTCAGACTCTTAGCCTCACAGTTTAGGTTGGACTGTTTAGAATGTACTGTTTCAGTGGGAAAAAAGTGGGCAGGAGGTAGAACAGATGCGCCTAACAGCAGGGAAGAGCCCAGAAATAGCACCAATACCCCCTTAGCAATATGGATCCCCTCAAAAGTGCTGTCAGAGAGCATCACCATTCTAAAACCACCCTAGGGGTCTGCAGAGAAGCCTGGGCTTGGGACCCCCCACACTCAAGCCCCAGCTCATACTTCCCTCGCCAGCTCGGTGACTTCACCCCACCCTGTCTGCTCCCATGCCTATGACATGAAGCTCCTAAGAGTATACACATCGCAGGGCTGTTGTGGAAACCTAGTGTCTCCAGAGCCTGCCGTGACTGTTCCCAAAAATGTGTCATGAAAGGACACAGCAGGTGGGTCGACTCCTTGCTGAAAACCAGTATTTCCTTCAAAGCCAAAGAAGAATCAGAAGGGCATGAGAAATGCAGAGAGGGCAGAAGCTTCCAGCAGCCTTAAATTATCCATGCAACAGTTTATGTGGCAAATATATTCACAGAAAGGACCCTTGTGAGCCTTAGAAAAGATACTGCATACATAATTGGGCTGTTACTTCTGCTGCTTCTTTCTCAAGGCTCTGGGACTACCCTATACAACCAGCCCAATTTGAGCCTGTTTGCTCAGAAGCCTGGAGAACTCAGGACAAAGGGGGCTTTGCATGAGGAAGTTAACAGAAGCACTTAGGCTCATGGTGCTGGGGATGCACTAAGGACTTCCCACCCCCAAGAAACCAGCTGAAATCAGTACAGTTACCACTTCAACCTTTGGTGGTCCAGGTTTGCACTACAAACCCCCCAGCGAGGCTCCCAAATAGTTACTTTTGGTCTCAACTTCAAAGAAAATACTCAGGTCACCTCAAGGAAGACCCCCTTTTTGAGAGACATAAGAGAAAATGTCAGCCTCTGAGAAAGGAAGAAATGATCATTTGGATCAGTGGATACTAAGTGTCAGATCAGAGACTGGCAAACATCAGAGTTTAGTAGGCCAATGATAAATAATGGAGCATAGCTTCCTGAGATTCAGAGTCAAACTTGATACAAGGCCAAGAAGAGTGAAAACAGAAACTGCTATTTTTCACACCAGAGGAAGAACTCCAAAATTTCTCCCTGCCTTCTCTGGCTTCCCTGAAGTCAAAGGATTTGAAATGACAAGTTCTACTGGCAGATGGACACACCCCCTTTGAAGTGATTTGCTCTAGATCTAGGAAAAATACCTAATGATCAGCAAACCCCCTGAATCTCTTCAAACTACAAGGAGTAATCAACAAGTTAATGTAAATAAGCATTCCCTTTTAGAACCGTTCCTTCCTTTCTGCTTCTAAAGACAGGTAATTTTGCAGTTGTTACCTGTTACATTGAAAATGCCATATCAAGTGGCTGGCACAAAAATCTAAGACCCAAATAACATAAAACACTATCAGATACAACAGGGACCTTTTTAAAACCATACACTGTGAAAATGAACTCCAAAATCATTCAGGATACACAGAGTACATTTTTTCCTGAGTAATGTATCAAACATGGTCTTAGGAAGATTATTTTTAGTTCTAGTTAAAAGCTTCAAGAAGCCAAGTTTTTTCTTTTCTTTTTTTTTTCTTGGCTAGGATTGCCATAACTTTTATATGGTTTCTTACAAGTGTACGTGTGTGCTTTTCATAAAGAGATATTTAAACTTACACACACAGATACATAACACAATTTTCCAGCTCCATTCTCCCCCCTTCAAGAGTAATGGAACCTAAGCTTTTTATTTGGTTAAGAGACCTCCAGCTGTGTTAAGAATATTTCTGCAGTTAAGTACTATTTCCAACTAGTGAAAGAAAATATCTGTGGGAAAGAAGAGACTTCTGAGACTGGAATTCATTAACACGTTGGACAATAGTATTTTTCCTTTCTTTAGAAAGCTGTTCCAACTCCTCCCAAGATAAAGACGATAACCAAATATAGACCAACTGCTCACTCTGGCTCCTCTTTGGTTCTCTGCACCAACTTGATTTTTTCTCTCGTTTACCTTGCATCTCTCTTCTTTTATCTCTTATCAAACAATACCATTCATAATACTACTTTTTATTGGTATGGCATGCAGGTCATCAAAAACACATATGCAGTACAGTAAGCCTAAATCCTTCCTTCCTATTAGAGTACAATGTTGTTAAAAGTTCTTCCTTTTTTCACGTGGCCATTACTTCAGGAGGGGTTGTCCTAGGAGGTGGGTCCTTATTGGGCCAAGTTAAATAAGGTACAGGTATGTGACACTCTTCTAGCCAATGATGTGTGAGAGAAAGTCTGCCAGGTTGTGGGGAAGGAGAAATTGTTCACGAGAATAATTTTCTTTGTTCTCAACAAAAGCTAGGCAGGAAAAGAAATATCTCCCTCTTTTGGATCCTGTGGGACCTGGGGTGGGTGCCTTGAGCTGCTGCAGCAGCCTTCTTGCCACCATGAGGGAAGCTAGTCTGAGGACACAGAGTCACCCGGAGGGGACTGAGAGCCCTGACTGTACTGTTTCTGCTGCAGTTGCCATACTTTTTGCTTTCTTGCCTCATATGATAATACATTTCCTCATTGTTTCAAATTATCTGGGTACAGATTTCTCTCTTACTTGCAGTCAAAGGCATCCGTAATTGTAAATTAAGGGAATAAGACAGAAGAAATAAGAAAAGAAGTGACTAACCTAGAATCACGAATCACACCGCTAGAAAACGTCCTAAGAACATGCAGGCACTAAGGGACTCCAGTTCATACACAAAGGCTCAACACAAGTGCTAAGAGAAAGACTTCCAAACACTGTTGCTGTAAATTATACGTACACACACTGTCACAGTCACACGCACAGTCTCTGTCTCTCTCATACACGCTGAGCACAACCAGTCTTGAAATTATGGTTAGCAAGTTCATTAGCGCTCAATATATATTTCTGTCTCCTATCCCCAAAGACTGTTGGATTTTGAGAGAGAGAGATTACAGGTGTAAGTCACTAAATGGATGGCATCATTGACTCAATGGACATTAGTTTGGGCAAATCCTGAGAGTCAGTGAAGGACAGGGAAGCCTGGCGTGCTGCAGCTCATGGTCGCAAAGAACTGGATACGGGAGAGACTGAACAGCAACAAACTAGTCACTGAGAGTGTCAGAGGGCACGTGGAAAGGCAGACTTTTTAAAAATTAAACTACAATCGTTTTGCCTCTAATAGTTCATCTTTTTTTTTCCTGTTGCATCTTTTAGTAAAATTAAGTGACCAGCCACCAGAATGTAAGTGTATAAATAAGACAGTGAGCTATCATCCATTGTTAATGCTTCTTTTCTCCTTTGAGGCTGAGTCACTGACTCCTGGATGCTAGAGGTGTGGGAGCTTCAGCTGGAAAGAGGCACCATGCAAAATAGGACCCAGAGCTGGTTCTCCCCAAGGAGATGTCTGCACTACTATACACTCTGTAGAATGACACAGGGAAGAGGCAGACCCCATACACGTGGGACTCAGCACAGGATTCACTCTGGATGATAAACCTTTAAGTTCTATGAAAGTGAATTAAGAGTTCATTTCCAGTGGCCACTCATCATTAAGAGTCTCCAGCACAGAGGGCAAATCCTCCCATCCAGGTATCTGACTTTCATGTCCTTTGTGAGCCTTTCCCCAGAGGCTCCTAAGATCATGTCTCACTAGATCTGTCATGGTCTGTAGACAGGAAGCATTCTGGGAGAGATGTAAATAAGCTCTAATGAAGTCACAGCCTTCAGCATCAGATCTGGGGGCCAAGTCACTTCTAAACAGTAATATCTGGTGGAGGACTCCTTCTGTGCTATGTAGAGGGTCCTTCATCAGAGGCTTCCCACTCACACCCCCTCCCCTGACTGGGGATGGGGAGTGAGTCTTGATTGTTTTATTTGAGAACAGAAACAGCACCTGCTTGCTTCACTTGGCCCCACCATCTCTGCTTACCCTTTTAGGAACTAGCTGACCACTGGGAACTCCCTGTTCTAGTCTCTTATCAAAGCTGAAAACACTAGCGCATCACAGCCCATAGACACAGGCCACAGCTTTCCAGAGCCACTTGTGTCTGCCTGGGTGGACAAGTCTGTCCAATCCTGAACTAGGCAATCAACCCTCCCACCTGCAGTAGGAGCCACATTTCTCAGTACCATCTTGATCAGTGTAACAAAAGCAGTCTTCAAGTCAATCAGAACATGGGTGAGGAAGCTAGTGGCTATTTACAGAGCTCACTCAAACCCAACATCTTCCAAAAACAGTGCAGGTTCCCTATCCTTGTCTGTGTCCAGTGCTTGATGGCATTTGAAGGATGTGATGGCCCATATCCTGTCTCTCTGGGTTTTCTCAATACACCTGGGAGGAAGACAGAATTTATTATCCCAAATGGACTCTGGTGTGAAAACTAAGTCCCAGAAATGTTAAGTGATGGGTCCAGAGCACAGCGTCCCTGATCAATTGCCAGTTCTGAGCTTCTGTTCTCTGAGCACACCTTTCCCTCCCCACTTCCTCCAAGGCTCCAGGAACCATGAGCTGAGTGTCTGAGCCATGACGGGGCAGAAAGGAAACTCCCTGCATATGGGGTCCTGCCTTTTAAAGGCTGCTTTAGTACAACAGACAAGAGAAAGACAGCGCCCCCACCAAGGGCACCACAGATGGGGGAAAGAAAGAAACCACCTAATACATGCACATTGGTTCACTGACCCACATCAGAACTGTCTCCTGCGATCTGTCAAGTGGTCCTATAAACATCTTGGTGGGAGACAGGGAGCGATGGGCCATGGCCTCCATGCTCCCCTGGCTCAGTTGTGGCAATGCCACTGCTCGGAGAAAGCGACAGTCCTCGAAATATCCCATCTCAGGCATCTGCCTCAGACTGAAAGATGCCTTTTCTATCTGAAAGATGCCTTTTCTATCTTCATGCCCAGAGTGATCTGGATCCTTCTGTTCCATGGGAACTAGATCCTGCCACTAAGGGTTTGCATGCTGCAACTGAAGATACTGCATGCTGCAAGGAAGACCGAAGATCCCACATGCCACAACTAAGATCCAGCAGGGCCAAGTAAAATCATACATATGTATTTGAAATCAACAGCAGAAGTAGTCATAACAGCTCAGTGTATTGAGCGCTTACTCTCAAACACCTCACTAAAGGCTTTACCTACTGACATTCCCTACATAGTTAAATCATGTCACATCCGCCCTAAGATACAGATGTTACTATTGCTTCCAATTTACAGAAGAGGAAACAGGCACAGCATGCCAACCTTCAGCCCATCTTGTCCCCTCACTTTGTGAGGAACCTCATGTCACACGGTACAGCCTGAGGACTCCAGAGTTTATGAGCAGTGCTTGTTAACTTCTGGGAGAGCTGTGGAGAGGGTGAAAAATACTTCTTGATATGGACTTTGGAAGAGGACTTTTGACTCCCTTGTTCACAGCATTCATATGAGTCATAGCTATCTTACTATTTTGCTGTAGCACAAGGTATAGCCAATTCTTACCCTAGTGTCGTCTTGGACTTCTCAGTCACTGGAGAAAGTCGCCAGCTGCTGCCCTTGTGAATAGTTTGAAAACTGGAAAAGGCTAGAAAACACCCTTCTGTTCTCTTGAGTGTCTGGAAAGATGGCATCTTGGAAATTGACTCCATGAGGCAAGAGGTTATAGTTCTCATCCATCCTAATGGGAAAAAAAGGAGGCAAGAGCTGTAGACTGGATACCCATGGGGTGTACCATCTTGAATTGAGAGTCAACAGAAGACTTTGACAGTGTTGCCAGTAGTGTTGTGCTAATTTCTGCTGTAAAGTGACTCAGTTATACATATACATATGTTTTTAAACATCTTTTCCATTATAGTTTATCCCAGGAGATTGGATATGATTCCCTGTGCTAAGGTAGGACCTTGTTGATTATTCCAAATGTAACAGTTTGCATCTGCTAACCCCAAACACCCAGTCCATCCATCTCCCTCCCTCCATTCCCCTTGGCAACCACAAGTTTATTCTCTGTATCCATGAATCTGTTTCTGTTTTGTAAATAAGTTCATTTGTGCCGTATTTTAGATTCCACATATAAGTGATATAATATGGTATTTATTCTTCTTTTCATGACTCACTCCACTTAGTATAATTATCTCTAGTTCCATCCATGTTGCTGCAAATGGCATTATTTCTTTCTTGTTATGGCTGAGTAATATTCTTATATTACTCATATACTTATATTACCACATTTTCTTTAATCATTCAACTATCAAGGAACATTTAGGCTGTTTCCATATCTTGGCTGTTGGGAATAGTGCTGCTATGAACATGAGGGTGCATGTGTGTTCCTGAATTACAGTTTTGTCCAGGGATATGCCCACAAGGGGGACTGCTGGATCATATGGTGGTCCTATGAATTTTCTGAGGATCCCCTATACTGTTTTCCATAGTGGCTACCCCAACTTACATTCCCACCAACAGTGTAGGAGAATTCCCTTTTCTCCACACTCTCTCCAACATTTGCTACTTGTTCTGTTTTTGATGATAGCCATTCTGCCTGATAGGAGATGGTACCTGGCTATAGCTTTGATTTGCATTTCTCTAAGAATTAGTGACGCTGAGTATATTTTCATGTGCCTACTGGCCATCTGCATGTCTTCTTTGGAGAAATGTCTATGAGGTTTTCTGCCCATTTTTTGATTGTTTTTTTGTTGTTGTTGTTGAGTTGTATGGTCTGTATATTTGAAATTAAGCCCTGGTCTATTGCATCATTTGCAAATACTTTCTCCCATTCTTTAGGTTGCCTTTTTTTTTTTTTTTTTATGGTTTTCTTTGCTGTGCAGAAACTTGTAAGTTTGATCAGGTCCCCTTTGTTCATATTTGGTTTTATTTCTATTACCTTGAGAGACTGACCTAAGAAAACATTGGTCCAATTTATGTCAGAGAACATTTTGCCCATGCTCCCTTCTACGAGTTTTATGGCGTCATGTCTTATGTTTAAGTCTTTAAATCATTGTGAGATATTTTTGTGCAGTGAGAGGGTACATTCTAACTTCACTGATTTACATGCAGCTTCCAATTACACATCTACATGGCTCACATTAGAGGAGTCACTCTCTCTGTTTCTCTACCTCACACTGCAGGTGTCTATCTTTTAAATTTTTCAAAACATGTGAGTTGGGGGATGGCTGCGTGTGAATCTGAACATTTGCGTATCTCCCAAGCCAGCTTCCTTCTCCTAGTGGAGTGCTCCTTGTTTCCTGGGCAAAGGAAAGCCAATTGCAATGACCCAAGATTCAAGTCCTACCACTGCTACTTATCTCCTGTTTGACACACAACTTTCTTAAATTCTCTAAGCTTAAATGTACAATCTATTGAATGAGGATGACAACAGCATCCTTATTTTTTTAATGGTGGTATAAGGAGTGCACTTTTTTAAAAGTGAGTATCTGGCACAGAGTAAGCACAGTACTCTAGAGAAGGAAATGGCACCCACTCCAGTACTCTTGCCTAGAGAATCCCAGGGGTGGAGGAGCTGGTGGGCTACAGTCCACGGGTCCCAAAGAGTCGGACACGACTGAGCGACTTCACTTTCACTAAGCACAGTATAAAACGTAACACTTTTACAGAACCCTGCATAAAGTATCTGTTGGCAAGATGGAGAAGTCAAGAGAAGGAAAAGGAGAGATGGAAGTGGCACTCCAGCCCAAAGTAGGCATTTGGGGCTCACCAGGAAGTCTCCACTGCCACTTTCTCCTGTGACACCGACCAGAACCTGTTCTCCTCTCCGAGGGGCCCAGAATAACAGAGGAATGATTTGTATGTGGTTGTTAACACACATCAGGGCAACACAGCCCTGTGAAATAGACTTGTCAGACTACCATTTGACTCTGTATCTCTGCCCTAACATTTTATAAACATGTCAGAGAAAAAGAGGAAAGAGCTGGCTGACCACCAGAGAGCCAGTGGACAAAACTGTATTTCATTATAAAATCAGAAAAGAAAATAATGTCTTAAGTGCTCTGGCTCTTTTTACTTTGGAAAATAAAGTTTCATTGTTGAATAGTTTTAGAGCTGGCTTCCCTAAATAAAGACATGTAAAAATCTAAGTTTCTCCATATCAAGAAGGTACTATCTCACTCCTTGCCAGCTTTATTTAGAAACTGTACTTCTCCAGTATTTTTTTTTTTTAATTCAACTTAATCTGGCTCAACCACCCAAGCCAACACAAATCACGCAATGTATTCTAAACTTAGATATTCTGGCTTTAATATGGAAAACGTGTTACCGTGAGCTTATGGACGCCCCTCTGTGGAACCTTCTGTCTTCTTTCTCAGTGATGTGAAATCTCAAGAGCTAAAAGTTAGTCTCCAAACCAAGGTCATGGCCATTCCAAACCAGTAACACTGAAGAAACTGAAGTTGAACAATTTTATGAAGACCTACAAGACCTTTTAGAACTAACACCCAAAAAAGATATCCTTTTCATTCTAGGGGACTGGAATGCAAAAGTAGGAAGTCAAGAAACACCTGGAGTAACAGGCAAATTTGGCCTTGGAATGCGGAATGAAGCAGGGCAAAGACTAATAGAGTTTGGCCAAGAAAATGCACTGGTCATTGCAAACACCCTCTTCCAACAACACAAGAGAAGACTCTACACATGAACATCACCAGATGGTCAATACCGAGTTCAGACTGATTATATTCTTTGCAGCCAAAGATGGAAAAGCTCTATACAGTCAGCAAAAACAAGGTTGGGAGCTGCCTGTGGCTCAGATCATGAACTCCTTATTACCAAATTCAGATTTAAATTGAAGAAAGTAGGGAAAACCACAGGACCATTTCAGGTATGACCTAAGTCAAATCCCTTATGATTATACAGTGGAAGTGAGAAATAGATTTAAGGGACTAGATCTGATAGATAGAGTGGCTGATGAACTATGGACTGAGGTTCTTGACATTGTACTAGGAGACAGGGATCAAGACCATCCCCATGGAAAAGAAATGCAAAAAAGCAAAATGGCTGTCTGGGGAGGCCTTACAAATAGCTGTGAAAAGAAGAGAAGCAAAAAGCAAAGGAGAAAAGGAAAGATATAAGCATCTGAATGCAGAGTTCCAAAGAATAGCAAGAAGAGATAAGAAAGCCTTCTTCAGCAATCAATGCAAAGAAATAGAGGAAAGCAACAGAATGGGAGACTAGAGATCTCTTCAAGAAAATTAGAGACACCAAGGGAATATTTCATGCAGAGATGGGCTCGATAAAGGACAGAAATGGTCTGGACTTAACAGAAACAGAAGATATTAAGAAGAAGTGGCAAGAATACATGGAAGAATTGTACAAAAAAGATCTTCATGACCAAGATAATCATGATGATGTGATCACTAATCTAGAGCCAGACACCTTGGAATATGAAGTTAAGTGGGCTTTAGAAAGCATCACTATGAACAAAGCTAGTGGAGGTGATGGAATTCCAGGGGAGCTGTTTCAAATCCTAAAAGATGATGCTGTGAAAATGCTGCACTCAATATGCCAGCAAATCTGGAAAACTCAGCAGTGGCCACAGGACTGAGAAAGGTCAGTTTTCATTCCAATTCCAAAGAAAGGAAATGCAAAAGAATGCTCAAACTACTGCACAATTTACATTCATCTCACATGCTAGTAAAGTAATGCTCAAAATTCTCCAAGCCAGGCTTCAGCAATACATGAACCGTGAACTCCCTGATGTTCAAGCTGGTTTTAGAAAAGGCAGAGGAACCAGAGATCAAATTGCCAACATCCGCTGGATCACGGAAAAAGCAAGAGAGTTCCAGAAAAACATCTATTTCTGCTTTATTGACTATGCCAAAGCCTTTGACTGTGTGGATCACAATAAACTGTGGAAAGTTCTTCAAGAGATGGGAATACCAGATCACCTGACCTGCCCCTTGAGAAATCTGTATGCAGGTCAGGAAGAAACAGAACTGGACATGGAACAACAGACTGGTTCCAAATAGGAAAAGGAGTACATCAAGGCTGTATATTGTCACCCTGCTTATTTAACTTTTTCACTCTCCTCTTTCACTTTCATCAGGAGGCTTTTTAGTTCCTCTTCACTTTCTGCCATAAGGGTGGTGTCATCTGCATATCTGAGGTTATTGATATTTCTCCCAGCAATCTTGATTCCAGCTTGTGCTTCTTCCAGCCCAGCGTTTCTCATGATGTACTCTGCATAGAAGTTAAATAATATCTTTCCTTTTCTCCTTTGCTTTTCACTTCTCTTCTTTTCACAGCTATTTGTAAGGCCTCCCCAGACAGCCATTTTCCTTTTTGCATTTCATTTCCATAGGGATGGTTTTGATCCCTGTCTCCTGTACAATGTCAAGAACCTCATTCCATAGTTCATCAGGCACTCTATCAGATCTAGTCCCTTAAATCTATTTCTCACTTCCACTGTATAATCATAAGGGATTTGATTTAGGTCATACCTGAAATGGTCCTGTGGTTTTCCCTACTTTCTTCAATTTAAGTCTGAATTTGGCAATAAGGAGTTCATGATCTGAGCCACAGGCAGCTCCCGACCTTGTTTTTGCTGATTGTATAGAGCTTTTCCATCTTTGGCTGCAAAGAATGTAATCAGTCTGAACTCGGTATTGACCATCTGGTGATGTCCATGTGTTAGAGTCTTCTCTTGTGTTGTTGGAAGAGGGTGTTTGCAATGACCAGTGCATTTTCTTGGCCAAACTCTATTAGCCTTTGACCTCTTCATTCCGTATTCCAAGGCCAAATTTGCCTGTTACTCCAGGTGTTTCTTGACTTCCTACTTTTGTATTCCAGTCCCCTAGAATGAAAAGGACATCTTTTTGGGTGTTAGTTCTAAAAGGTCTTGTAGGTCTTCATAGAAGCATGCAACCTCAGCTTCTTCAGTGTTACTGGTTGGGGCATAGACTTGGATTACTGCGATATTGAATGGTTTTCCTTGGAAATGAACAGAGATCATTCTGTCGTTTTTGAGATTGCATCTAAGTACTGCATTTCANCATCCAACTGAAAAGGCCACTGAGGGGAGAGGCAATATTTTACAAAGAATATCTGAAAGATTTTCATAGAACACAAATCTATATATTCAGCAGGCATATTTCTAAGTATGGTAAATAAAAAGAAAAGAGCACCTATGCCCTACAACTCAACAATTCCATTCTTAGGAACACCAGCACGGAGAACAAAAAAATGGGATTCCCCAGAGCCCCCCCAGGGGTTACCACTCTCCCGACTTGGAATAGTGACCCTGGGGGACATGTTCTGAGTGCTGGTGACACAGATGGTCCAATTAATCATTCTTCCAACTGTAAACACGTGTATTTTTTGTGTATGCATATAACACTTCAATAAAAAGTTAAAATGAAAGAAATACACACCTAAACACACCAAAGAAAAACCACAAAAGATGGAGAAGCTAACAGCAACCAGAGGACACAACTCAGATCACCTCCTGTGGGGACAGAATAACAGCCTCTAAAAGACGTCTGCATCCAGAACCTGCAAATGTGCTATTTCATAGCAAAGGGGAATCAACACAACAAACAGAATTAAAGCTGCTAATTCACTGCCCTTAGACAGAAAGAGTGTCCTAGACTGTCCACTAGGGCCCTCCACTGTGGAAGAGCAGGCAGAAGACTGGGAGTCAGGATGGAGCGTGAATCACTCCTGGCGTTAGAGGAGGGTGTGGATCAAGAATGGGAGGCCTGCAGGTTTCCTCCTGAGGAAGGCTGCCAACACCGAGACTTCCGCCCAGTCCTAGGCACTTCTGATTTCCAGGCTCGAGCACCGTGAAATCCTAAGTTATGATGCTTTAAGCCTCTGACTTCCTGGTAACTCATCACTGAAGCAATGGAAAATGGATGCTCACACAGAGCAGCGTGCCCAGGTAAGAGAGCAGAGGGCCCAGGTAAGAGAGCAGAGGGCAGAGGGCAGCCTTCAACTGCACATCAAGGTTTGTGCTCCTAGGAAGACCAGCCTTCAGAAATGGGAGAGAAGCTGAGACATTTTCAGATAAGGAAAACTGACGGAATGTACTCCAAAGACAGTTTCACGGAAGGCCACACATCAGAGTGAAGAAGATGGTCTCATAAAGAAGGCATCTAACCAGGCATCCAAGTGGAGGACGATTCAGTTAAATGCCCGGTCTGGAGATGTGAAAAACGGCCATGTCCAAATGCCTTGAAACAATCTACTAAGACAGACCAAGGAGGAAACATAAGACCTGAATAGACCTGTAACAAGGGTTACAGATGCCAGAGAATGGAGCCTTCTCTGCCCACCCCTCTGGGGCCAAAAGCTGCAAACACCTGTCTCACTCCTGGCTGCACCCCCAGCTGTGACAGCACGTGGCAGGTGCCTGGGAAACCCTGTCCAATGATCCAGACACCACTGAGACTGGAACTGTGATGTTAGCTGTGGGGCCAACAAGCCAAGGTGTGCTGCAAGTCGGGAGAAGCAGGGAGAGGCCCAGCACAGCTGGCTGGGCCCGGGGGCTGGGTGGAAGACCAGGACAGCACTGGGCTCCTGTGCCTGTCCAGAGGAAGAGCCCAAGACAGACGGCAGAGAGGGCGTGTGGCCGCTGGGCTGATCCCGCACGGAAGGCCCCCGACTGTGCCGGGGGCCTGATGTGGACTCGCAGGTCCACTGGGCCCAAGACCAGCCTTCGATCACAGCCGCAATTGCAGCAGTGGGTCCACACATTCACCTGAGGATCTCTGCCACTTGTGAGGCCCAGCGCCACCTCTGCTTCATGGAGCAGGGAATTCAGAAGTCAGCCCACCACGACCAAGGCTCCACATCATTGGGGGACCCCCGCGTCTGAGGCAGAGGCCTAGAGCAAGGTCTGCGGCTGCTGCTGCTGCTGGAGGGTGATAAACAGTCCAGGCACCTTGGGGGGAAGTGAAAGGGGTCTGGGTACAGAGCCTGGGGCCACTGGCTATGCCAGTATTTTCTTTCTTAAGCCGGGAGGTGCACTGACATTTATTCCTTGGCTTATCATAAATCCCAGGTGATCTGTTTTCCTGTGAAGCAACGTGCCATGGTCACCCTGGGGGCAGGAGCTTGTGCCTCAGCTGGACACACCTGCGTGTGCAGTGAGCCAGTGTCCTCTGCCCAGACAAGGGACACAGCAGCTCACGAAGCCTCTGTCTCCACCGGACACGGGGAGCTTGCGGGAGTGCTGTGTGGGCGCTCACGGGGCCAAAAGACAACGTGTAGAGAGCGTCAAGCACAACGCACAGCTGTGCCTGCCTGCAGTCACCCGGGTCATCCGGGTGGTGCTGGGAGGCTCCTGGAAAAGACCTTCTAGAGGCCTGGGCTCCTGAGATGGAGAGGGTGCGGGCCTGGGCCCCAGGGGGGCCGGGGAGGAGGGCCAGGCTGCACACGTGACGCTCCATCACTGGCTCACAGACCGCCGCCCCACCTTTAGCCTCCCTGCCTTTAGCCTCCCCTCAGGCCTCCAGCCCCAGCTCCCTGGTGGGGCCCGGAGGATGGGCGTGTGGGCCGTTCTTCTTTAGCACAGGAGATCATGTTTCAGTTTTCCAAATAAACCTTATCTCTCCTTTGCCCACATATCTCAGTTTCTTTCAAGAACTCCACTAACCCAAACTAAAGGCCTTTCTCATTATTTGGGGGCATTTAGGCCTTTCATCCACCTCCCCAGGAGCCAAGAGATGACAGATGAGGGAGACTGTTTTTAAAGTCAGACTCCTTGGGACTTCCCTGGAAGTCCAGTGGTGAAGACTCCATGCGTCCACTACAGGCACAGGTTCAATCCCTGGTGAGGGAACTAAGCTCTCTCATGCCATGTGCACAGTGTGGCCGAAAGAAAAGTCAGAACCTCTATAATATAACCTGCTCTTTCAGGGCTCATCACTCAGGTTACGAATACTTGTGACTCTGAGCAATCTGCCCAAATTCAATTTCAAATTGGGTTCTCGGCAATACCCTGGACCTGAGATCCTTCAAGGCTGCGGTGGCGGACCTGAGCCTCTGGAGTGCCTCCTGCAGCCGCGCTCTCTCCTGGCTCAGGCGCCGCGCCTGGCCCCGCTCCAGCTCCGCCCTCCTCTGCAGCTGCTCCCGCAGGCCTCGGACCACCTCCTGCGACTCCGCCTGCCGCGTCGCCAGCTCGGCCTTCTGACCCTGCAGCACGCCCACCTCCAGCTGGAAGGCCCGCTCCAGCTGCCTCCTCTCCTCTGCGAAGGCCCTTTTCGTCACCTCCATTTCCCTCTCATGGTCATTAACCTAAGGAGAGAGGCATGAGTGATGTTGACCAGGGGCCCCGAAACACAATTCACTTGATGAATCAAGGCTGCCAGGCTCAGAACCCAAACAGCAGGCAGCCCAGCTTCAACAGGGTCCCGGGGCCTGTGAGAGGCTCCCACGGCCTGTGTGGCCGCCTGCTTCCGTCACTGCAGCCTTGGGGGGAGGCCTGCAGGTGCAGAAGGGAGGCTGGTGGCCCGGCAGGTAGCCGCAGGAGGAGGGCAGGAGGGAACAACACCTCCACGAGGCCTGGAAGGCAAGGCCACAGCAGGCACCCAGGGGCAGGACAACCCCGTGGCCATGGTGACACCTGACAAGCTGTGGGCACCATCCCTCCACAAAACCCACCACACTCGAGTAACAGAGCAAGAGACACATTCACCCAAGAAGACAGGCTTGGCCAGGGTGGCCTAGGAGGCCCTGCGTGCTAAGCCGCTTTAGTCCTGTCCGACTCTGTGTGACCCTGTGGACTGGCCCACCAGGCTCCTTTGTCCATGGGATTCTCCAGGTAAGAAGACTGGAGTGGTTGCCACGCTCTCCTCCAGGGGATCTTCCCGACCCAGGGAGCGAACCTTCATCTCTTATGTCTCCTGTATTGGCAACATATCTCCTCTTTTCCACTAGTGCCACCTGGGAAGTCCCTGGTGCACGGCAATCACAGGAAACAAGATTCTGCTCCCAGAATCTGCTTCAGCTGCAACAGAGCCGGGAGGCTATGACTTCCCAGCGCAGGGCAAACAGGGAGGTCTGGCCTCTGCACCAGCCTCGGGACAGGGGAGGGACCCTGCTCCCTCCCGTTATTAGCTGTTCCTTCTGTTCTGCCTCCTTCCGAAGGGGGTGGAGGCAGAAAGTCAAGATCACGCACATTCCCTGCAAACCTCCGTCCCCCTGAGCATGCTCACTATGGGCAGACATGTGCTCAGACGCATCTCAGCAGCAGCAAGTTCCCCGACCTCTGTGGCCTCCCTCAGTCCCCTGACCTTGGTCTCCAGCTGGACCTTGAGTTCTTGGTAACGCTCCTTCAGCTGCTCCAACATGATCTCTGTTTCTATACTCACTGGGGCGGAATCACCCACGAACGTGACAGTGCCTGAAAATAAGAGGACATGTCCACTGACGTTCTGCCCAGAACACCATGGGATCAAGCATCTTTTAAGTTCACAGCTGCAGTCACCATCTGCAGTGACTTTGGAGCCACGGCACGGCCAGCTCTCCTGGGCCCAGGTGTCCCCCACGCCATGCGTGGTGGGGGACACACTCAAGGCTTGAGTCAGAATGTGAATGTGGCCACTGCTGGGGTTTCATCCATGCCGGCTGATGGGCTGGAAAGTGAAGGGAGCAGACACATCCTGACCTCTCGCCTGCTCTTTTCAGTTTCTGAATTGTTTTCCATGAAAAAGAGGGACAGACTCGGCAACATCTGGCCGAGAGAACTTGGGATAAGCACCTTAGGAAAGAGAGCATCCCATCGCCCTGACAACAGGAAGCTGCTGCCTGGGTCAGGAGTGGCCCCGGTTGGAGGCACAGCCAGCCTGGCCTCCACCACCCACGTGACCCCTGCACCACAGCACTGCTGTCCTGACCACCCCTCCTCCTTAGATGGGGGCGAGGGGAAGAGAAAAGGCTCCAGCCAGGAGAGCGCTCTGGCTGCGTTGGCGCCAACACGAAGCTCGGGGCTCCCTCTGGTGCTATGACCCAGAGCCATTTGGCCACCGAAGCCAGAGCGCAGGTCATGGCTTTCAACAAGGGCGACACTCTCCTTGCAGCTCAGGCCTGTCCAGGGATAAAGACCGTTGCCCCCTTCCCTGTGGCCACACAGGGCCCTGACACTCATCGAGGCATGCGATGACATCAGCCACACGCCAACAACCCCTGGCTGAGGGCAGCGGGGCTGTGGCTCAGGGGCCAGCAGAGTGCACTGCTGCAGGTGCAGGTGAGGGCCTCCCTTAGAGGCCAGGTGCACAGAAGACCCCCCGGCTGCCCTCGGAGGTCCTGAGCAACGCCGACATGGACTGCCCCATCAGCCATCACAGGCCGTCCCCCACACCCCCAGGCTGCTCTCTGCTCCCCTGCCCAGCTGACCCTACCCAGGGGCATCTCCTTCCGTCCTCCCTGCCTTAGGAGGCTCACAGGGGACACGCCTGCCCTGAGAGCACAGCAAGGTCATCATAACCCTCACCACTCACTCTGTCCAAGCAGTAGGACCTTCATCCTCCTCCATCTCCCTTGGGGCTCTGGGTTGCCTAAACCTCTTGCCTCAGATAGGACCCTTCTCCCACACAATGATCCGAAGGACTTGTGACCCCCTGCACAGCGGGCTGGTCCACCGCCCCACCCCCGGGGCAGGAGCTCCCTACCCACCACCTCCCAGCACTCAGCCCCTACCTGCCGGGCCGTGTCCCGGGGGCAGGCGGCCGTGCCGACTCGGGGCCGCCTGTGCCTGCAGGCCTTCCAGGGCGGCTTGCAGCTCGTCACTGCGGTCCTGCAGGTCCTGTGGGCAGAGCCAGATACCTCCTCCAGCCACTGCGGCCACCAGGCCAGGAGCGGGGCATGGGGCCGCACCCGGGGAGCAGTGCAGGCCCCAGCAGAGCGGGTCCCGACTTCCAGGATGGGGCACCGACACTATACCCAGGCACTGAACTGCTCCGGGAGTGACAAGGAGCAGGAGTCTCTTCCCAACGTCTTATGCCTGGCACCACCTTCCATCACCGGATACCCAGAAGGGACCCAGGGGGAAAAAGGTGCAGTGAAAGTGAGAAAAGGAGAATATACAGAGACCTTTTAACACCTGAAACCACAAAGTTGGGGGAGCATGCTCGTAAGGGGTAGGAGAGATTCGGGGGACATGAGGCTTAAGAGGAAGGGTCTTTGGGACCTTCCTGATGGTCCAGCAGTTAGGACTGAGTGCATTCCCTGCAGGGGACGTGGGTTTCCTCCCTGGTTAGGGAACTAAGATCCTGCAAGCTGCATAGCATAGAGGGAAAAATAAAAGAGGAAGGGTCTCATTTGTAACAAGCATCATTTATCCACCCAAAGAATGAAATATAACTCAACAAGCCCACTTGGTTACCTGGCTTTTACAGGGCAGGAAGGGCAGTGTTCACAGTCCGCTCTCCCAGGTGGTCCCACGGCCCGAGCACCACGTTCGGCCATGACAGTGGGTCCACGCACTCCTCCCCCCGCCTCGGGTGGGCCGTGTCACCCCACCTGGAGGACGCCACATGCGATGCCGCTTCCAGCCAGCTCCTCCCGCCGGGACCCAGGCTCTGGGGTCAACGCCACGTGCACACTCAAGGCCCCACCTCCCGCTCTGATTTTCCTTTTTGGGGGGCTGCACCATGCGGCCTGCAGGATCTTAGTTCCCCAACCAGGGATCACACCCGTGCCCTCTGCATCGGGAGTGGAGTCTTAACCACTGGGCCACCAGGGCAGGCCCTCCTCTCTGATTTTTTAATCTGAGTTTCCTCTCCAGGCAGGTCTTGTCAGTTCTTTCTTATCTCCCTGGCGGCCAGTACCTGGCCTGTGTCCACACCCGCAATGGGAGGAGCCTCTAACTGGCGACTCTACGCCATGTGGGAGAAGGGACAGGCCCTGCTGATCTCAGAGGAAGCACATGTTAACTAGGCTCACTGTACCTTCTTCAGAAACTCCTGAGCAAATATGCAATCACCCCAGAGCGAGCACCTCTGTCCCAGGGGAAAGGGCAAGGTCAGGAAGCGAGAGCTGCAGGGAGGCCCGTGGGGCGGCGGGTGTGTATGCCCGGCCCCCGCCCCACAATGACGCCACACAGGCCACCGAGCATCTCTGACGTGGTCAGTCTGGATCGAGGTGTACAGCATAAACTCTACAATGATCTTAAAGACCAGGTTCCCAAAGAGGGATGCAAAATAGCTCACTTAAAATATGATTATATTGATTACACGTTGAAATGATGACACTGTGAAAGTAATGGAGTAAAAAAATGTTATTAAAATTAACGTCACCCATTTCTTTTTACCTTTTTTTTTCCTTTTACCTTTTTCAACGTGACCACTGGAAAACTTGGAAGTACACACGACTGCTGTTTCTACTGAGCAGCGCTGATATGGCAGGAAACATCGACAGAATCATTTCTACCCAATGCCCTGCCCCTCCAGTGGTTCCTTCTGCCCCTCAAACGGCTACTGTAAGAGCATATAAATGCTCCACAAGTTCAGCAGAGCCAGAAAACAGGCCTTAAGGTATGATGCTAGGCAAACTGCTCTGTTCTAAGCACCTAAGGATGACATGCACTGTCCTGGGTCCCAGCCTGTCCATTCAGGGTGCGTCCAGCAGAGCTGGGGAGCCATGTGCCTGCTTTTGTGTGGGTTGCACGTGAATTTGGGGTGCCTGTGGATGCTGAAGGCAGTCACAGGGTGCTGCCCCAAGAGCTTGGGAAAAGCAGCAAGTCCACTGCACTCAGTGAAGCCCTAGGTCTGAGGGTTCTGGAACCTTTGTGGCTTCTCTTCGCATTAGCGTTAGCAGGAGAGGTGAGCTCAGCAAGAAAGCAGAAGACGGTGGGGTTTCAACAGCAGCTCGGAAAGCACTGGAGAGGAAGGGGGGCCAGCCACACCGAGTCAGCACACACAGAGGGGCTGGCTGCCCAGACATTTGCAACTTCGTGTATTAGAGATTATTTCCAAAAAAAATTTTTTTTACCATTCTCAATGCTAGTTTGAAACAGCCAAAAATATCCCCCCAAAAGAGGGAAGATCTCTGAATAATTAGCATCAAAATGTAAAAATATTTTTGTCAAAATTTCAAAAAGTAAAATTTCAAGAATCAAAAGTGAAGTGAGTAGCAACAGTTAGGTGACAGTCATGTGAAAAAAACAAAGGGGGTTACACCTGTATGAAAAAATTCAGGTGCACTAGAGCAACGTATTAACTGCTTGTTACTCACAGGTGCTCAAAGTGGGGGAGAAAACACAGCAGGAAGGAGAATTCCTCCCAGAAAGTTAACCACAAAACCCACACACCACTCGGTCTCTGAGAAGGGCTACACAGGTAACCCATACACAGGACTGCAGGGGCACAGGGATTCCAGGTGTGGCAGGCAGGAGGCATGGGTCACGTCACACTGCACACAAGCACAGACTCACCTTTACCCTCTGGTGTGGCCA
Source organism: Redunca redunca (assembly GCA_006410935.1). Classification (NCBI taxonomy): domain Eukaryota; kingdom Metazoa; phylum Chordata; class Mammalia; order Artiodactyla; family Bovidae; genus Redunca; species Redunca redunca. The sequence continues at coordinate 124,118 of SJYQ01006883.1, forward strand.
AAGCATCATGTGCAGAGAGACAGTTCTTACATTAATCGGGAGGGAAACCATTAAGAAGCAAGTGAATACTAGACCCTTAACTCCAAACAATCATGTTTTATCTGCTGGAGTCCTGGACAATCTTGAGGGAGTAACAGCGTGATCTGTTTCCCAGCAGTGACTGTTCACCACCTGCACCCTCCTCTGCATGGTGGCAACGCCAGCTGAGTGGGCTCACATGTAGGTTTGGCCCAGGAAATGCATACACTCAACCACAGGAAACAAGATGAAGCCCTACACGGTGCCCGGACACACACGGGGGCCTTGGGACTGGGGTGAGCAGCCTGTGTGGGACCGGGCATAGGTGCTGGGCAGGCCAAGTCCCAACTGCCTCCTTGCAGAACATGAGGCTTGGGAAATTCCCTGGCAGTCCAGCACTGAGGACTCCATGCTTTCACTGCCGAGGGTGTGGGTTCCATCCCTGGTCAGGAAACTTCGATCCCACAAGCCATGCAACACAGCCAAAAAATTTTGAAAAAACAAAGACATGAGACTCAGAAGACCTCAACTGAAGAAGGAAGCCCACATCAGAGGCTACGCCCGCCAAGCTCATGTAGGGATGCTCCTGTGGACTCAGGCTGGGCCACCCCGCACATTGAGGCCAGGAGGTGGGAGGGGCCACCCAGTCCTGAGCAGACAGCGCCTGACGGTCCTTTAGGCAGGGGGCCACTTACCTGGCACTTAAGCTCGTATTCCTTCAGGATCTCTGAGAATCGCTCTTCCTGGGCCAGGAGTTCTGTGCTCTGAGGCTCCCGCTGAAAGCCAGATGCAAGCAGGAAAATGAGGGCCAGGACCTCAGGCCAGGTAGAGGGAGGGCTGCCGCCCCCTTGTACTGCCGCAGTACGCTCAGCATCTGCAGGCGCAGCCACCTGTGCCTCCTTTGCCTCCCCGCCCTTCGTTTACAAGGTCTCGGCAAAAGGATGTTCAGAATTTCAGGAAGGTGGTCATGCTCCCACCTGGACCCTGGGCTGCCTTCTTGCCTCGGCCACCTGGCAGGCCCCTTGCATGGGCCCTGCACCTCCCTCCCTTTCCCTCCTCCCCTCAAGGTGACGGAAAGGGCCAGGTCTCTAAGCGCTCCTCACCCCAGCACTGGGGTCTGTGCAGCAGTTGCTGACTGGTCCAGGCCTCGTCACCAGATGGTCAAAATGCAGGGCATCACTAGGGTGTCACCTGCACCCCTGCACTGCCTGAAGGGGAGGGAAATACAGGCAAAGTAGCCTTAATGATTTCCTCTCCATCACAGAATTTTAGGCTTCCCAGGTGGCACTAGTGCTAAAGAACCCACCTGCCAACGTAGGAGATGCAGGAGATGCAGGTTCAATCCCTGGATCGGGAAGATCCCCTGGAGTAGGAAATGGCACCCACTCAGTATTCTTGCCTGGAAAAGTCCATGGACGGGGGAGCCTGGCAGGCTACAGCCCATGGGGTCACAAAGATTCAGACACGACTGAGTGACTGAGCAGCACGAGGAATTTTAGCAGAAAAACCCAATTCCGTCTCCTGTGTATTCTCCATCAAGACCCTGACGCCCTTTACCAGCACCCACAGGTGCTTCTCTGGGGCCTCAGACTCAGCAAGAGGACTTGCCTTGTCCTGCAAGACAAACTCCAGGTCACTCTGCAGCTTCAGGACTAGCTTCTCTGAGTCTGAGAGCTTCCCCACGACTTCAACCATCTCCTTCTGCAATCGACTATTTTCCTAGGAGACACAGGTCAGTGTTAGGCCAGGATGGAGGCGGGAGCGAGAGGCAGGGCTCCGGAGCAGGAGCTCTGGGGAGGCTCTCCCGGCCGCCTGAGCTCTCGAGAGGGTCATAAGCAGCACCAATGGAAGGCGGTGACAACCTTTCCCGAGCCACCTTTGAAAGGACGGATTTGAAGCTGCACCGCAATAGCCCAGGAGTCCACCGGAAGGAAGGCGGTGTCGGGAGACACAGGATACAATCAGAAGGCAGGCCTGGCTTCTCCTCTAGGGGAGGGAGGCAGGGCAGGTGTGGAGGAACCCACAGTCAGGGAAGAGGAAGGAGGTGGGGCCGGGGCCACCTCACTGGAAGCAAAGGCAGGCGGGGAGCAGGTCAGGGAGGCTCTCCACAGCCAGGAAGAGCGCCCCAGATCCGGGTCACACAGCCAGGGCTGGGGGCGGGTGACGCTTTTGTCTTTGGTCTAGGGCTCTGGTCCCAGGGAGGCAGCCGAGGCGGCAGCTGCCGACCCAGAGCCGAGAGCGAGAGCCCCGGGGCCCCCATCCTGCGGCCCACAAGGCTGCAGAGGAGGCCTGGGTCTCTCCTGGAGAAGCCAGGACGCTTCCGCTTCCGCTGAGAAATGGGCTCTCGGTGGCTGCAGAAAACATTCCTTAGCGTCAAGCTCCCAGGGCCGCGGGGAGGGTTCAGTCCTGGCCCAGGAAGGTGTGGGTGTGGAGGAGGGACCCCCGGGCAATGTGGCCTCCCTCATTTCGGGTGGGGCCCTGAGGGGGCACCCCGCAGCACCCTGAACCCCCCTACCTTCAGGGCCAGGGTCAGCTTCTCGCGGAGGCCGCTTTCCTCCGCCTGCAGCCGCCGCAGGTCCTCCTCCAGCCCGGCCCTCTGCCGCCGGGCCTGCTCCCAGAACAGCTCGCATTCCACCGCCACCTGGGACCGCAGGAGGCTCAGCCTCCCCTGGTAGCCCTGCTCCAGGCGTCTGCAAGGCACACGGTGCATCGGGCTCCTGGGGGGCGCCATCTAGGCCTCTCCCTCCCCGGGGTCTCCCGTCAGCGCACTTGGCCTTGGCACTGGGGACTCGTTTGTTCCCGCCTGATAGATACGGAGCTACAGTGTTGTGGAGCGGCGGAGGCCTCATGAACTGCTCCCCTCGGGGCTGGCAGAGGTGACCCCACACAGACAAGGGAGCCAGCGGGTCCCTCGGCCCACGGGGTGAGCTGGCAGGTGACCTCTGGGTGGGTCTCTAGCACCCCTTGGCCATTCAACCTTCTCCCTGTCATCAAAAAATGGATCGGTAAATAAAGGCAGCATCGGGGCCCTTGGTGACTGAAGGCGCAGAGAAGTCAGCCTCCACCACAAGCGTTGGAAAACCAGCACACAGCGAATCCCAAGGCAGAGAGAGGACGGGGCGGAGCCCTTCCCCTCGGACTCTGCAGTGGTCTTTTGCAACAACCATTTCTGTCAGCAGGGAAAACAGTGCCAAACCTTAGCTTTATCACTAAAGCTAGTGGAGCTTTGCTATTTAAAATCCTAAAAGATGATGCTGTTAAAGTACTCCACTCAATATGACAGCAAATCTGGAAAACTCAGCAATGGCCACAGGACTGAAAAAAAGTCAGTTTTCATTTCAATCCCAAAGGAGGGAAATGCCAAAGAATGTTCAAACTACCGCACAGTTGCACTTATTCCACGTTAGCAAGGTAATGCTCAAAATCCTTCAAGCTAGGCTTCAACAGTACATAAACCAAGAATTTCCAGATGTACAAACTGGATTTAGAAAAGGCAGAGGACCTAGAGATCAATTTGCCAACATCCACTGGATCATAGAAAAAGCAAAAGAATTCCAGAAAAGCATCTACTTCTGCTTCATTGTCTACATTAAAGTGTTTGACTATGTGGATCACAATAAACTGTGGAAAATTCTTCAAGTGATGGGAATATCAGACCACCTTACCTGCCTCCTGAGAAACCTGTATGTGGGTCAAGAAGCAACAGAACTGGACATGGAACAAAGGACTAGTTCAAAATTGGGAAAGGAGTATATCAAGGCCACATATTGTCACCTTGCTTACTTAGCTTAGAGAGCACATCATGCAAACTGCCAGGAGAAATATCAACAATCTCAGATATACAGATGATACTATTCTAATGGCAAAAAGCAAAGAGGAACTAAAGAGCCTCTTGATGAGGGTGAAAGAGGAGAGTGAAAAAGTTGGCTTGAAACTCAACATTCAAAAATCTAAGATCACAGCATCCAGTCCCATCACTTCATGGCAAATAGAAGGAGAAAAAGTGGAAGCACTGACAGATTTTATTTTCCTGTGTTCCAATCGCAAAGAATGTTCAAACTACCACACAACTGCATTCATTTCATATGCTAGCAAAGTAATGCTCAAAATCATTCAAGCTAGGCTTCAACAGTATGTGAACTGAGAACTTCCAGATGTACAAGCTGGATTTAGAAAAAGCAGAGGAACCAGAGATCAAATTGCCAACATCCACTGGGTCACAGAAAAAGCTAGAGAATTCCACTAAAAAACATGTACTTCTGCTTCACTGACTACACCAAAGCCTCTGGCTGTGTAGACCTCAACAAACTGTGCAAAATTCTTAAAGAGACGGGAATATCAGACCACCTTACCTGCCTCCTGTGAAACCTGAATGCAGGTCAAGAAGCAAAAGTGAGAATTAGACAGAGTACAGAAGACTGGTTTATAATTGGGAAAGGAGTGTCAGACTTTATTTTTCGGAGCTCCAAAATCACTGCAGATGGTGACTGCAGCCATGAAATTAAAAGACACTTACTCCTTGGAAGAAAAGTTATGACCAACCTAGATAGCATATTCAAAAGCAGAGACATTACTTTGCGCCAACAAAGGTCCATCTAGTCAAGGCTATGGTTTTTCCAGTGGTCATGTATGGATATGAGAGTTGGACTGTGAAGAAAGCTGAGTGCCGAAGAATTGATGCTTTTGAACCACGGTGTTGGAGAAGACTCTTGAGAGTCCCTTGGACTGCAAGGAGATCCAACCAGCCCATTCTAAAGGAGATCAGTCCTGGGTGTTCTTTGGAAGGAATGATGCTAAAGCTGAAACTCCAGTACTTTGGCCACCTCAAGCGAAGAGTTGATTTATTGGAAAAGACTCTGATGCTGGGAGGGATTGGGGGCAGGAGGAAAAGGGGACGACCGAGAATGAGATGGCTGGATGGCATCACCGACTCGATGGACGTGAGTTTGAGTGAACTCCGGGAGTTGGTGATGGACAGGGAGGCCTGGCGTGCTGCGATTCATGGGGTCGCGAAGAGTCAGACAAAACTGAGCGACTGAACTGAACTGAACGTCAACACAGTAAATTGTCACCCTGCTTGTTTAACTTATATGGAGAGTACATCATGTGAAATGCCAGGCTGGATAAAAGCACAAGCTGGAAGCAAGACTGCCAGGAGAAATATCAATAACCTCAGATATGCGGATGATAACCACCCTTAAGGCATAAAGTGAAGAATAACTAAAGAGCCTTTTGATGAAAGTGAAAGAGGACAGTGAAAAAGCTGGCTTAAAACTCAACATTCAGAAAACTAAAATCATGGCATCTGGTCCTATCACTTCATGGCAAACAGATAGGGCAACAGTGGAAACAGTGACAGACTTTATTTTCTTGGGCTCCAAAATCACTGCAGATGGTGACTGCAGCCATGAAATTAAATGATGCTTGATCCTTGTAAGAAAAACTATGACCAACCTAGACAGCATATTAAAAAGCAGAGATACCACTTCGCCGACAAAGGTCCATCTAGTCAAAGCTATGTTTTTTCCAGTAGCAATGCATGGATGTGAGATTTGGACCATAAAGAAAGCTGAGCACTGAAGAATTGATGCTTTTGAACTGTGGTGTTGGAGACGACTCTTGAGAGTCCCTTGGACTGCAAGGAGATCAAACCATCATAAATGAAATTAGTCCTGAATATTCATTGGAAGGACTGATGCTGAAGCTGAAACTCCAGTACTTTGGCCACCTGATGCAAAGACTGACGCATTAGAAAAGACCCTGATGCTGGGAAAGATTGAAGGCAGGAGGAGAAGGGGACGACAGAGGACAAGATGGTTGGATGGCCTCACTGACTCTTGGACATGAGTTTGAGCAGGATCCAGGAGGTGGTGGAGGACAGGGAATCCTTGTGCCCTACAGTCCATGGGGTCGCAAAGAATTGGACACAACTGAGTGACTGAACAACATCACTAAACAGTTGCTTAACAAGATTCTCAAACCCAGT
>SJYQ01006886.1:0-19807 GCA_006410935.1 Redunca redunca
TCCATGGGGTCGCTAAGAGTCAGACATGACTGAGCGACTTCCCTTTCACTTTTCATTTTCATGCATTGGAGAAGGAAATGGCAACCCCCTCCAGTGTTCTTGCCTGGAAAATCCCAGGGATGGGGGAGCCTGGTGGGCTGCCATCTCTGGGGTCGCACAGAGTCGGACACGACTGAAGTGACTTAGCAGCAGCAACGTTGTCCACCTTATACTTCAGACTCATATTAACTCCTCCAATGGTAGACCAACTTGTAGCTTCACAGACTCTTATAGTCCCTCTTTTTAGTCCTGGAGTGTTAAGATAGGGATTAGGAGCAAGTATTTCCTTAGGGGACTTCCTGTGATGACAGTGGGGGGCCATAGAAGCTTCACTGGATATTGTGGTCCTTTGGGGATTTTGAAGCTGGCATTCCAGGTCACCCCAGCCCCCAGTGTCATGACACTTTCCTCTTTGCTTCACACTTTACACCGTGGCAACTGGTAGCAAGTCATCAGCCATAATTTCATCTACTCTCCATAGTCAACACTTCTTGACTCCGTGACCCAGGCAAGATCCACCTTCCATATCTGTACTTCTCAAGCTTAAAGGGCAATTCTTGCCACACTCTTTCTCTCCATAACACACCTCTACCCCCCACCCAGTGCCTACAATAGGAAGCATAGCCTAGCAGGCCTGTGATAAACAGCTGAGGAATGAACAAGTTAGGGTCCTGCTCTCAGAGGGCTTACATTCTGGTTGGAGAAAGAGATTCAGTTATACAAACAGGAACTCAGTTTGTGATAAGTTCTATGAAGGGGGAAATCTAGTGATATGATAAAAAGTCATCACAGTAAGGAAGGTCTACTTCAGATGGAAGAAAAGTAATATAGTTAAGCAACGATAGTGATTTAGACTAAGGAACAGCAGTGGAGAGAGACGGTGAACCTTTGACAGTGGAATTGGTGATTTTTTTTTTTTTTGGGGGGGCTGTGCTGCATGGCTTGTGGAGATCTTAGTCCCCTAGAGATCCAGGGATTGAGCCTGGCCCTGGGCAGTGAAAGCACCAGAGTCCTAACCACTAGTCCGCCAGGGAATTCCCAGGATTGGTGATGAATTAAGGTAGAGGGAGAGTTGGAGAAGGCAATGTGTTATGGAGGCTGTCTTGGGTTTAGCAGCATCCCTGGTCTCTACTGGGAGAAGGCAATGGCACCCCACTCCAGTACTCTTGCCTGGAAAATCCCATGGATGGTGGAGCCTGGAAGGCTGCAGTCCATGGGGTCGTTGAGGGTCAGACACGACTGAGCGACTTCACTTTCATTTTTCACTTTCATGCATTGGAGAAGGAAATGGCAATCCACTCCAGTGTTCTTGCCTGGAGAATCCCAGAGACGGTGGAGCCTGGTGGGCTGCCGTCTATGGGGTCGCACAGAGTCGGACACAACTGAAGCGACTTAGCAGCAGCAGCAGCAGAGGGAGAATGTGGAAGAAGAAAAGAAGACTCCTAAATTTTGACCTGAGCAACTAGGTAGATGATGTCATTTATTGAGATGGGGAAGACTAGGAAGGTGTGAGTCAAAATTCCAGTTTGAACATGTTAAGTATGACCATTATAGATCCACATGAATATGTCAAATAGGCAATTGAATATGTGGGTCTTGGAGCTCAGAGGAGAATTCTGGGGATAAAAACTTAGGAGTCTCCCTAATAGATAATGTTTAAAGCCATGGGATTGGATGTGTTATGGAAAAGAGGCTCCAGTCTGAGCTGTGGGGACCAATGTTTAATATTCCAAATGACAAGGATGAGTTATCAAGGGAGGACTGAGAAGGGATGGCCAGAAAGGCAAAAGAAAAACAATAAAGAAGAATGTTTTGAGATGGAGCAGCTAACAACATTCAGAATCTAATCAGTGGCCAGAAAATAATGATCAGATCCCAACCTCCTGTCTTTTCTTTTTTTTATCCCCCTGGTTCCCATTTGTCTGCCCTAGCTCTGGGGTACTTCTCAGTTCCTAGAAATTCTCAGCTTCAGATTCAACTTCCCTTAAGCTTGAATGTACCCTAAAATATAGAGACCGTCTCCATATTTAAGCCAATTATATACATACACTTACCATGCGCATTTATCCAAACCATACAGTTATTCATACAATTATGAAATACCTATTACTTGCCAGGCCCCAGGATAGGATGGTAAGGGGGAAAATAAACCTAGTCCAGGCACTCAAGGAGTCCTCAGGAGCTTACAATGTAACAAAAAAGACAAATGAATACACTTGATACACAGTTACAAACTGATAAGTGCTTGGAAGGAAAAGTATAGGGCCACATGACAGCCTATCACAGTGTTACGTTGTCTCGATTATACATGACATGCATAGCATCCATCTTTCACAAATTTTTACTGTGCTCCAAGGCCACCCTGGACAGAGATTTGGGGTACTGAGTCTAGTATCAACCCTCCTATAAACTCATCGGTTGATGTTGAGCAAGTCCTCTCTGCTCTTTGGGCCTGTTTCCTCTTCTGTACAATGGAAGACTGAGAAGTGGACTAGATCACAGGTTCTTAATTAGGGCCCATGGATGGGCTTCAGAGACACAGAAATATATGGAAAACTGTGCTATTTTTTTCCTGTAGACAGTAGGTCCACAAATTTAATTAGATCCTACAGAGGGGTTGTGACCCAAAGAAACCCAAGGACCTAAGGAGCAGACAGCTATGTGATGATGTGAGCAGCAAAAACAGATGACAAAATGAAGGACTCTGGAAGCAAGGTTTTGTTTCTTAGACACCATACCCCTCCCTTGATCTTGTCAATGTGTGCATGTACAATGTTGGAAGAGAAGGCCTGATCCCCCTTATATGGACTGTAAAGCTTAGTTACCACATAACACTGCCCTAGAGAAAGGATGGGAGGAACTTAGCATTGGCAGCCCCTCTCCAGGAGCAGAACAAAGAAAGGTTCCTACCCCACACAGACGCTTCTATTACCCTTTGTGTCAACTGCTCTATGGTGACCTGTCTTTGGTCCACTTCATCTGCTCCCCCATCATTCTTGGCTAGAGTACAGACACAAATGTACGTCTATACTAGCTGGAAGGTTTACACAAAGGAACTTTCATTAGAACCTAAAGGAAATTCCCCTCTTAAAAGCGTTTTAAAATTAACTAAGTGTATTAATATGTAAATTAGAAATTCTTGATTTGACTTGAAAGAATGTTTAGCCAAAAGACAGCTGGCTTGGCATAGTCTTTGGGACATCAATCATCTTTCTCTTCCTTGTCTCCTCCAAGGATGAGGGAGATTCAGGAGCCTCTCTAAGGTCCAGGAGGTTTCCAACTCTTCCAGAACATGTGACTTGATCTCCCGCCAAGGGTTGGCCATACTCTAGGAAAGGAGGCATTGTCTTTGGGATCTAAAAGGCTGTATGAGTTAGGGGTTGTGAGTTTATGTGTGGGGTAGGAGGGACAAAAAGGCAGAAACAGCAACCTGTGCATAGCCATTGTGTTTTATTGGATCTGGTGATTTCTTATTTTACAAAAATTACAGAGGAACGAAAAATGCAAAGTAGTCAACAGTGTTCTTATGGGGAAGGGGGCTCTTTGGGGGCCCTCTGCCTCAATTCACAGCTGACTGGGAAAGTGAGCTAAATGGGACAAGCAGATATATTAAAGGGTAGCTGTGTGCCAGGGCTGCTGACAGTGAGGTGGGACCTGGATCCTATGGTCCCTGCCTTCAAGGTGTGCTCAGGGGCATCTCTGGGTAGATTGACTAGAGCAAGAGGAAACTCTGAGTAGGCTATGAGAAGGCTATGTGGGGAGGCAGGAATAGAGCCTGGGTATATCAAAAATTCTTAAAAATGCCCCCACACTGGGTTCAAATGCTATGTCTGCCTCCTTCCTTTCTTTTTCTCCTAAGGCATCCACAGGGTGGTCCCTGACTTACTCCATGCCTCCAGGTCTAGAGAAAATGGCAAATGAAAACTTAAGTTGTAGTCATCAGAGAAGGTAGGCTGAAACTTCAGCAGATATCAGTCAAGACAGCTCCCACCCATCTTACCCCTGCTGCTACCACCACTACCCAAACAGGAAGGAAGGAGAGGAAGAAATTCCAGGGATCTGCCAAAACATGGATCCCAAGTTCTCCTGGGATACTGAGGAGTATATGGAAATTTTCTGGGGATATTTCCAAGGTTTTCTGAAGAGCCTGGAAACACATATTCTGATGGCTTGGGGTTACACCTGCAGAGCTGAAAGCGATAGCCTGGTATGCTGTCACTGACAATCCCCAGGCCTTTCTGCTCTCTACCGCAATTGCCTCCTAGGGCCTACCCACTGGCTTAGGCCCAAGGTTACTCCCTCCACATTCTTGACCCCCTCCTACAGCACTGTCAAAGGCCCTGGCCAAAAAGGCCAGTCAGTGGCAAAGACAGAACAGCCTTTTTATAAGGGAATCTTTGGGGAAATGTTTATGAGATCAGGGATGGGGGAAGCACCATAGCAGGAGACATCTTGCCTAGTGTTGTGGTTTCTCAGTTGGGGGGGTGGGAGGGGAAGGACCACTCAATTCCCATAACAGGGCAACCTCAGCACTGAGTTTCAGGCAGGAAGGGGGAGCTGTTGGGAGTTGAGAACACCCCCACAGATACACTCTGCCCACTCCCTAACCCCCTCAGCTCCAGCAGTATGGACCACCAAATCCCCAGGCTCTTGGGTTCCTATAGCCCCCAGGGTAGAGCTAGGATGAGGACAGACCTGGGAAGAGAAGGGTGAGGCCCACCTGGACTAGGGCTAGAGCATGGTCCCCCCAGGGCAACTGACCCCCTCTCCTGGGGAGCTAGATGACATTGTCAAAGAGTTGCATGGACCTCATGATGTTCTCGTCCTGTAGCCATGGTGGGAGAGGCAGATTGGAGAGAAAGAAAGAAAAAGAGCTTATCAGAGAAAGGGAGAAGAACACTGATTCAGAAATAGGGATGTTCAGAGACAGAGAGAAGCAGTGAAGAAGGAGACAATCAGAGAGGTGGGGAAGGGACAGGCCTCCCCAAGTTATGAAGGAAAAGGATTCAGAATTGGGGGTAGTTAAGGAGATGGTACTTTGCCCAAAGGAGCTTTCTCCTACATCATTGAATCAGGCCCTCAGATCAGGGAAATGTAGAGGGCAGGGCCCTGTACCTTTTGACAAGACTCAATGAATTCCTCAATAGTCACCACGCCATCCTTGTTCCTGTCCATCTTCTGCAAAAAGGTAGTCAGGTAGAGAAAACAGGAGGGATGACAGGAGAGAGGCAGGCAGAACTCAGGTAAGTTCCTTGCTGGGAACTTGCCTCCTTCCTTTCACTCCAAAACCCAGCCTGCCCAGTCCCAGGCACCTGGAAAAAGCTCTCCACGTGTTCCCTTGGGGCCTCCTCCCGGAGTGCAGGATACGTGTACTTGCCCATCATGTCATAGATGGACTTCATGATATCAAGCATTTCCTGTTAGACCAAGAGAGAAGAGGATCCCTCCTCAGAGCCTCCAGCTTCTTAACTAGAAGGCCTGGGGCCTGGGGCAGACCTCAGCCCTTGCTGATGATGCATATGTGGGTCACATTCCCCCCCTAGGGGCCCTGTGCCCGTCCCCATATACAAATAACCCCCCACCCCCAGCTCTTCAGTTGTCCCCCACCTCCTTGGTAATACAGCCATCCTTGTTGAGATCATACAGGTTGAAGGCCCAGTTCAGCCTATCATCTGTGGTTCCCCGAAGAATCACTGACAAACCAGCCACAAAGTCCTAGGAAGGAGGCAGGGGAAAATGAGTCTTCAGGTACCTTCGCTCAACTCTCTCTCTGGGTTTGGTCTGGCCCTGAAGTCCCAGGAAACATGCTTCCCTGGCCCACCTCCCTCCAGCTTACCTCAAAACTGACTGAGCCATCATGGTTGGTGTCAAAGGCATTGAAGAGAAAAGTCGCGTATGTGCTCGAGTCTGTAGGATAAGTGTGGGTGAGCAAGCTTGGCTTCCAGACAGGAGCAGATTTCCTACCTCCCTACCTCTATGGGGCTCTGCCAACCCCACTCACTTGGCACTTCCAACCCCTCCAGAACCTCTCCCCAAGGACTTGTCTCCTTACCTCCTTGAGGAAAGAACTGGGAGTAAATCTGCTTGAAGTTTTCCTCATTGACAATTCCACTGGGACATTCCTGTGGGTAGGATGGGGAGGGAAAGCAGACTTACAGAAGAGAGGAAACCCTCTTCTACTCACCACCCATCTGCTCACTCACATTTCCACCCCACCCTTAGTGGTCAGAGACTCCCAGAGAGGGGGGATGTCTTTGCGTCTCTAGGAGGCTCACCATGTAGCACTTCTACTGGAGGGAAGACTTCTCCCAAGCGCACAAATAAAAAGCACAGAGCAGAGAGGCCAGTCTACAGGTTCCCTTCTTAAACTGGCAGGCACCCCTATCTAGGAGCTGTCCCTTCCCCTCCCCATCGCTCTCACTCCCAGAAGCAAGAGAAGTCCTGCACAGACCCCGCTCCTCCCCAGTTAGGCTGAGCTTTGCACTCACGTTTTTTTTTTTTTTTTGCACTCACGTTTTTGAAACCCCGGTACAGGACCTGCAGCTCCTTGCGCGTGAATTTGGTTTGCTCCTGCAACTGCTCCAGACCCTCGGGCCGGTGACACACGGTGGACAATTCAAACTCATCCTCCACGCTGTCTGCGGGGTGGGGGCGGTTGGGCGGGGGNAACCGGGTCTTTATAGCTTGCAAAATGCAGTATGTATAATCCCGTGAGGTGGACAAGGCCCAAACGAGGAAACTGAGGCCTACGGACAAAGCGAGGTCACTCAACTGGGGACCAGGCTGGTCCTAGAAAACTCCCGTATCTTGGTATCTGAAGGAAGGTGGACTCGGCCCTTACACTTGTATCCGTCTAGTCAAGGCACTGGAGACCTACCTCTCAAAGTCCAAAACATGCCCAAGGACAGGGACGGCGGCCAGACAACAACCCCATGCACAGACCCTTACAGCCACCTGGTCCCACCTCTGCCACCGTAGCCACACTCACACAGAGACACTTCAGCCAGTCACAGTGACCACGCCCCCAAATCCAGACTCCGCCCATTTTGCAGACCCAGAGGGCCCACAGACACTCAGGCCCCGCCCCCATGCTGACCACGCCCACACATTCCCAGGGTAATCACGCCCCCTCAAACTTTGGTCAGCCAGCGCACAGCCCACCTCTGCCAAGCTGGTCACGCCCACACGTGCTCTCACACTCCTTACACCCAGACACACACGGGCCCCACCCCCGGAAGCACAGGAGAGGCACTTGCTTTCACTGACTGAGGGCAGGGCTTGGGGCCCGCAGCATGGCAGCAGCTTGAGGAACCGCTGCTTCAGCGCTTTTTTAGTGGGCCCTGGAGGGTGGCCTGAGAAGAGAGAAGACCCCAGGAGGGAACATTAACCCCGCTGTCCCTCCATTCCCTGTACCCTCCCCATCATCACAAATCAACCCCGGCTGGGGGCGGGTGTTGGGGGAAGATGGGGGGTGGAGAGAGTAGCTGGGGCCGGTTAGGGGAGTCCAGTGGGTTTCACAGGCACAGAAGGTCCACCAAGATGGCTCGGGCACCTTGTATAAAGGGACACAGCTGGGGACAGCAAGATGGTGGGGGTGGGGAGAAGTGGCATATTGGCCTCAGTCTTTGTTGACCCAGTGTCCTTGGCTCCAGTGCTACATAGCTGGACCTCTGAGGATGATGTCCAACCCAAGGACACCTCTCTCTCACACACACATATACAGTGACAGGTGTGTATACATAGAACAATAAATTACAGAGTGATGGATGCCACACAGGGACAGCTTGATACCCAGTACCTCACTCAAACCTAGTGGCCTCCCAACACGTGCACACACACACAGACACAGACACACCTACTTTGACCTAGTACTTACTCTTTAATACAAACATACATAAATGTGACTGACCCAGGAAAAGCCAAAGAGACATGCAGGCCATATAGGCCATCTTACACAGAGCATGATCGATCAAACCACACAAAGAACACACAATGACCCTGGGGTATCATGTCAGAGTATGGTCATCATGCTCATATCATATTGTGACCTAGGTGCCCATGGACCAGATATCTAAGCACCTTACCCTCAGAACCTGCATTTGCCCTGGGCACACCTACCTTTCTTTCCTATAGTCCCTCATTTCAAGGCACCTAGAATCTTCATGCCAGCAGAATAGTTCTCAGCTAATTCATCCACCCTAAAAGTGTGTCCCCTCCCAGTCCTGTCCAGTAGGACTTACTCTTTGAAGGTGAAATGATAGCAAACTTTGAGGCAATGACAGACCTTGGAGATGAGTATTTTGTTGTCATGTAGGACTATTCGGAATCCACAAATCACGGTTCTCCTCACTTCCCCTTACTTACATACATATCCTATGGCTCTAATTGTATCCCAGGGAGACCCTGCAAGTCCCTGTTGTCTGTCTCCTGGCTGGACTCACCTCCAGACTCCAGGGCCAGAGCTCACTGGACCTGGCACACTGCCTGAAGTTGGCTTCAGTCCATTCCTGGAGGGGCCCAACTTCCTTTAGTGGTAGGCTGACACCCCAGCTCCCTTACAGGCCCCACCTCCCAAGCCAGGCTCCGCCCTCAGGAAGATGCTCTGCTCCCAGGAGGGAATTGCTTGAAGTTGGCACCTCCTCTCTCTCCCATTTGTCCTCTCTCCCCTGGAGCTATGGAGTGGAGGGAGGGAGGCAGTGAGCTAAGTGGGTGATCGATGGCGGTTTGGCCCCTGGCCCAGGGCTCCATTAGCCCAGACTTTGGTTTCCCAAAGCCTATTGTGCCGGGGGCCTCCGGTGGTATAGTAGCCTCTGGACTGGGGGATGGCTCCCGCGCCTCTCCCAGCCTCCCCCTCTTCACACATGCCCCCATCTGGTCCCCTGCCTGCTTCAAGGACTCAGTCTCCTCTAGGCTCTTCTGAATTGGGGAGAGAAAGGGGGTGCCTTCAGCAGACAGGATGCCTGCGTTTCCTTGGATGTCCACCCCCTTCTTGCACCAACAGTCTAAAGGGGATGGCAAGTTAGATTCCAACTGACTTCATCTTTTCAGGACTGAATGAATCCCAGTGCATCCAACACCAATCCCTGCACCTCAACCCACTCCAATAAATGCAGCAGAGGATGGAGGGTAGACTAAGACTTTTCTGCTCTTACTGAACCCTAAAGCAGGCACTTCATGAGCCTTCTTCTTGACCTCAACTCCCTTTACATCTTTTCAGTTCTCCCACGTGTCTACCCTGCAGTCCTCTTATCATGGTTCTTGCCTGTTTTCCTGTCCATAATGGAACTGGGGAACAGCCATGCTATGAAGCTGCACGGTTCTTGGTATGAAAAATGAGAGGCTAAAAATCCCTGGAGAAAGCAGAACATGTTCCCCTCTCTACCTTCAGTATCACTCTTCCCACTTGACTTTGGGGTCAGATGGAGAACTGACCTCCCACCCACAATGTCTAGGCTCTGCAGCCCATTCTGCCCTCCAATCCTGAGAGGACCTAGGAGAGGCAGGGGGTCTTGGGAAGCAGGGTCCCTGATCTGATCCACCCTCACCCTCCTACCAGAGTTGATCTATGAATGCTTCAGTCACAGTATCCCCAACTCCTGTCCCTCCAGAACCCATCCCATCCTTTGCCTTGGGTATGGAGCTGGCATATCCTCAGGAACTCTGGGAACAGCCACACACACAATCAGATACCCCGAGAGGTTCAGCCACACACTCTGTGCCCCTCAGGTATCTTTGCCGTGTCATAAAGCTACACACACTGTCGCTCAGACACGCTCAATCACATCCCTGTCACATACACAGGTTTGAGGAGTCACACATTTTGTCCTTTCTTACACACGTGAACACCCAGTCACACCACCCCCTGTATCTCTCACACACTGAGTCCACACATACTGTGACCCAAACCTGCAAGGATGGAGGTGTGTAGAGTCACACACATCTTCAGAGCCATTGTGGGTCTGTGACCCCAAAAGGGGACTGCCCCCACAGAAGTCTGGTGTTATCTCAGGATTCCTGGAACCTCCTTCCTCTATTCTGGATACCTCTGCCTGTCTCCAGACTTCTCCTCATTCCTCCAGTTCCTCCTTATCCCCAGTCCCAGTACCCCATGCTGTACCCCTCACCACCTCCCTGCCTCCTGGCCCTCTTTCCTCATCTCCCTCAGACACCCAGTCCTCCAGATTCCCTCCCTTCCTCCCCAGATCCACCCCTTGAGTCCCCCTCTTTACCTCTCCATGATGTCCTACTCCCCCACCTTCTTTCTTCCCCTCCCCAAGATGCCCCATCCCATCACTAACCTGCTTACCCCTGCAGCCCCCACCCTAGTCATAAAGTCCCCAACCCTGCAGGCACTGTCCCTCTAGCCAGCAGACCAGATATGCCCAGATACCTGCATTACCTTCCAAGGAGACAGGCTCAAAGAGACCAAACTGCTCCAGGACCTTGACAAACAGGGCAAGGACCACAAGCACAGCGACCATCTCCAGCCCTTCCAGGTTCATGGTGGGCCTGGGGCATGGCCCCCCAGGCTGAGGCTGGCCTGCCCTACTCACACTTCCTCCCCTTCAGGCTCCCCAGACTGAGCAGGACCGCCTGCGGTCTCCCTTTCTGCTCCTTCCCCGGATCTCCTCCCTCTCCCCCCTTACCCCGCCTCCCCACAGGCCTCCCAGCCACAGCCTTCCAGCCACAGGCCTCCCAGCCACAGCCTCTTCCTCTTCGCGGGGACCACTTCAGCCTATAGATTGATATCTCCTCCGGAGCTTCTGGTGTGAAGGATGTGGCCCAGGCCAGGCCAGAGGAGCAGCAGTAACTTGCCTCTGCCCCTGAGGACAGCTTTCCTCAGACACCCTGTGGCTATTCTGTGCCAAAGAAAGGGGCAGAGGGAAGACCTATGCTTAGAAGTCAGGGGCGGGCAGTGTGTGTGTGTAAAAGACAGAAACTAGAAACTGAGGGTGCATAAGAATACGTTATGGGTGTCTGGGAGTCTTCATGTGTGTATATTCCTGTGTTTGTGTGCAGAGTCTTATATATGTCTGTGTGTTTACACGATTGTGCACCTGTCTTAGGATGTGTGTGGTGTATATGGGTATGTAACCTGGGTGTCCGTGGTGTGTGTGTGTATTGGAGTATTTCTGAGTGTGTATAGAGTGTGAGGTATCTATATTTTAGCAGGGTTGTGACGTGGGGGTCTGAAGATTGGTAATATGGATGCATCCTCTCCTAATTAGTATCCTACTCCTAATTAGTTAGGAGTATGGGTCTGCAGTGGTTGTGTAATTTATCTGCATGAAACTGTATGAAAACATAAGGGAGGAGAAGGCAGTGACCTCTCCAGTCAGGAGGACACCACCTACATTGATCGAGGTTGCCATGGAGACTAAGAGGTGGGAAGCACTCTTCTTCCCCCTGGCCACAAGACAGGGAAACTGAGGTCCAGGGGAGGGAGGATTAGCTCCAATAGCCTGGGCAGGGGAAAAAGGCCGCTTAGCCCTAACATGACCCTCTGGGGAGGGTCCACTCATTGAAGCTGATTTTAGGACACAGAGAATCAACCTCCTTGGGAGAGGAAGGGCTTCTCTGATAGCTCAATTGGTAAAGAATTCACCTGCAATGCGGGGGACCTGGGTTCAATCCCTGGGTTGGGAAGATTGATCCCTGGGTTGGGAAGATTGGAAAAGGAAGGGTGTGCTCTTCCCTTCCTTCTGACAGGGCCCTCACTCTGGGGCTGCCAAAGTCCTGCCTGCTCTTTGGGGATCTTCATAGAGCTGACAGGAGAAACCCAGGGCTAGAGGGAAACCTGAACCTTCCAAGAGAGCCATCCAGCCTGGGGGCATTCCTGGAGTTCCTCCCCCATCTTCCGCTCTCCCTCCAGCTGGTGGTGTGTGATAGCAGGTGGAGAGAGGCTTGCTGAGCCAAGGAGCCATAAGACACCAAGCTCTGGGCTACTGCCACATCTGGTGAGGGACTGAGCACTGAGTATGTGGTAGATAATGTGCAGTGTGACATCATCACACTGAATTTACACAATAAGCCTGTGAATGAGGTACTGTTATGGGTGGGAAAACTAGGCAAAAGGAGTTTAAGCAAATCTCCAAGATGAGTGTCAGATCTTCAATTTTCAGCCAACCTGACTGAGCCTGCACTTTACACTACACTACACTACAGTGGCTCCCTTCATAGACAGCTTGCCCACACAGGAGGCCCAGTTTAGGAGGATTAACCCCAGAAGGACCCTTCTTTCCCTATACAGCTCTGAGATGACTGTGTCAGCCTCAAAGTGAACGTGGAGAGTAAAAAAGTTGGCTTAAAACTCAACATTCAGAAAACTAAGATCATAGCATCTGGTCCTATCACTTCATGGCAAATAGATGGGGAAACAATGGAAACAGTGACAGACTTTATTTTGGGGGGCTCCAAAATCAATGCAGATGGTGACTGCAGCCATGAAATTAAAAGACACTTACTCCTTAGAAGAAAAGTTATGACCAACCTAGGCAGCATATTAAAAAGCAGAGACACTACTTTGCCAACAAAGGTCCATCTAGTCAAAGCTATGGTTTTTCCAGTAGTGACGTATGGATGTGAGAGTTGGACCATAAAGAAGGCTTAGTGCTGAAGCACTGATGCTTTTGAACTGTGGTGCTGGAGAAGACTCTTGAGAGTCTCTTGGACTGTAAGGAGACCAACACAGTCAATCCTAAAGGAAATCAGTCCTGAATATTCATTGGAAGGACTGATGCTGAAGCTGAAACTCCAATGCTTTGGCCACCTGATGCGAAGAACTGACTCATTTGAAAAGACCCTGATGCTGG
Source organism: Redunca redunca (assembly GCA_006410935.1). NCBI lineage: Eukaryota > Metazoa > Chordata > Mammalia > Artiodactyla > Bovidae > Redunca > Redunca redunca. The sequence continues at coordinate 12,852 of SJYQ01006886.1, forward strand.
GAAAGACTGAAGGCAGGAGGAAGGAGAACACAGAGGATGGCATCACTGACTTGATGGACAGGAGTTTGAGTAAGCTCTGGGAGTCAGTGATGGACAGGGAAGCCTGGCATTCTGCAGTCCATGGGGTCGCAGAGTTGGACACGACTGAGCGACTGAACTCAACCTGGGGATGGGTGCCAGTCCCTACTGCTTCATTTGAGGTTCACGGATTTGCAGTTCTACAAGGCCACCACTGGGGGTCAGGCCTTCATCTCACACCATGTATCTTACCCCTTCCTTCTCCCAACATCTTTGGGAAGGTGTGGGAATGACTGGGCGAGAACTTGCCCCTCGTCTCTCTTCCAGGAAGAAGTCAACTCAGGGACTGTTTTTGGTTTCTCACACCTTTGAAGGGTTTACAAATAAAATGAGCAAATATTCAGTATCTCCCTCTTACCATCCAAAATCCATATATGGCTTTTAATACCCCTCCCCTACTCTCATCAGCAGATCTCTTTTTTGAGCCAGCTTGGCCTCCTGACTGTCCCCCAAACACAGAAAACTCAGTGCTGTTTCTTACCTCTGCTCCTGCTAGTCCCTCTGCCTGGAATGCCCACCCTCTGCTCTCCTGTCCTACATTCTTACCTGTCCTTTAAGGACAGCTTAAACTCCCTTTTCTTCAGAACCTCCAGCCCTCAGCAGGCTCCTAGCTACCTGAAATTCTACTGTACTCACTGTTGGACCCTCAAAACTCAGAACCTAAATCTGTAATGTTATTAGTGGGAACAGTAAAAGGAGGCAGCATAGCATGGTAGGAAATAGTGTGGGTGAGGGTGCCAGGCTCCTTGGGTTTAGATCCGCCACTTGCAATTAACTGGGCAAGTTCTTAATCTCTGTGTGCCTCAGTTTCCTACCAAATGAACTAATACATGGAAAGCTGTCAGAATAATTCCAAGCACAGAGTAACTGTTTATAATTGTTTGCTGCTGTTATTAATAACAGGCATTTCCCTGCTTACATTTCTACAGCTCTTAAAAATTTATAAAGCATTTCCACAAACATTGTTACTTCCATGGCTTCTCATGACAACCCCATGAAGTAGACAGATGAAAAGTATTGTGCCCATTTCACTGATGAGGTAAATGAGGCCCAGAGAAGTAAAGGAACTCATGCAAGGTCACCTAGCTAAGAAAGGATGTTGCAAATTTGAACTCAGGTCTTTCTGGATCAATCTTGTTTTCTCAATTAGATTCTCAGCTCCTAGAGGGCAAAGATATTAAAAATATTGGACCTATACAAATTGAACGCCAGGCTCTGAGCCAGTGCTACAAAGGTGAACCGAACAGGGTTCTGGCTTCCTGAGCAGGGAGAGACAGCCATTGACAGAACTATAAGGCAACTATTCATTCAAAAAATATTTGTTGTGTGTCCACTAGGAACTATTCAAGAACAGGCCATGAAATGAGCTATAACTGGGAGCCCAGGAAAAACTTGGAAAGGGTATTTTTTGAGCTAGTTCTTTAAGGATGGCTAAGAGATCAGCAGTCTGCCTTACCAAAGGGCCCAACATTTACTGAGCATGCTTTATATTCTTGATACTTTGCACATGTTATCTCATTTAGTTCTCATAAGAGACCTATTAGTAGTCTATTATTACAGTTGACATGGTCAGATAGAGTAGAACTATACCCATTTTGTAGATGAAGGAACTGAAGCTCAAAGAGAAGTGACTTTCCCATGACAATACAGATGATAAAAGACCGACCAAGACTTGAACCAGAACCAGTGATCTGCCGGCTCCTTCAGTCTGTCTCTCCAACGTGTATGGGGGTTAAGGAATCCTGAGTGACTGCAGCTTAGTTCGTACTAGGGGAGCTATGAGTGATAAGACCAAAAAGGGAGCGAATTCCATGAAGCCTTTGATACCAAGCCAGACTATTTGAATTGAAAGAGGCAGCATAGCAGCATCTCCCTCCTCTCTGCTGCTGTTTCACAGATGGACAGATGGACAACCATTCAGCCAGTTGCCCTGTCCACGGACCTTCCTCTTCCCTCTAACCCTTACCCTCACCCTGCAGAGATCCATGTCCTAAATCACCCATGCCTCTGGTGGCAGGATCTAGTAGAAATGAAAGAGCAAGTTTCTTTCCAGGCTCTCTCTTCCTCCTACTCAGAGACCTCTCAAGGCTCTGAGCCTTGTGAGAAACTTGCCCAGGTCTGCCCTCTCCAGGCATCCCTCTCCACTTGGCTGTTCATCCAGAGGAGTGAAGTCTTAATGGAAGCTCTTCTGGCAGAGTGAGGGCTGAAGGGAAATTATCTTGAAGCATTAAGTGAACTCTTCCTGCTGCTGCTGCTAAGTCGCTTCAGTCGTGTCCAACTGTGTGTGACCCCATAGACAGCAGCCCACCAGGCTCCGCTGTCTCTGGGATTCTCCAGGCAAGAACACTGGAGTGGGTTGCCATTTCCTTTCTCCAATGCATGAAAAGTGAAAAGTGAAAGTGAAGTCGCTCAGTCGTGTCTGACTCTTAGGGATCCCATGGACTGTAGCCCACCAGGCTCCTCNCAGAAACACACACGGCTCGGAGGGCCTGCTGGGAGCGGATCAGTCTGCGGCTGTCAGCAGCAGCTGCTTTCCTCGGTTGCTGTCCTGATTTGGGTCATGTGCTGTGGTTATGAAAGCCATCGCCGTGGGGAAATCGGGGTGGTGGGTAGGTGGGAACTCTGTATTATTTTTGCAAATTCTTCTGAGTCTTAAATGATTTCAAAATAAAAGATTTTAGAAAGAAAGAGAGAGCTGAGATGCTGACATGAGTGACAGAAGAGGTCTGCCTCCCCAAAGCGCCACAGATCCAGAGATTTCCAGGCCTGGGTGGGCCCATCTATGTTGACTGCAGGCCAAGAAGCGGAGCAGGGCAAACTCCTGGTGCACAAGGCTTGGTGTACATTTTTTAATTATTTCCTCAGGAAAAAAGCCCCCCACTGCAGAACTGCTGTGTGTAAACGCATTTTTAAGACTCTTGTTACTTGTACCAAATTTCCCTCTGGAAGGATTATACCAATTTATACTCGCACCCGCAGCGCAGGGGAGGGCTGGCTTTCCCAGTGCTTGCCAAAATTGGGTTTTAATCTTTAAAGAAGGCTTAGTTTTTGCCAAGGTAATACATAGAACTTGAAGTCTTGTTGTTATTTTTTTTCCTCCAGGAATTCTAAATTTGTGAACTGACTTGGACCACACAATTGGCTACTCACCTGGAGACTTGAGTTTATCTTTTTATTTAGTTATCTGTCTGCCTCATGAAGTTGCATTTCAATGTTAAGCCCCTGAAGGGTCACTAAAGAAAGGCTGTGTGGAGTTTTCTCCTGCGTTTATCATTTCATAAAACCTCAAACACACGGAGGACCTCACTTCTCCCACTGCTCAGCGTCTCTTCTGTATAATAAAGCCACACCCAAGGACTTTTCAGGACTCAGTGCTAGGAAAGGCCTCACTCCTGGAGGAACACATACGCTTCCTCTTTTCCAGGCTGGGAGGGCCCTGTAATGGAGCGCGGATCCCGACTGCTTTGGCTGCTGGAAACGCTAAGCCATTATGAGGATCAGGTACGAACTGTGTCAGCTCCGGGGGAATATAGTTCTGCTTCTCTTGTCTTTGGTCCTGACCTTCTGTTTTTATTATTTACTTGATGTGTTTTACATGTAAGCTGCTTCAAATCCCGTGGACCAAGGCACAGTCCGCGACTTCTCTTGACGATGAGCTCTGCAATTCACAGAGAGCGCTGACCTGGCGCCTGACACGGTCCTCATGGAGACACTTGTTGAATGAATAAAGGACGGAACTTGACAGCAAACTAACAACAGAATTGACGTTGGTTGAAAAGAAAAAGAAATGCAAGTTACTAGTTGATCCAAGAGCAAGAAAATGTTACCAAGAAAAGCAGAGCTTCAAGAAGCCAAACCAGAAGGAAAAAATACCAAAAGTCTCAAAAATGTTCAGTGTTCTATTTCTGGGAGCCCAACTGAGGAAATGATCCAAAGTGCCTTCAGAATTTCAGGAACAAAGACGTTCATCACTGAGTTGTTAAAAATAATTAAAAAACTAGAAATAACCTGAAGTCCAATAATAGGGGAGTCAGTAAGAGAAGTAGGGTGGCAGCCATTCAACGTCTTCAGCACAAAGGCTTCCTGGGAGCCGCTTGGCAGTCCAGCGGTTAGGACTCCACACTCTCGCTGTGAACCCAGGCAGGATCCCTGGTCGGGGACTAAGATCACAGAAGCCCCATGGCACAGGCAAAAAAGAGAAAGACTTCTTAATGACTCGAAGGAAAATGTATGCAGTAATATTACATGGAGCGTACACTCGTCACATTTCTCACTGTGTAAGACGGCACACAGAAGGGAGGAAACATGGAGAAGCAGGATGCAGAAGCGCACACTCGTCACATTTCTCACCGTGTAAGACGACACACACAGAAGGGAAGAAACATGGAGAAGCAGGATGCAGGAGCGTACACTCGTCACATTTCTCACCGTGTAAGACGACACACACAGAAGGGAGGGAACAAACTGCACTGTAATCAGGGATTGCCTCTAGGTTGTGTGATGGTGGGTGAATTTTATTATTTTTCCTTGATTTTTCTGTATTTCCCAGATTTTTAACAAGAAGCATGTATTTTATGATAAAAACAGAAAAGAGAGAGTCATGAGGCGAGGCTGACTCCCTGGAATGCCCTGGGACACGAGCATGCTGCCGTCGAAGATGCAACTCAAGTGGTCGCTTGCTGCTTCTGCTAACAGTGGTCAGGGCCCTGGAAGGCTCACCTACCTCCGCTGTGCTGTTTATGAAATGTGTCCACAGACTCCAAGTGTCCCTTAGGTCCTCTCCCCTTGAGTATGGGCTAGACTTAGTTACTCGCTGCTAAGAAATAGCAAATGGTGGAAGTGACAGTGTGTCGCCCAGGATAAATGGTCGAAGCACCGCTTCTTCCTTGTTCTGCCTTGAGTCACCTGCTTCTGGGCCAACACTGCCACTCTGTCGGACATTTGAGCAGCTCAGTGGAGACCCGAGCTGGGCTGCCCAGGTGGCTCAGTGGTGAAGAGTCCGCCTGCCCGTGCAGGAGACACAGGTTTGATCCCTGGGTTGGGAGGACCCCCGGAGGAGGAAGTGACAACCCATTCTGGTATTCTTGCTGGAAAACTCCATGGACAGAGGAGGCTGGTGGGCTCCAGTCCACGGGGTCGCAAAGAGTACGACACGACTGAGCGACAGCACGTGGAGGCCCGATGGGGAGCAGCTGAGCCTCACGTCAGGAGGCAGGAGGGCGCGTCTTCTCCGAAGCAGACGCTCCCCTGAACGACCTGCTGGACCCCATGAGAGCCAGCGGTGAGCGGGGCTGCTGCGGAGCGTTCTGAGAGGCAGGGTGCTGTTTTTCTCTCTCCACCCACACCCAGACAGCTCAAAAAAGAAAAGGAAGTCAGGTGAAGGTGGGAGAGAGCCTTCTAGAAATAGTTACAGAAGGGCCTCTGGTCTCAGAGGCATCGGTCAGCTGAGAAAAGGACGCCTCCCCTTGGGGATGGGGTGGCTTTGGTGGGAAGCCGTGAGGGGAGAGGCCCCCAGGAAGGCCCCACAACCCCAGCCAGGCTGTCTCTCTGGCCTCCTGAGCTCGCAAGGTCAGGAAGGCCAGAGACACCCCACTGTGCTGCTCAGGAAGTGTGTGACTGGGAGCCGTTAATTAAGCTGGGCCTCAGCTGCTGGGCCTCAGCTTCTGGTCCGTGAGACGGGAACCCCACCTCTATTCTGGGAGGTGTCCTGAGGACTGAAGGGGGTGGTCACATGGCAGTTCCTCCAGAGCAAGAGCTGGATCAGAGTCAGTCCTTTCCCTCCTCCCTGTTCAATGATTTCCGAGTGGTTTTGACCCCTCTCATCCATCCCTTTCCCCATCAGACCACAGCCTCCAGCCCCTTCCTCCAAGAAGTCCCCCTAGCATGGCTTACATCTGTGCTCTTCCAGTTGGCTCAGCTTGTCTGGTGTTGCTTCCCTGGGGATTGTTAGTTAACCTCTTGGACCTTACTTTCCTCTTCTGTAAAATGGGCACAGCAAATAGGACCCACCTCAGAGAGTCACCGTGGGCTTTAAAAATGCACTTGAAGAAACCAGAATGGTGCTGGGCCTGCTTTCGGTACCGTGCGTGCGTGCGTGTGCTTGTGTGTACTGTGTGTGCGTGCGTGTGCTTGTGTGTGGGTTTATCGTCTGCACCGTACCCTTCCTTATCTTTTGCCATCTCCCCCGTGTCTGCTGAGCCCACACTAACTCTTCTGTTCTTTAGAACCATATCGTACGCTCCCCTCTCCTGCCTAGAATGGGTCTTCCTGCAATGTTACTTATTGAATTAGCTTTTTATAAAAAGTGTCTGGAGGAGATGGGTCCTGCCTTCTCAGAGCCACAACGCGGCTTGCACACGCCCCTCAGGCCCAGCCCCGTCCTTCCGCGCCGGGGGCTGGTCGGCATTAGTGGTTCAGCTGCAGCACGATTTTACCCCAGAGCACACGACAGGCCAGAAGAGCAAACCCCAGGGGGTCAGGTGTCACGGCGGCAGCCGCTGCCCCTGGTGCTGGGCTGACGGCGAGACGGACAGCTGGGGTTCCCGCAGCAGAGGCTGGTGAAGGGCTCGGAGCCGACGCTGAGCCCGTTCCTGTGTGCCCCTCGTGTCGCCGCCATCAGCCGGCAGACACCCCGGGAGCGTGGCGGGGACACGGTGATGCTTCGGGTCACAGCCGGCCGGGCTGCGGGCAGTCCTGGGCCCCATTCCTCACTCACTCCTTCCACGGACAGCGGCCGCCGCCGCGTGCCTAGCACGTTTCCAGGTGCTGGGGTCCAGCAGGGAGTTGGTGGGCACGCTCGGTTTTCTGGGAGAGCTTGCATTCTGATGGGAAAGGGCACACACACAGACACACACACACACACACACACACACACACAC
>SJYQ01006886.1:20749-32590 GCA_006410935.1 Redunca redunca
ATATATATATATATATATATATATACACACACACATGTATCCATTTTCCCGAGGCCCCACTCCCATCCAGGCTGGCAAAATGTATTTATTAAGTAAGAGTACTGTTTAAAGCATATACCATTCTCTAGCTATCTGTCCAATCAAGATAAGGTTCTTAGGGGACAGAAGTCATTTAAATTGTTATGAAGAGTAAAATATAAATGAATGGTTCTTTTTTTTTCTCCTCTCCAGATTTGATATACTGTGGCCGGAAGCTAAAAGATGATCAGACCCTTGACTTTTATGGCATTCAACCTGGATCCACAGTCCATGTTCTGCGCAAGTCCTGGCCTGAGCCTGACCAGAAACCGGGTGAGTGTTGGCTCTTAGACAGGCAGTGCTTCTGAAATGTCTGCAAGGGAAGGAGGGTCTGTGTGTCCTTGAGGCAAAGGCCTGGGTGGAACATAGGAGAGATTTACTGAGATGATAATAAAGGACATCTTTATCATTTATTGGATTAGAAACATTGATGAACAGTGTAATTTTGATTTTCTTGCTGCCAGCCACCACTAACAGAAGGCACTTTTAAGTTCATTACCCGTTGTTTTAGTGGGATGGAGAGGATGTATCGATTTAAGTTCCTTTAGGGCAACAGTTTGTTTCTCAGCGAACCTTGTATTTTTTTTTGTTATTTTTGTTCTCATTAGAAAGAAGCTGGAAACTCCTTGCCTTCCTCTAAATGTTATGGTGTGTTCTCATGTTCGCAAATCTTCCCACAAACTGCCTCAGGCGGGTGATTTGTTCAGTCACCTCACTCCTGCTAATTTATTTTCCTGGAGTTTGAGAATATTCGAATGGTATGAAAGTAGCTCTTGGAGGAAACATACAAAGCCTCTCATGCCTTTCTGATTTATTGATAAAAGGTGCTGCTTGGAATTCATAATTTAAATTTCGCATCTGTGTTTTAAAAGCCTCCCTGAGGATAAAGCTAAGCTGTGTAGGAGATTAGCTTTGTTAAAAACGGGCAGTTTGGCATATTTTAATAATGTTCACAATTGCTGTGACTGGTTATCAGCTTGAAATTCTCCCTCTTTTCAATTCTAAACATAAAGGACAAAAAGATCTTCTTTTGTACCCTGATGGGAAGTGAGAAAGAGAAAGGCAGTCTCTGGTATCCAGGGGCTGGCCTGGCCTTCAGCTAGGCCTTGAATCGTGAACAGTTTCACAGGTCACCAGCATCTACAAGGCCACTCACTCTGGGGCTGTAACGGATCCAGATAAAAACAAGATTTCTTCTCATTTCTGAATAGAGCCATAAACCTGCACATTGGCCAACCACAGAAATGACCAAATTACCCTCTGTCCTGCCTATTAGGAGTGACTGCTGTTTCTTCATTAATTTCAGCTTTCATCTTGCTCTGTTTTCCTTCCTTCTAGATAAGAATTATTAAGATACCTAATGATAAAATCACCCCCACTTCCTGACAGCCTCCAATCCACAACAAAACCCTGCTTCCTTAGGCTTCCCCTACCGAGTCCCCTAACTAAAGCCCAAATCCTCTGAGTCCCTTCTAGCATGTTCTTGTTGAGATGCCTCATGGTTCTGGTGGTGCGCGTCCTGTCTGTAAGAGCAGTAAACACACCTTGCACAGCTGCAGGTGTGCCCCTCTGGTCTTTGGCTGGAGGGGATTGACAGACGGAAAGGAGCATTTGTTGCTTCCTCCAGCCAGATTGTTGCTGTTTGATATCTCATTTAATCAAGTGGCTCAGCAGGTCAGGTAACAGTATTAGCATTTTATATATGAAGAAAAAGAGAGTTAGAAAGCTTTTCATTCAAGGTCATCTGCTTCGAAAAATGAATGCAAAAGCTGGGATGTGAATCCAGATTTTCCTGGCTCAAGAGTATTCTTTCCACTGGGCTGGCTGCCTCCCACTTCCAAAGGATGAGATTAGCTCAGAAACATTAAAGAGACAACCTGTAACTCTTAGCTGATTATGGGCTTAAGATTTTGAGTCCTTTTTATCCCCTGGAAATTTATTTTTGAAACAAACGGACTTTTTATTCGTAGATGAAAATAAACTTTTAGGTTTGAAAAGAAGTTTTTGTGATGGCATTTTAGATATTTTATCCTTGAGTGTTCTTTCAAAAGGAAGCACATTTCTTTATCTTCCATCAGATTAGATCCTGTAGGAGGAGAAAGTGTCAGTTGCTTCCTTCCCACCTGGATCCCTTTTGGTGGTTCTCTGCAGAAGGTTGCACATCCCTTTAGGATCTCACGTAGGCCTGCTGTTTGAGCAGGGGTGTGTACCCTGGGCTCTAGCACAGAAACAGCTTAGTGTTCCTTCAAAGCACCTCATGCTTATATTCTCCCAAGCCTTTGCACTTGTTCTCATTTAGGCCTACAATACCTTTCCCCCCAGTCTCCGTCTGCTCTACCTTCAATACTCCTCTCAAACGTCCTCTCCTGGGGGTGTGGTCCTCCCTGCCAGTGGTGCTGTCTGCCTCCATGTGCCTAATGCCCTCACTGCGGTCCATGTCTCTGTTGTGGAAGCCCTCAGCGTGGTATTTGGTAATTGTGTATGTGTGTTTGATTCTGTCTCATTTCTCCTACTGTCTTAAGAGTTCCTTGATGGCAGGGACTCTTACCTTTTACATTCCTGTGCCTTGTACAAAACAAGATTCACTCCAAAAGCATGGAGTAAATGCTTAGCACAAATTTGTTTCACGAATAAGCCAGGTACCTTACTTCAGGTGAATATTTTTCAAGAGAGACAACCCTGATGATTAGAACAATAGGAAATGGTGTGGTTGCCGCACAGAACTCCAGGGGTGCCATTCTCCTTGCTCTGGGAATCATGCCTTTGGAGTTGAGCAGTGCAAGGCCATCTAATCACAAGTAGCCTTCCTGGGTGAGGGTCACCACACTTTTAAAAGTGTGCTCCAGGATGGACTTCCTGCCTACTCCCCCTTCTTTTACCGAAATTTCTATGAAATGGGCTGATGTCCTAAATTATCTGTGAAGTGGGCGGATGTCCTAAATAGTAAAGTGACCGGGTAAAACTAAGACAACTGCTGGACTTTCCCATATGAACGGGTCGTAATGTCCAAAGATCAAAAAGGAACGTTGAGTCCTAGTGACATGCTTGTTGTTGGACATGTGATGAAAGTTTGTTCAGAAGCCTAGAGGTACAATGTTGTCTTGGTCCTTCTTGTATTTGTTTGTTTGTTTTTTAAATCAAAATAACATTACAGAGGCCTGAAAGAAAATACCCAGGAGAAAACAGTTATCCCCCTGATCCTGTCACCTTGGCTTGTTCCCATCCAGCCTTGGCCCACACGCACACTGACATCTCATAAAGTTTTACTAGAGAACACCCATACAACTTTATATTCTATTTCTTTCTCTTAACATATTGTGTCAACATGGCTCCATATTGTTCAGATGGCTTGCAGCACTTATTTTAAATCACTGCACAAAAGTCTACTGAGTTCATTATACCCTCCTCCTTTCCAAGTGTGAAAAGTCTAGAATTCCTGCAGTGGGACATTGATCAGAACAGTCTCTTTCCTAAGGTAAGAATCTCCTCTGCTAGAACTTGAATTTGTTTATCTACTGAAGAGGCTTAAAAAGAGAGTGCAGTTTTCATGTCTGTGGTGTAGCTTTTTTTGATTGGGTGCCTATTCTTAGTGAGGAGGGAAGAGAATCTGCGCCTGGACTCTGGCTGAAGCGATGCTCTGCGACTGTGGCGGGGGTGAGGCACTGGCCATAGGGTAACTGAGTGTCTCATCCCCAGAGCCTGTGGACAAAGTGGCTGCCCTGAGGGAGTTCCGAGTGCTGCATACTGCCCTGCACAGCAGCTCCTCCTACAGGGAGGCGGTGAGTGTGTGCTGAACCCCCTGTGAGACTCTAGGCAGGCCTGCTGGAGAAGGGTGATGCAGAGAGGGAGCCGGAAGCTGGTTGCCATGGCTCCCCAGAGTTCCTTGGGGAGGTTTCGCCATGTCTGTGGGTCCCAGTAGAACCCTGTCTTCCCCCAAAGAGGTTCTCAGCTACGTATTGTTGATTCCCTCTAATGATAATGATACAGCCTCTCCTGATTGGCCTCATGGAATGAATATAGTTACAGTCAAAGGATCTGTATGCTGTTTCTGCTGGACCTCATTCATTGACTTGGACTGAACTGCTTGCCCACCGCTCCTTCCCAGGATCCCCTCACTGGGAAAATGCACTGATGACTTTCCATAGGAGAGTTGATAAGCAAGATGAAGACAGCTGCAAACTTCCCAATATATATAAATGCAAAATGATAGTTGTTTGGAGATTGAAAAGGACTTTTGGAATCTAGAGAAACCTTTGTTATTGGGCTTATAATAAGAGCTTTTATTGTGAAAGCATTAGAACGAGAAATGGGGGAAAGGACCATAGATTGAAGGCTTATTGTGATCTTGCTTTTATGCTGTTTCCCCTCCAGTAAGCCATGATCTCAGAGAAAAAAGAGGTTCATCTCTTTCCTGGGGCTATTCCATTGTGGTGGTGTGTGTGCAGGCACTTAGAGGAAGGAAGTCCTTCAGCTGTGTGTGGGTGTTTCTGAGTGCACCGAGCTAGTGGGAGTGCTCAGCCCTCCCCATTTCTCCTGCAGGTCTTTAAGATGCTCAGCAATAAGGAATCTCTGGATCAGATCATTGTGGCCACCCCAGGCCTCAGCAGTGACCCCATTGCTCTTGGTAAGTGCAAGGCTGAACTGAAGGAAATAGGACCTGTTGAAGAAGGAGAAGCCAGGAGGAGGCAATTACCTTAAAGAAGCTTTACCTTAAAGAATCTTCATGTGAAGATTCACTGGTCTTGTGGCAGGAGGGGGAGTAATCCAGATGTGTTCCATATACCCAACCCTCCAAGAGCTGCAGCCCCACAGAGAAATCGTGGCCTAACTAACACCAGAAGTGAGACTGAGGAAGACACGTAAGGGCAGCAATTAGCCCAAACCACAGCAGTCAGGACTTCCTGCACACCTTAATGGGCGAGGGAAGAGCCTAGAGTTACAGGGGAAGAGGCTGGGTGCTATGCAGCATGTGGCCTCCGTGCAGGGCATAGGGAGCGACGTGGAGAGCACGTGGGCTGTGCTGCTGACACGTTGCTGCGCCCACTTTCCTCGCATATCCCTGTTAGGCTGGTTGCTCCAAGGCCTCCCCACTGGATCTGGCTAGATTTCCTGTCTCTGAGGTGAGCCCTCTTCTCCTTCAGGGGTTCTCCAGGACAAGGACCTCTTCTCTGTCTTTGCTGACCCCAACATGCTTGATACGTGAGTATACCCATCTTACTAAGGGCGCTTTTTCTCTCCTCATGGTTGGGCCAGAAGCCTAATGGTCGCCCTGGATTCTGCTCTTGGAGCCCATCCCCCAAATCTGTCTTCTGAATGTGCCAGGAGGTGGGGAGGAGCCAGGGCTGGAGGAGGGGGTGGGGTGGGNCCTGGGGTGGCTCTGGGGGTGGCACTGACCACGGTCTGTCTCTAGGGCCACTCCTCAGGGACCTCCCCAATGTCCTCCAGCGTCCAGTCAGGGACGCCCATCACCAACGATCTCTTCAGCCAAGCCCTGCAGCATGCCCTGCAGGCCTCGGGGCAGCCCAGCCTTCAGGTCAGTCTTGCCCGTTCTGATGTTCACACGGCTTCTTTGGTGTTTTGGATGCTGAGCTTTTCTCTGCCCTCTGGAGGCCCTTCCCACTTGGCCTGCTCTGGTGCAGGAACAGCTGGGGTGTGGCAGCGTGACAGCAGAGGGTGCTCCCAGCAAGGGCGGCTGTCCCTGCAACTTCCACTCCCTCACCCAGTGCCCATGGCCTGGCTCCACTGACCCCTTGGCTTGGGTATTTCAGTGGCTGTTTCAGTGGAGGAGTCACTCGTCCATCCTGTGAGCATTGACTGAGCCTTGAGCATGTCTGGTCCAGGCTTGGTCCAGCTTCTGGGATAGTGATGAGCCAGTCCTCATTCCCTTCTTGGAGGGGTGCCAGATAGTCACTGAACTGAGGGAACAACAGGGTGAGAAGCTGGCCTAGGCTTGAAGTCAGGTAAAACTTTTCTGAGAAAGTGGTATTGTACCTACTGTCAAAGAATTAATTAGAGGTTAGCCAGGCAGAGAAGGGGATGTTTGGTTGAGGGGATGTGGTGAACCTGTAGAGGCAGCTACCTGTTTGAGCGAATGTAGAGGTACACGTGGCAGATCGGCAAGAGCAGAAGGCAATATCCATGATGAAGGATCCTGAGATGGAGCCAGAGTAAGGGAGAGCAGACGCCTGAGTATGAGGGCCTTGAGTGCCTGCGCAAGGAGATGAGGCTTGTCTGGAGGTCACCAGGGAGCGACACCATCTCCCCTGCCTCATAGAACACCTAAGCTTAGCTAGCAGCTAAGTGCATGACCCAAGGGGTTCACATTTTATTGCATGCCTCTGTGCACAAGCTGTTAGCTTTACTCTTTTCTTTGCTGCTAAGCCTGGGGCATGAACGTCATTTCTAGAACTGGTCCACGGTCACGAAGCCATTAAATGACAGGGACAGGGTCCAGCCCGTGTGGTTCTCACTGCCCTGCATGGCTCGGTGGACAGTGAGGGGAGCAGGAGCAGGACCCAGGGACAGTTGGCCTTTTTGGTTCCTTCATCATCTGGAGATCCGGGTTCACTCTGCTCTTCAGCTCAGAAACCTGTATGTCTCCACCTGGCCTGTAAACGGAACTTGAGTCGGTTTCTGTGGTTTTCTAAAAATCCTCCACATCCTCGCCCTTGCTTGCCTGCTTCTTTGTATTTGCATTTCATCCCCACTGCCTTCTCCTTCCCACAGTGTGAACACATCCTTTTCCCTAAGGTGTGCACTTCCTCTTTCATGAGACAGAGATATTAAAAATACTAAATTTCTTTAAATCCATAGAGAAGGCCTTTCATAGCTGAAAGTAAAAAAACCAAGGAACCATTATATAAAAAGTAACATATATTTTGAGTTCATAAATGTGAAAATTTCTGCAAAGCAAAGAAAACCAAATCAATATACAAAAAGAACAAGCAAAGTCTGAAAGCTGATCACAAACTGGAAAGAAATCTGTAACGCAGATCAGACAAAGGGCAAAACCTCCCTGAACTGAAGTTCTAGTGATTTAAGACCAACAGCTTTGTAGAAAAGCAGGTGAAGGATAGTAACAGACTGTTACCAAAAAGGAAGTACAGATGGCCTGTAATTCCTTGCAGTCCCATTGCTCGGAATTTATCCCGGAGATGTATGTGCATGCAGAGAGTGACATTTGTACAGAACCAGTCACCGCAGCGTTTCTATAACGGCAAAGATTGGAAGCTGCGCTATTGTACATTTCAGGACATCCACAAGCGTTTTCTATGATACCTTAATATGTTAGAAAGAAAGGAGAGATACAAGAAAAGGGTAAGTATAGGAATGTATATTTATTATATTTCCTCAGGGAAAATAAAGTAGGTTATCAGGAATGGGGGAGACAAGTAGATGAGTGTGAGACTTTTCACAGTGTGGTGGTGATGGTTTAGTCGCTCAGTTGTGTCCGACTCTTGCAACCCTAAGGGGTGTAGCCCACCAGGCTCCTCTGTCCATGGGATATCCCAGGCAAGAATACTGGAGTGAGTTTCCATTTCTTTCTCCAGGGGATCTTCCTGACCCAGGAATCGAACCCGAATCTCCTGCATTGCAGGCAGCCTCCTGTAGTGCAGGTGGATTCTTTACCAACTGAGCCACCAGGCACTGTGTATCATACTAAAACCACAAAGTTAATGTAAAAGTGTGTGTGTGTGTATAGATACAGCAGAGAAAGAAAGTAATCTTTTGAAATTTAGATATTGTATACTTTATGCTTTTTCTTTTTGATCTTTATGATACATTTTCCCCTTCTTTAATTGGAAAAGCTTTTAATTTGTTCCCTAAACCCTCGGGCCTCTCCATAGGCCTCTTCGACAGTCCGCAGACCTCCCTGATGCGCTGCGTTTATGGAACCTCATGTCAGCAGCTCTCCTGGAGGAACACACCTCCTTCTGCTAGAGGTGAACAAGTCTCTGTCGGATCCTTACTGACTGCTCCTGCCTGTCCTGTCTTTCTACAGAGCCAGTGGCAACCCCAGCTGCAGCAGCTGAGGGACATGGGCATCCAGGACGATGAGCTGAGCCTGCGGGCCCTGCAGGCCACCGGGGGGGACATCCAGGCGGCCCTGGAGCTCATCTTTGCCGGAGGAGCCCCGTGAACTCCCTGCTCCTCCTGAACCCCCAGCAAACTGCTAAAGCGGCTGCCCATGGGAAGCACTCTTGAAGGTGCCCCGTCTCACTCACCCCAATATACCTGATGGTCGACCTTCTGCTTTGTCCAGTGTGTGGCCTTTCTGGCTGATCTGAGTGGGTAGAGGTGGTGGTGGGGCAAGCGTGGTGTGTGGGTTCTGGTGCCACGGCATCAGCTGGCCCCTGCTTCTGGGCCCCAGATGGAGAAGCTGAGATCCATGTCCTGAGATGCCATGTGATGCCCACACTGGTATTTTGGCAGAAGTTTCCAGTGATAGCCTCCAAGCCCTTTGATGCTCTGGGTGTGGCCTCCTCCGAATGTGCCCAGTCTCCAGGGTGGCTGCTGTGTACGGCTGTGGCCAGGAGAGCCTTGTGCTCCTGGGATGACCAGTCTGAAGAGTGGCCGGGTGGAAGCCCACCCCCCCATCCCCCGCCATTGCTCCCTCTCCCAAAGGCTTGTGAAAGACTCCTTGTCCCTCCCCTGGCCTAGTCTCACCATGCACTCTGATGCCTGCTCTGTAATGATGCCAGGATCCAGGCCTCAGAGCCCTGCCAGGAGGCAGGGCCCACTTCTCTGTCCTGCAGGCATAAATACAAGAGCAGTTAAATAACAATACTAAACAACAACACCAACACCAACAGGGCCCAGCTTTCATGTTGCAGAGAGGGCACCAACTCCCAAGCTGCTGCTCCATCTGCCTGAGCTCTCGTTCCCCTTGGCACAGCATTCCCTGGTGCAACGCAGACATGTCCAAGTTGAGCGGGTGGGTTTCATGTGCTTTGAATACTCTTGTCAGGAAAAAACCCTTCCCTTCAGCTGGTGTTTCAGTGGGAAGTTGCTCAGAGGGCTGCTCCTGCCATGTGCCTTTGGCAGAGATTTCATCCGCAGCCTCCATGCTCACGCCATTCATCTTCTGCTTGTCACCTCCTGGGACAGAAGATTTACCTCTGATTAGGCCTGCCTACTCTGTCCTTGCTTCTTCAGAACATTTACCTCTTCGCTCCCTTTCTGTCTTAAGGGACTGTGCAGAGCAAGCCTGCTCCCTCTGCTCTGTGAGCTGGGCTTCAGTTCAGGAGAGCTGGGCTTCCCAGGTGGTGCAGTGGTAAAGAATCCACCTGTCAATGCAGGAGAAGCGGGTTTGATCCCTGGGTTGGGAAGATCCCCTGGAGTAGGAAATGGCAACCCATTCCAGTATTCTTGCCTGGAGAATTTAATGAGCGGAGAGGAGCCTGGTGGCCTACAGTTCATGGAGTCACAAAGAGTTGGACACTATTTAGAGAATGAGCACACACAAGGAATTCACTTGCTCTTGGACATGTCCTCCTGGATTTGGCCCCTCGAAAGTCCTGTTCCTCTTTCCAGATGGCCTCCAGTCTCGGTGACACTTTACAGAGAAGTCCTTGGGAGGCTCCACTGTTCCACATGTGGTCTGAACATTGTTTTTTCCTTCCAGAAAATGGGAAGTCTCCACATTTCCCGAGAGCTAATGTTGAGAGGTGTTTGCATTGTCTGAAAGGACTCAAAGCTCTCCAGGCTTCTTGGTGCCAGGCCTCTTCGTGCCTCACTGGTCTGCCTGGAACCCAACCTGCCTCTTTGTGGTCGGGAGCAAAGACCAGGAAGCTCTGTCTCCGAACCTGATGTGTCTGGCTTGTTTGTGATGGAAACAAAGGCCAGTTCCATCCTCACAGGCTTGTCTGGTCAAATGGGGCTGACACAGCCCTTCCCGTCCACATGACACAGCCCGCCTTGAGCTGGTTTCCGTGCTGTGGCAACTTGCCCCCGGCCCCCAGGGACTGTGCTAGGTCCCCTTGACACCCCCGGCCCATTATGCTGCGGAACATTTGGGTTGCCTTGCCCTGTCCCTGGAACTGACTCCCGAATACCAGTTATACTGCTTCCCAGAATTGAACTGTCCCCACAGTTTCCCTTTCCCTTCTTTGTCAGCTCTTTCCTCCATGGTCTGGGTATGTTGGCTTTGCTTCCTGTAGCCATGTTTTAAATAATATATTTTGGGTCTGATAAGCACCCCCACTGAGCCTGGGGCTTTCCAAGGGCCAAGGACTCCTTCCTCGCTATTGTCTCCTTTATCCTTTCAACAAACATTCATTCAGTCTCTACTCTGTGCCAGTTAACCATGACGAGGGCTTTGCGCTCTCAGAGCCATGCCATTGGTAAGACAGACAAACGTGTTTACACTAAGCCTGATGAGAATAGGCCAGGCCAGTCCTGTGGGCTTGTGCTCATAGGAAATGGAGCTCAGTTGGTTGGGTTAGGGTGGGGTGTGTGTGTGTGAGGGACAGCTGCCTGGAGAAGGTGGCATCTGACGTGAGGCCTGCCACGGTGAGGAGGAATTGGGCCAGAAGGTGTACATTCAGAGTGGGCCGGAAGCGGAGAGGACGTGGCTCCTGGAGCCCCAGGTGTGAGGGTGGACTTCAAGACAGGCAGAGGCTGGAGCGCTCTCAGCCTTGTAAGGAGTTAGGACATCCTAGGGGCAGTGGGAAGTCACAGGAGAATCGGCATTGCGGGGAGAGCTGGGTTTACATTTTAGAAAGGCCGCTGGTTGACGTGTTTGAAGAGATGGGGAGTGGGGCGAGCTTGGGCAGGGGAGACCAGTGAGGAAACTGTGATCCACTTAGAACTGACACTGTGATGGGCAGTATGGCAGATGCGGAGAAGCGTGGGTGGGGCGGGAGAGACTTCAGTCAGTGTTGACATCTTGGCAAAGGTGAGTATATTATGATTAGCTCCATTTATTATATGGGAGCACCGAGGTTGAGGTTACCTGTCCCCAGTGTCATGGTGGTGCAGTGAGCAGATCAACCTTGGAAGCTCAGGTACACTTAACCCAAAGCTGGCAACCTTCCCACTGCTGCCCATGGCTTCTGAGAGTGAAGTGGGAGGTGGGGTTGGGGGGTGTCTCATCAGGCTGAGGAGCTAAGGCTTCATCCTGAAGGCAGAGAGCAGCCCGTGGATGACTCTAGGCAGGGCAGTGGAGGACCAGACTCGTGTGAGAGAATCTTGACAGCTGCGTGGAGGCTGGATTTGTGGGAAGTGAGACTGGGAGTGGGAGGCCAGCTAGGATGCTCGCTGCCTGCAGATGGGACGCGGTGGGGGCCTTGACTAGAGTTGCAGCAGGGGGCTGGGAGGAGGAGAGGGATGTGAGATGTGAAAGACCAGATCTGGGGGGCAGGCAGGATGTGAGTGGGTAGAGGGTGGTGCGGCAAGAGTGAGGCACGGGGCTTGGGATTCGGCGTACAAGACCAGTTGGGATATACTGAGCTGAGGGCCATGAGATGCCAGGTGGGGGTGTCTGGGAGACAGCTGGAGGTTTCTAGGCTGGAGATAATGATCAGGAAGTTTTTAATTGAATGGGCCTGTGTCAAGAGAGAAGGGCATTCAGCTTTTCAAGGAAAGGCAGGAAAAGGAACACCCACTAAGGAGTTAGACTTTATAGCAAATAGTGACTGTTGGACGTGGGACCCGGAAGATGATGGGCTGCTTCTGGGAAGGCTAGAGCAGGAGTCATCAGAGCCGGACAGAAAGAAGCTGGAAAGAACTGGACAAAAGGGGCATGGTCAGGTGGTATGAAGT
>SJYQ01006887.1:0-17704 GCA_006410935.1 Redunca redunca
AAAAAAAAAAAAAAAAAAAAGACTCAATGAAGAAAACAGAAACTGCTCTAATATAGTTCAGAGAGAGAGAGATTTGAATGCAGGATACTGGTACACTGTGATGGGAGAGCTAAGAAGCCAGACACAGAATGGTGAGGCAGCCTGCAGGTTAGCAAGAGCAGGGAATCGCCACCAGCCCTGGGCTATAGGTGCAAAGGAGGGAGGCAGCGTCATCAGTTCCAACAGCTCTGGGAAGCTGCCACCGGAGCGAAGCTGTCCAGTGAGGCTGGAGTCTTGGAGGGGAGACACTGATACCCCCAAAGATGCTGCCCACGGTGGCTGCCCAGGCTCTGCTCTTGTCTACACCCCACCAACCTCCACCATGACTCCCACTGGCTAAACTCTACTGGAAGCTAACAGACAGGAGCCTGGAAACCACCATCTTTGAGTCTCTGTCCCTTGGCAGTGCAGAAGAGAGCAGGGTAAGAGTGAAGCAGGGCTCAGGGGGCAAACCTCCAGGTAACCAGGATAATGCTCTGCACCCCTTCCCATTCCTGCTTTTCTCAACCAAAGTAATCTCGGGGAAATCCCTCCAAATCAACAGGCATAGCACAGATACAGTCTTTTTATGGTTGATTACTTATTTATGGGACTATTCTGCCCTTAGTGAGTATTCATTTTCTCACACTCTTAAAGGGGACTGGCATCATTTTTCTTACAATTATCCTGAGCATCATTTACGTGAATGGACATGAAGCTCCTTTGTAAATGAGAACCCTGAAGAGTAGAATATAAGTTCTATTAGAAATAGTACATCACTGTAAGATGACATTGATTCTGATTGTTAAAAGCCTGATGAAAACACAGCCAGTTGGGAAGTTATACTCTAACCAGAGCGCACTGATAATCTGGGCACCAGGGAAATGCCTACTGACTGGGGCTTTCCCCATCAGAGATGGTAGGGTCTAAGACTGCCTCCTGACTTTTCATCCCACCCTGCTTCCCAGGGCACTGGTTTTCCACTTAGAATAAACAGCAAACAACACTGAATTCATGCTGTAAAGCAATACCATTTATAGAACTTCCCATGACGATGGAAATTTTCTCTGTCTACTGTGTTGAATATGGTAGCCACTAACCATATTAGTGTGGCTATGCGCACTTGAAATGCACCTAGTAGGGCTGAGGAACTGTATTTTCAATTTCATTCCATTTTGATTCATTTCCATTTAAATTGCCCCACGTGACAAGTGGCTACAGTATGCAACAGTGCAGTTTTAGGACCTCTTAATCATTCTCTCACCAGAGTAGTGTTTGTGACCCTTGGTAACCAACTGAAGCTTTTTCATGATACATGTACTTACCCCCACTCATGATTTACTGAACCAGGACTGCTGATGCCTGGACCACAATGGTCTGTGACGTTCCTCACGATCCTAAATTCTCTATGGGAAGAAGAGATGACAAGAAGGGGTCTGCATTGTGTTACTTGAAAGTTTAATACGTTAGCTCACCTACTCATGAGCGGAGATTAAAATTTTTCAGAGTTGTTTCTTGCCTCTTCTGATCACCTAGCTGAGAATAACATTCTGCAGCAAAAAAAAAAAAAANCATTCTGCAGCAAAAAAAAAAAAAAAAAAAGGAGGTGTAGGTTTTAAGAGAGCAGAAAGCAACCAAGAAAGTCCCAACAACTTGTCAGTGCCCATGCCTCTGGGGGCTTTGTGTTGGGGCATTTCTGGGCAGCCCAGGGTCAGCATGATAGAATTAGAAAGAGAAGCCCACTGCCAATGACTTTGACCCAGGGTCACCCTGGCTGTTCGGGGGGTAATACCAGGAGATCTGGAACTCGACGGACCCACAGTATAAAAGGGGAAGGGAGAGCACGCCAAGGTGGATTCGTGGCTAATGAGGCAGTCAGCTGCTCTAATTGTACCAGGGCGGGGCAGGGCGGGGGGTTGCTGCTGAAAGATAAATGAGGAGGTAAAGCGCTTATGAAAGAAAAACACCAGGGTGAAGGTGAGGTGTTAATTTTCAAGGCAGTAGACGTCAAGTCCTGTCACATAATTCCATTCCATATTAAACTTATTATGGGCAATAATATAATAATGTCAATGACACCTCTGTTCCTCGACAGCAAGGAAATTAGCGGGGAGCTAAAAACTTTCCAACCCTGGAGTTAGTCACTTGAGGGGATAAAACTGGAACGGGGAAGATATGAAAAATTCAGAGCAAGCGCTTCTAATGCTGTCCTGAGCACAGTTGTTCCACGTTGCTAAGAAAGCATTCACCTGCCCTCCGCTGCTCTGGATTCTGCCAGCAGCAAGCTGGGGAAACTTCCTGTACTTTGTAACAATATCTTTAATGAGTGCCAGGGTGGATCCACAGAGTCTTAGATACTCTGCTTTTCCCCATTCCCCCTGGAGAAAGGGTACAACCTAATACACAAATTAGGATTGACAGGAACTAAAGTGAAAAGCTCGCATTTAAAAGATGAGGTGAGGGATTTACAACTGATGGGTTAAAGCTTCCTAACTCACCTCTTTTATTGTATCATAAACCTGATTTCCCCAAGTCCCAAACTGAAAACCTTGAATGTGTCTCTATTGTCTCTAAGATGAGCCTCTCTTCCTTTGCCTGACATCAAAGCCTTTATAAAATAGCCCCAACTTCCTTTCCTGTCTAGAAAGTCACTCACTTGTTCCCCCTTTGTGAGCCTTCACAGAATAATAAATGGGGAAACACATGGCTACATAGCAATGACAAGTTAACTTTCATGAACAGCCTCCTTATCTGTAAAATAGATGAAGAGCATCAGGGACATAATGGAATTATTGTGAACATTGAGTAAAGCACCTGGCATCGTGCCTGGCTTATGAAATGCAGGTCCCCTTACTCATAAGTCAGCCTTGTCTTCTCATCATTTCTAAAATCCACCTAGTAATTTCCTTCTTCCCTTTAACTCACCCCTCTGCCATCCTCCCCAACCATCACCTCCATGCTAGAATCAACACCATCTCCATTTCCTAGTTCTTCCCTTAGCTAATTCCACTCTCTCTGAAAGGTCCCATGCCCACTTCTGTGAAATCACATTCAGTTTCTGTGTCAGGAGCAGGGCTTAAGGCAACCTTAAAGAGCCTCTCCAAGTCTAACATTCGACTGCAAAGAATACATAAATTCTTCTTTGAACATAGGATACATTGAAACTTTAAACTCTCAAAAAAAATTAAAGATGATTTTCCCACTTGGTGGGTAATGGGGAGAAAATGAAAATAGTTATTTAAAAATCCATATTGCTATGAATGGCCATTATTTTAAATTCTTATGTAACTTGGGACTTATTTCATGTCAGATACCAGGCTCGATCATGTATGGAATTTTAAGTTTTCCTACAAAACCAGTGACATCACCCAGTTTCAGGATGATCAGAAAGCTGAGACTCAAGGCCATTCACCAAGGAAGTAGATAACATGGGCTCTAGATCATGGACGATGACCATGATCTTGTATAGAGTTCTGGAATCACTCTCCACTATGCTTCACTTCCACAAACCACCCATTTATCAAGTGCTGTTGTTGCATACAAAACCTTGGGCTCACTATTGGGAAAGATGGGTACTTATGTGTGTGTACGTGTGCGTGTGTGTGTGTATATATGTGTGCAAGTGTGTGTGCAAGCGTGTGTGTGTGTATGCTGTCAAGCAGTCATGCCCAACTCTTTGCAACTCACCTACCAGGCTCCTCTGTCCATGGGATTTCCCAAGCAGGAATACTGGAGTAGGTGGCCATTCCCTTCTCCAGGAGGTCTTCCTGACTCAGGGACAGAACTCGCATTTCCTGCATCTCCTGCATTGCAGAAGAGCTGGGTTTTGTCCCAGGTTTGGGAAGATCCCCAGGAGAACAGAATGGCTACCCACTCCAGTATTCTTGCCTGGAGAATCCCATGACCAGTGGAGCCTGGCGGACGATGGTCCAAAGGGTCACAAACAGTTGGATATGACTAAAGCAACTAAGCACACATACATGCACATATATGTATATATATTTGTATATTTCCTCCTCTTAAGTAGTTTAAGTATCAAAAGAGAAAAATAAAACACAGATATAAATAGAATACAGGGGAAGTCACAGGATCTGTCAGACTGGCATAGTATTTGAAGGAATTCAAGGATGTGGGGATCACTTCCAACTAAGTGATCAAAGAGCTGTGTCCAGTGAGCTAGCTTTCCAAAACTGCATCTATCCTGCTCTAGAAAAAGAGAGTAAAACTAAAAATTCTACAACTCTTAAAAAAAAAAAACCCTCAGAAACCCATTTTTTATATGTAACTCCTTCATGTTCGCCCTTTAGAAATCTTAAAATCTCCTCCCCAGCCATAATTCTTCTGTGGTCTCTCATTGGAACCATGCTTAAGATAGAATATTAAATCAAAGCAATAAAGATGGAATATGTGACATCAGATTGAGATGTAAAAGCTAACAATTCATCTTAAAATGACTACTATATTCAAGGGAATATCAAGTCTTTTCTTCAAGTGAACTACAAAAATTCTTATTCACATTGAAAATTATTTTTTTATCTTCTTTCTTGGCACCTGGAAACTAAGAGAGTAATAATTTCCCACGAAATCCATGCATTAATTACCCTTCTTTTGGAAGTTTGAATTCCACCTTTCAGAATCCACTGTGACTTGTCAGAGTTCTCTGTGTGAGCCCAACCTATGGAGGTGGCTGCCTACATCCGTAGGAGAACCTTGTCCCTTTACGGTCACAGGCTCTGTGCAAAAGTTGCCTCCATAGATCAGAACTGTCTGTTACAGTTAACAGACGCTGCAGATTTATTTTTCACTCTGTTACCAAATCCATCCTTAGAGTGACTCACAGCAAAACATTTTGGGAGGTAGGTCCACTGGACAGTTTCATTGATTTTGGAAAAGAATAACAAAAAAAATAAAAAGCAAGAATGAGTTTTACTTACTGAGTGCTCATTGGATCCCACATATAAGAACTTTACATGCTTTATATTATTTCATAAGGTTTTACATTACTTAATGATGTTTTATATGACATAATCCTTATAATGACTGAAGCGACTTAGCACGCACACACACGTAAGCAACCACATGATATCAGTAATACTATTTTACTCAACTGTGCAAATGATGTTGAGGCCAAGCTCTCCCAGAGATTAAGGGCAGAGTTAGGACTTGACCCTGGAGCCCAGAGCCAATGTTAAATGTGAGTGGAGAAGCTTTATCTGCTCAATAGTGTCAAACCAAAAAAAAAAACTTCCGTGCAGACCTCCCCACTCACCACTTTGGCCTTAGCCACAGAAATGATTTCATAAACCTTTCTGTCCCCCTGTGCAGGGCGTCAGGGTGGAGTGGGGAAGGTGAGGAGTAGGTGCTGATCTAGGTGAGGATGATTCTTAGAAAGCCAGGGACCTCCTGCATATGAGGTATGGAAGAGAGAGACAGACAGCGAAACAGAGGGAGGGAGAAAGAGAAAACACCTTAACAGCAGTTCCTATCACTTGTGAGGCCCCGTATCTGTTTGTCCGACAGTCTCATCAGCAATAGTGGACATTTGGCTCTAATTTCGAGGCAGCCTTAGATTCTTAGCTCTTTTATGGATCTTCTCTACTTCCTGAGCCAATTCAAACCAGAAATGTAAGAGCTAAAAAATCTGAGGGTGCCTAAAAGTTGTAGCCAAGTGTCCACTACCATTAATGAGACAGTTGGACAGACAGACACGCGAGGGTAGGAATGGAAGAGACAGTGGAGTAAGAGCCACATTTGTTTCCTGTTTCTCCTGAGTTTTCTGCTGCTCCAGCTTCATGTGTGAGCACACGTGTTCATGTGTGAGCACACATGTTCACGTGCTGGCTCTTTCACACCCATGTTGCTTTCTCATCTCCTTCTTGTGCTCAGATGGTCTCTCTTTCTACCCTGCAACAGGCTGTCAATGCCTCCTAATTTAGACACTTATTAAGTGCCCGTTACTGCGGAAGATAAATGTAAGGGACCAATTCCTGTAAGTTCCTGTAGAACTTACAGCCCAGTGGTAAAGATCTAACGAACAGAACACAGGGTAGTTATGTTATATGTTGTGAGTGGTAGAAATCCCTCTCAACGTGGCCTAAATCTGGACTTCTGATGCCCAGAATTATGAGATAATAAATTTGTGTTACTTTAAGCTGCTGAATCTGTCATCACTCATTATGGGAAGAATAGGAACCTTTTATGCATGCACCCAGCCAGCTCTGGAGAGAAGAAGAAGGCAATTCTACCAAGTCTACAAATTATCTGAGGAACTGGGAGAACTTAAGGGGCAACTAAACCTTTAGCCACAATGCTTACTCTAGCTCCCATCAGTGGTGGGGCCTCCCAGACCTGATCTAAATTGGCTCCAGAAGGACTGAAGTTCCAGAAAGGCAGGACCTAACAGGCATGGCGGTGCTTGGAGATTTCACCCAGGTTTCCATCGCTTTTAGTTAAATTAGGGATTGGCAAACTATAGGCCAAATTCAGCCCACTATCCATGTCCCAAGAGCTAAGTATGGTTTTACATTTTTTAAACAGTTTAAAGCAAATGAGGAATATTTTATAACACATGAAAATGACATGAGATTCAAATTTTGTCCCCATAAGTAAAGTTTTGTGAGAACACATCCGCTCTCACGCATATATATTTTTTGTATGGCTGCCTTTGTGGGACAATACAGCCTGCAAAACCTAAAGTACTTGTTATCTGGCCCTTCAAGGAAAAAGTCTGACAACCATACACTTGTTGCTATCGTTTAGTCTCTAAGTCATGTCTGACTCTTGCAACCCCATGGACTATACCCTGCCAGTCTCCTTCGTCCATGAGATTCTCCAGGCAAGAATACTGGAGTGGGGTGCCATTTCCCTCTTCAGGGGATCTTCTTGACATAGGGGTTGAACCTACATCTCCTGCGTTGTAGGCAGATTATTTACTGCTGAGCCACCAGGGAAGCCCAACCCTGTACTAAAGAATGCTAAAATGTAAGTATCCCTGAGAACCTGAGCATGCGTTCATTTTGTTTACTGTCATGGAAGGAGGTAACAGGTTCAGGAATGTCTAGCTCGCAAGCAGGGTGAGGGCTCTGAAGAACACAGAGACAGACGGCCAGGGTCTGGCTCTCCTGACTCTGTAGTTGTGTCCAGGGGAGATGCAGAGAGAGACCCACGTGAAGAGCTGTCCCTTCAGCTCCTGCCATGAGTCTCCAGAGCTATGCATGAAGACCAGGCACAGTGAGCCTTTCCTTTTGGGTGGGCAGGTAGGTCCTTCTAACTCATTTTCCCCTGTGCTGAACTAAGCAGAGAGTGATAAGGAAGTTTGGCTTTGTAGGGCTTGGGTCTGCAAAGATAGTCCATAAGCAGAGGGGTGAGAATGGGACAATTTAGAGAAACCAGAGTAGAAGGTAGAAACACAGGGCTTAAGACCAAGGGCTGAAATGACCGAGAAACATCTCCCCATCACCACTCGGAAATAAAAGCTAGACTACTATATGGAAGTTCTGAGTGCCGTTATGTCATGACAGAAGTTCTCCCAGGCTGATGGCTTTTCATCCTGGAGCTGTTATCTGGTTGACCAGGGCAGCTCCTGAGTATTCAGGGCACTAACCCTACAATGAAGAGTTCTGCCCTCTTGAAAATTAGGTTTACCTTTATCTGTGCAGGGGCCTCTGGTATCTATCAAATAGTAGAGCTAAGACTTATGTCAGGCAGACTGTAACAGCATGATTACCAGGTGGAGCCTAATAAACATTCCTTGGGTTGTCATGGGGTTGGATTGTCTAAACGTGGCTTCACTTTCTACTGATTCCTTTCACAGTTTCTTGGGCTTTCTTTCCATCTCTCCCAAAGCCAAAATGGGGACTATTAGCTCCTCATCAGTCCTTGAAAGAAAGGATTTGTTTTTTTAAAGCCTTTGAACAAAGTAGAGGTTTTGTCAAATTCAGCAACAGTTACAGCAGAACTATAGTCATTCCCAAGTTAGCCAGCCTTTCAATAAACATCAGCCTGAGACCTGTGTACTCCGCTCCACTGATCATCTTGTAATAACTGGTGTAAGTAGAATAATTTGACTATGATTCATCAGCTTGCAGGGGGAACAGGGGACCTGGGGAACATTTTTAGAGAACATGGTGTGAGTGAAGAATAGCACCCAGGTCAAAGCAAGTCCGTCTTTGCTCTCTCCACTAAGCCAAATCCTATCAAAAGGGTTTGATCAATTCTGTATTTGAGAGCAGAGTGTCTGGGTCTAGAAAGAATAGCACATGAGAATGTTTAACCTATTGAGGAGAACACTACTGGGGGAAGCAGCTGCTAATCCCATATTTTTCTGAATCTGCAATAAGAAAGATAGATCAGTCCTGTACGTGGAATTGAATTTTTCTTACCTGTAATATCTTTTCTGTGATATCACAGATAAAGATGGTGGTGGTTTAGTTGCTAAGTCATGCCTGTCTTGCAACCCCACAGACTGTAGTCTGCCAAGATCCTCTGTCCATGGTAACACAGATAAGACAGATAGCCCAGAGCTATCTTGCTGATAGAAATCATCTCTCACAAGACATGTGAGAGATGGACAGACTACATGATCTAACCGGGGCCCGAGAGGGGATATTTCCAATGGTGGGGAGGAATCCGGTCCCTGGACTCTCAGTCTGCGTTCTTCACAGGGCACCACAAGCTCCACAAGGGTTTCTCCTGTTGAACTTCTGAGCATGTCCCAGGGCCTCGTCCATAGGGAGCGAGGCTGACCTCCACTGGCCCAGCTGGCCATGTCAGGATGACCCAGCCACTTGCCTTTCCAGGGCCAACTGGGTGGGTTCTCCCCTTGGCCATTCTCCCCCTCACAGACGAGAATAATGCTGAGCATTCATGGAACGATTTTCCTAGTGAACCCACAAATTCCCCCTCTGGCTCTGCAGGGAGGACAGGAGAAAAGATGATGAATTTAGGATCAAGTGTCAGCACTGCCCACACTCCAAAATCAGATGGCCTCTCCCTCACTCAAGCTTTTATTAGAATAAAAAAGCTTATGCTACTTGATCCCCAGAAAGCCAGACTCACACAGCTAGTGACTTTGAAAAGTAAAATATCTTATGGAAATCCAGGAAGGGGCAGGGGCAAAAAAGCACCAGATCCAAGGGTGCAGAGCCTTAGGAAGCAGGAAATGCAAGGCAGAGAGATGTCTGTCAGTTTAAATCCCAGCTCCTTGGCATTATTCACAATAGCCAAGACATGGAAGCAACCTGGATGTCCATCAGCAGAGGAATGGGTAAAGAAGATGTGGTGCCTACATACAATGGAATACGGCTGCTGCTGCTGCTGCTGCTGCTAAGTCCCTTCAGTCGTGTCCAAATCTGTGTGACCCCAGAGACGGCAGCCCTCCAGGCTCCTCCATCCATGGGATTTTCCAGGTGAGAGTGCTGGAGTGGGTTGCCATTGCCTTCTCCACAATGGAGTACTACTCAGCCATAAAAAAGAATGAAATGATACTTGCAGCAACTTGGCTAGACCTAGAGATTATTATACTAAGTGAAGTAACTCTGAAAGAGAAAGGCAAGTGCCATAGAATATCATTAATCTAAAACATGACACAAATGAACAGCTTATCTGTGAAACAGAGAGAGACTCACAGACACAGTGAACAGACTGTGGCTGCCAAGTGTTTTGTGGTGGGAGGGGGATGGATTGGGAGTCTAGAATTCGCAGATGCAAAAACTAGTATATAAGGAATGGATAAGCAAGGTCCTATTGAATAGCACAGGGAGCTATATTCAGTATTCTGTGATAAACTGTAATATAAAAGAATATATGTATATATATATATAACTGAATCACTTTTCCTTAGGGCAGAAATTAACACAACATTGTAAATCAAGCATACTTCAATCAGTTAATCAATCCTGGCTTCTCTTACTAACAGTGTGTTTGATTCTTCTTCTAAGCCTCTGTCTTCATCTGCAAGATGGGGGATGATGCCCGTACCCCAGGCTGAGAACTGAATAAGACACTGTGTCTGCAGCACTCACTACACCGCTCAGCAAAGCACTGCTCAGTTCAGTTCAGTTCAGTCACTCAGTCGTGTCCGACTCTTGGCGACCCCATGTATCGCAGCACGCCAGGCCTCCCTGTCCATCACCAACTCCCGGAGTTCACTCAGACTCACATCCATCGAGTCTGTGATGCCATCCAGCCATCTCATCCTCGGTCGTCCCCTTCTCCTCCTGCCCCCAATCCCTCCCAGCATCAGAGTCTTTTCCAATGAGTCAACTCTTCGCATCAGGTGGCCAAAGTACTGGAGCTTCAGCTTTAGCATCATTCCTTCCAAAGAAATCCCAGGGTTGATCTCCTTCAGAATGGACTGGTTGGATCTCCTTGCAGTCCAGGGACTCTCAAGAGTCTTCTCCAACACCCCAGTTCAAAAGCATCAATTCTTCGATGCTCATCCTTCTTCACAGTCCAACCCTCACATCCATACATGACCACAGGAAAAACCTTGACTAGACGGAGCTTAGTCGGCAAAGCAATGTCTCTGCTTTTGAAGCACTGCTAGTTGTACATAAATATGAAGTAGGTGGTCATACCCAAGAAACACTAGAGGCTCAGCAGGGGTTAAAGTGCTCTCCTATTGCTTGCACCCCTCCTCCTGTGTCAACATCAGCCACCCCAGGAGCTGATCACTTTTGCCGCTGCTACTGCTGCTAAGTCACTTCAGTCGTTGCCGAGTTGATCACTTTTACCAAATTGCTGTCTTCTCCCGCTCAGCTATTCTGACATAGAGTGGGGGTGCTTAGAAAGGTGATATCAGCCAAGCAGACAGTGCAGCCGTGAGTGGGTCGGCTGGGTTACCAGGCTTGACTGGGGTGGAGTTAAGCACATATCACCCACGCCACCCAGTGGGTTCCTCCAGTCACAGCATCCACCCAGCTACAGAGCTCAGCTCAGCTCAGCTGCTGCTAGGGAGAAAAGAGAGTTCTGCCCCAAGATCCAAGTTGCAGAGGAAGAAATGATGCTTGGGCATCTGAACACTTCAAGGAGGGAAGTCTAGCCAGGTGGACACATTTTGCATTAACATGAACCCCAAGAGGCCCTGAAGAAGCCGTAGTGAAGAAGCCACTGCTAGAATGGAATTTAAAAAAGGAAGACTTCCTTTTGACTGCTGCATCCACTTCTTGCTGCTGGTCTTGTGATCCTGAGTAAGTCAGGGTCCTTCCTTTGCATCTCGAAGGCTTTGTGAAAATGAAGGTTAGATCAGGTGGACTCAAAGCTTTCTTCAGGCTCTTCCGAGGGTCCCTGGAGAGGACATGAAACTCCTCCCACACAGAGTCTGGGTGGCCTTCATTTATATTTCTCTAGGGGAGGGAACAGTGGTTCTCTCTAAAATTCTCACCGAGTCAAGACAATGACGATGTGCCTAAGAGTCCTGATGGCCTGGGA
Organism: Redunca redunca; assembly: GCA_006410935.1. Classification (NCBI taxonomy): domain Eukaryota; kingdom Metazoa; phylum Chordata; class Mammalia; order Artiodactyla; family Bovidae; genus Redunca; species Redunca redunca. The sequence goes on from SJYQ01006887.1 coordinate 11,449, forward strand.
ATTCTGGCTTCCCGTTTGGTCCAGAAATTCTCTCTGTAATAGACTCTGCAGACTCTCAGTAGAAGGAGGAGATCTCTGCTTCGACTGCTCTGAGGTGTACGTGGTGGGCAACAGTCAGGAGGGAGGGAGGTGGCCAACCCCACACACCCCACGTGCAGCTTGGCACCTCTGTGGCCCCGTGCGTCTGCAACTCATGCCCATTCTCTGCTTGCCTGTCCCCGCGCCTTCCAGCACCAGTTCTCAGCTCCTGGACTGTTTCACGGCCCAGCTGGTGTTCTTTTCCCCCACAAGCTGCCTCAGAACACACAGCCCTTCTGTCTGTCCACACCCCTCCACCAAAGCCGCATTCTTCCCCAGCAGCACTGTGCCACCAGCCCAGGGGACTGTAAGCCCACTGTCCCCCAGGGCCAAGGACAAGCAGCCAAGCCTGGTTCCCTTCCTATTCCTTTCATTGTGCACACACGCCTACAGACACACACACACACACACACACCAAGCCTCTGTTTCAGCCTTCCTTCTTCCCTCGACACATCCCTTTTCATCTGGATTCTTCTTCCAAATGAATTCAGTTTAGTTGTAGAGCTAGAATGAAGGACTTAGCTGTCTCCCTTCTATATAAACCATAAGTCAGCACCTTCACTCAACACAAATTTGTGATCAGCCTACCATGTGTCAAGCATTGGGATGAATCAAACAGTCCACAGAGTGTTAAGGACCAAACCACTGATGAGTGAGTCATCCAGAAGCTGCTCCTTTAGCAGAGTTAGCCAATGCATTCAAGCTAGCAATCTCTCAAAGGAGTCTCGCCAATAACTCAGTTATGATGTCTGAATCGCAAACCCTCTCTCCACAGCATTTCCGCCAGGGTTTCCTGTTCTGCCCATCGCTCTCATGTAATGGAAGGAGTGTGATCTGAGTGTCAGGCTGTAGGATTGCAGAAGGGCACTGCTTAGAGGCTCGGAGGTTAGAGGTTAGAGGTTAGGAGCTCTGCAGTCTGACAGCGATGTCACTTCTGTGACCTGGGTACAGCTCTGTGCCGCTCTGTGACCTGGGCAGCCTGGACCCATTGTTCCCAGTGCCGCGGCATCCACTGCATCAGTTCGTTATGGAAAGAGAGAAGGGCGGTTTGAAATCACCGAGCAAGGGAAATGACGGAGGAAATGACTCTCTTATGCCAAGGGCTAACGGGACCAAGGCAAGTGAGGCTCCCCAGGGAGCGGATTGGATGCAGACAGGCGCAATTAAGCAGGCAGAGAGACCCCGCCTGAGTGGTTGGACTGACATTAAGAATGACATCATCTTCTCACCCCGGAAAAGCTTAATGAGAATATGCTTCTGAAGACAGCAGACTTGATCATTAAAAGCCTGTGTGTGGGTGTGTGAGTGTGCATGCGTGCGCGCTTCTCCATGACTTCCTCTGAGTGCCGGCTACTACCCCATCCATGCACAGATTATCCTTTCAAGGACCCTGTCTTTGCTTTCTAATTGTCTCCTAGTCTGAGCCATTAAATGGAATCACGTGAAAAGTCTCCCTTTCTTCCCTCCTCCTGCCTCCTATTTCTGGAGTGCCCCTCCCCAGAGACAGTTACTATTACCATCTTCTTAAATCAGCTTCGAAAGGTGTTTTCTGCAGAGACCTGCACTTACTTATTTGCAGTGCCCCATTCAGAGAAACGTGCTGCTTTTTTTCTAAGTTTTGTTCAGCCTCAGTGTAACTAGTTTAAACAGTCCCCATGTTCTCGGAAAGTTGCATAAATATAATTTATTATGATAGATGTAGATAGGAAAAAAAGTTTTAAAAGTCATATAAAAAGAAAAAATGTTCTAAGCCTTATTAGATGATTTTATTGGTGGTGGTGGTGGTTAGTCGCCAAGTCGTGTCTGCCTCTTTGAGACCCTACAGACTGTAGCCTGACAGGCTTCCCCATCCATGGGATTTCCCAGGCCAGAATTACTGAAGTGGATTGCCATTTCCTTCTCCAGGGGAATCTTCCCAACCCAGGGATCAAACCCACATCTCCTGCATTGAAGGCAGATTCTTTACCCCTGAGCCACCAAGGAAGATCTATTAGGTGATTTAAAATGAAAAGAAAAAACAACTTTGTGTTAATAAAAAATTATCTCTCCTCTTCTCAATCATTTAATCAGTTGTGTGTGGAGGTTTTCTTCAGTTGAGCGTTACTGTGTTTGAATTGTTCTCATGATAAAAAAAAAACATACATTATGACTTTTTGGATGATATGCAGTTTTATACTTTTCCATAATGATCCAAGAGAGAGCATCAGTATTCACATGCCAGCAGGAGAGTGGTGCCCCAGAAAAACACACAGCAAGTGACCTAAATAAGGATCAAGTTTAGGCAACACTCTGAAACTGCCAGCAAGAGATTTACAAGTAATGGATGAGGACCCATCAGAAGCCCAGCGCTGCCTGAGGCAGTGTTGGAAATTCCGAAAGGTAAGATGCTTACCTAAGGCTCTCCCCTGGTGGCTCAGATGATAAAGAGTCTGCCTGCAATGTGGGAGACCTGGGTTTGATCCCTGGGTTGGGAAGATCCCCTGGAAAAGGGAATGGCAACCCACTCCAGTGTTCTGTCCTGGAGAATCCCTATGGACAGAGGGAGCCTGGAGGTTACAGTCCATGGGGTCGCCAAGAGTTGGACACGACTGAGCAACTAACACACACAAGAGGCTTGCACCTTAGTGAAGACAAATCCTGAAACAATTTGAGGGCAGTCATGAAACTTAGTGGAATTACTTGCTGATTTCGTGCATAATTGCGCCAGACTTCCAGTGTAGCTGGAGAGCAGAGAAGGGAGGCAGGGGAGGTCAGCGTGACCAGAGGAGTGGAAAGGTTTATTGGAGGCACTGGAAGTTGAATGTGGCTTTAAGAGTGATGTTGGACCAGGGAGAGGAGTGTATATTAGAGTCCTAGGACTGTTGTACAAAGCACCACAAACTAGGCAGTTTAAAACAACAGAAGTTTACTCTCCCACAGTGCTGGAGGCCAACATATGAAATCCATCAGCAGGGCCATGCTCCCCCTGAAAGCTGTAGAGGAGACTCCTTCCTTGCCAGCAGGAACTGGAGTAACCAGCAGTCCTGGAGTTCCCTGGCTTGTAAATGCATCTCTCCAGTCTCCACCTCTGTCATAATGCGGCACCATCTCCTTTCTCCCTGGGTGTCTGTTTTCACATGAGTTCTTCCTCTCTTATGAGGATGTGAGTCAGAAGGATGAAGGGCCCACCCTACTCCAGTGTGATCTCACCTCAACACCTGCAGTGGCCCTGTTTCCAAATAGGATCACGTTCTGAGGCCCTGGGGGTTAAGACTTCAATGTATCTTTCAATGGATGCTGTGTGTGCTCAGCCATGTCCAACCTCTTTGCAACCCCGTGGGTGGTAGCCTGCCAGGCTCCTTTGTCCACGGGATTTTCCAGGCAAGAACACTGGAGTGGATTGCCATTTATTCCTCCAGGGGATCTTCCTGACCCAGGGATGGAACCCACGTCCCTTGTGTTTCCTGCATTGGCAGGCGGATTCTTCACCACTGCACCAGGTGGGAAGCCCAGCTTTCAAAGGGAAAACAACTTGAACCGTAACAGATACCAAGAGTTTTCTACATGACTCCACGTCCAGTCCACCTCACTTCCCACCACTGCCCAACATCAACGTGCACAGAATTCAGTCCTTTCTTCTCTAAGAACCTCTGCCTCTCCTGGGAACCCCTTTACACAGCCTCTCTGTGGAGTTCCTCATCACCCAGAACTCCTGCTCCTGCAAAAAGCAAACTCAGATGCTCTTGACCGAGCCGTTTCCTGCCCTTCTGCTGAGCCTTTGTCTCTCCCTGCTTCCTCAGAACCCCAGGCCCTCGGTTCCTCTTCCTAGTCTGCTCCCCGCTCCTGATTCCCAGCCCTTTCCACTGCCTCGGGCCCCCTGTGATGCCCCCGTGCTCTCATCAGCATCCTTGCTCTCCTGCAGCCACTGGGCCCAAACTTGCACGAAGGCTGCATCTTCCAACCACGGAGCCACAGTGTCAGAGAAAACCAGAAAATACAAAGACAGCTTTGCCTATTCACTTTCAGTAAATAATTTCAGTCTCAGCTGGGTCTTAGCTTGCGCCTTCTCTTCCTGCTAGATACCTTTTCCTGTTTCCCACATCACCTTCCCACCTCCCCTTTCCTCTCCTCCCTCTGGGAACGGCATTTCTTTATTATGTGGACTAAAGAGAGGCCATCAAATATAAACTTTTTTAGTAACCTCCTCCTTCCAGAACTCAGAGTGCACACCCCGCTTTACTCTCACATGGCCCCTCTTCTGAAGTCCCACGACATTTTTCATACGGAGAAAGGAATTCGCGTTCCCGAATCCCTCCCAACTGCCAGGCTGTGTGGTCAGGCCACTCACGACCACTGTTCCCTTGTTCTCTGTACCTCCCCTGCCTAACCAGTGCCTGCCTCCCCTACACCCTGCTCACATGACTGACCTTCTGACATGCATACCTCCGCCCCAGCCAGTGATTGTCCTTATCAAAGGATCCATGAGGAGGGTATTGTTTTGCTACTCTTTTCCCTTGTAACCGATGAGCCAACCTGATGTCAGTTCCCCTATAACTGGTATGTCCCCTTCTCCCCCACAGAATGAAGACTGCCATCAGGCCCTGCCAGCTGTCCACTGCACGCGGCGGGGTGCCACTCCAGGACTTTACTTCAGACGTGTGAGCTCCCCCATCCATTGATGTCTTTGTTGCGATGCTGAGCTCTTTCTTTAGTCTTGAAGCGGAGTAAGTACAGACCTTGCAGGCATGTGGGGTGCAGCCCAACGCAGGCATGATGTAGGCGTTTTCCTCTACGAGCTCATGTATATTTCCCCTATGACACTTGTGCTGTTCTACTCTGCCGGTTTACCCTTCTATCTGACCTCCTAACTACAGGCTTCTTGGGAAAATCTCTTGGCCATCTCTAATTTTCATGCATCATTTCATGTAATCCTCTAAAACTTTTTGCACTAAGGAGAGAATTGCTATTATCTCTAAGCTACAGGTGAGGAAACAAGCTCACTGTTTTTTTGTTTGTTTGTTTGTTTGTGTTTTAATTGGAGGCTGATTACAATATTGTAAGCTCACTGTTTTGACAGAAGTTTTCACTTTTGTCTCAGGTTCAAAGGATTTGTTGACAAAATAACCGCTTGTTATGTACAAATAAATAATACAGATATTTATTAGAGAATTATCTAGCTTACTCTCAACATACTAAAGTTAAAAGAAAAGAGAAATAGAGCAGAGAATACATCACCTAATTGGGTTTTGACCAACATCCAGACTTAAACAGCACTGGAGTCCCAACCAGGAAAGGGTCCCAGGCAGCATGTCTGCTCCATAGGTGAGACTTCAAAGATTGCAGTTTGGTGTTCCATTTATAATCCCAGAAAGGTGGCAAGGTGTTATCATCATCAATCCTTGAACAAACTGCAGCTCTGATTTCATGTTAATGCTGTCTGCTTTATTGTGTAAAACTTGGAATGCTGCTAAGCCTGGGGCTTGGTTGGCCAGGCCCCCTCCAGGGGCTCAACACTCTCAAGATTCCTCCCTCATCTCATCTGTGTCCCTGCAAGTCCTGCACGCACAGCAGGCAGTCACTCCCAGCCAGAGCAGTGTCCAGGCAGGCTCGAAGCAAGGTCAGAGGCCCCGCTCTGCTTTGTCTCTGAAGCCAGACTATTTGTTTAATTTCCCTGACACTCATCAAGGTTAAGTCACTTGGCCAAGTACCACTTGGAAACAGCAGACAGAGCCGGGATGCAGGCATGAGTCCCTCCGGCTGCAAAGCCCGTAGCTCCCCACCACATCACCCTGAACAAGGGGAGGGCTCGCAGCCCCGGACGGGAGAGGAAATGAGAGCCAACTCCTGTCGACTCCGTCAGCAGCTTCCCTCCTCTTCAACCGAGAGCCACCCCCAGAGTGCGGAGTAAGAAACATGTAAGAATTACTCCACCTCAGTAGGACACGCTTTCATTCATGCACCCAGCAGACACGTAATGCGTGCCCCACGTTGTGCGAGCAGCTGGGTTCCAAGGCAGAGCTGGGCCCTGACCCCCTCAGACCGTTCTGCCTAAGGACCCTCTCCAAGAAAGGCTCGACCTCCCACAAGGGGGCCATCCCCAGCCCCATGCCCCGCCTGTCCACAGCCCTTCCATGTAGTTCAGGACACTGGGGCCCCACGGCAGGCACACTGGGTGGTGGTGGGGAGGGGGTGGGTCATC
>SJYQ01006887.1:17914-31781 GCA_006410935.1 Redunca redunca
GGGGGTGGGGGGGGAGGGGGAAGCCTGGGGAACGTGAGAAAAGGGTGGGTTGGACTCTAGCGTCCTCTCCTTGAGCCGTGCCACCTGCCATCACTACATTTATGGGTCGCAGCTGGGGTTCAGAACCACTCCTGAGGCCCGTAGCTCACAGGCAGAGCCCCACACCCGCTCTCACCCCTGTCCCCACTGCCACGTGAAATGCGTGCCTATCTCCTGACAGGCTTCTGCTGGCACCAGGTTTCTTGACTTTAACTATTGGCGTTTGGATTGCACAGCTCCTTGCTGTAGGGGTGTCCAGTACATGTTGTATATTTAGCAATATCCATGCTCTCAACCCACAGTGTCCCAGCAGCAACACCGCTGCCACCCCACGTACAACCAAAAATGCCGCTCAGACATCACTAAATGTAACCTGGCGGGGGGAGGTGCAAAAATCAGCCCCAGTTCAAGTGAATTAAAAATTGCTCAGATGGGCAAAATGTATTCAAAATGATAGCGGCACCACTATGCCATGGCAGTACTATTTATTCACCAAGATATGGAGGCAACCTAAATGCCCATCGACAGAGGAGTGGATGAAACAGACGTGGTACATGTGCGCAACGGAATACTGCTCAATCACATTAATAAAAAAGGAACAAAATAATGCCATTTGCAGCAGCTTGAGATTATCGTACTAAATGAAGTAAGTCGCAGAGAGAAAGAGAAACACCTTATGATAGCACTTACATGTGGGAACTAAAATATGACGTGAATGAACCTATATCCCAAACAGAAACAGACTCTTGGACATAGAGAGCAGACTGGCGGTTGCCTGGGGAAGGCGGTATTGAGAGGAGTGATGGCGTGGGGAGGTTGGGGTTAGCAGATGCAAGCTCTTACATATAGAACGGGTAAACAGGTTCTACTGTATAGTACAGAGAACTATTTTATTCAACATCCTATGCTAAATCTTAATGGAAAAGAATGTTAAAGAACAAGTATATATAAGCATAAATATACATATATAGTATAACTGAATCACTTTGTTGTACAGCAGTAATTAACACAACATTGTAAATCAACTATACTTCAATTTAAAAAATAAAGTAAGGAAGAAGAAGAAAAAAAGATTAAAAAATATGCTGAGGATCAGTGCCTATTTTTTGGTGGGTATTGTCACATATTATTAAAATTGCCCTTTCTGTGGTCCTAAACAGTAATACAGCTTCAAAATAAAAATAAATTGCTTGGGTGACCTCCAAAGAGCCAAGTGGGAAGCCCCATGACCTGAGTGCCACAGAGAAGCCGTTCTGAGGAGGAGGATCACAGCCAGGAATCTCCCTCGGAAGATGACTGCGGACGGAACAGCCAGCATCCCTACACTCAGCTCATCCGGAAATGCTGAGCCATCCAAGTGTGGCCAGAGCCGCAGGACGTGTGTAGCAAGGACCACGACAGGATAAATTACAAGCTAATCCTCCCCGAGGTCTCAGATCGGAGTGGTTCAGTTGTGGGCTTTTCTCCCATCATTTTCTGCCAGCAAGCTGGTCACTGTCACCTCCTGAAACGCTTTTGTTAGAGTGTGGTCTCTTTTTCTCACACCAAGGGGGCTTTCCAAGTGGCGCTAGCAGTAAAGAGCCCGCCAATGCAGGGGTTGCAGGAGGCGTGGGCTCAGTCCCTGGATCAGGAAGAGCCCCTGGAGAAGGGCATGGCACCCCACTCCTATATTCTTGCCTGGGAAACGTCATGGTTGGAAGAGCCTGGTGGGCTACAGTCCAGACAGTCACAAAGAGTCAGACTCGACTGAAGCAACTTTGCATGCACCGTAAATCACTGACCTTTAATCTCTAATTAACTAAGAAATTCTTTGACCTCTGGCCCTGTGGTAATTAGACACATCAGCCGGCTTTGATGGGAAGTTTTCTGTGTCTCTGGGATCGTCTCAATAAATGGCTTGGCAGCTATGTCTTCTACATGCCAGGATGAAATTGGCTGGATTTAAGTGTGGCAATTTGAAGAGAGTTTTGTGGGTTTTTTTTAACTAGCTCAGTTAACCCCAGAACATCTTAATGAGTACATCGAGAAGCCTCCCCTCCGGAGGGTCCTCTGTGAGCCTGAGGACCCCAGCGCTGAGGAAGCAAACCTGGGGCAGCGAAGCAGAGGAGGACAGGGGAAGGAAAGAGGGAAATGCCCTCCGGCTTGGCTTCCTGCCTGCCTTTGTTGAAGGCTGGTGGGGACTGTGGTTTCTGGGGGAGCAACCATTCAGTAAGTATCGATTGACCGTTACCTTTGTGCCCAACCCAGTAGGATTGGCTCGAACTGTCTTCCTGTCCAGGCTCGTTCTAAAGCAGAGTTGGACTCAGTGGCTCCCCAGTAAGGACTGGAATGTGTGCCGTTGGGAGTGTGTGGCCAAGAAATGGGGTCAGGCGTCCTGCTTCAAGTCAGTTCAGTCCCAACCAGTGACAATACAGGCGGGAAAGTCAAAGAGACCCTGCCCCGACGGGCTGCCGCCAAGAATTTCTGACCCTAAGTGGAAAACGGAAGAGTTCTAGAAATGTTTGGGCCTTCAAGCTTTTCTCCAGCAGACCCCGAGGCCCCCGCTAATGACATGCAATTGTGTGGCTCTCACACTGGGATCCAAACCACTGAGCAAGCTGCAGTCCATCCCTCATGGGTCTCCACAACAAGGGAACTAACGCATTGCAACTAACATCCCACTTCTGGCACAGCCGCAGATGTCCAGAAAGCGGCCTGGCCACTGGGAGGGCTACCTTCTGGCATTTTTCAATGGGACGCCCTAACCACCTGCCTCAAAGTTGCTCATGGAGCATGTTTAAAATGTGTGTTAGAAAAGCAGCCCCACGCTGGCCTGAGTAAATCCATCCCAAGGTGGTAAGGACCAAGTATCTGATAATTTCAATCACACTGTAGGTGATTCTAACCAATATTGATTTGGGAATCATTGGAAGGTGAAAAGACCTAGACCCGGAGGACTGACTGAGGCCCTATTGACCTAGGTTCAGACCTAGCACTGTTACTTCTGGACGGTGTGAACTTAAGCGAGTTATTTAGCTTGATCTTTTTTTCTAGAATGGTGAAAATGAAGCCTACCTGATGGGATTTGGTGTAAGAATCAATACAGTAATGTATATAAAAGGTTTAGTGCACTGCATGGGCTCAGTAATGGTGCTTTGCTGTTATTGTCCCCACAGCTTTATGGAATTTAGACAATCACACCAACTACTAGGCCTCGGAGTAGCTGTATCTTCTAGCTATGGAACTTTCTAGCTATGTTCCTATTGCAATTACAACAGCCAGAGCTGGGGCCATGTTAGCCAGGGTCACTGGATTCCCCTCCACTGCAATCTCTGAGGCCTTGAGGACCTTACAGAGTGTTTAAGCCTTCAGAATTTCCAGAAGGGAAGGCAGACAGATTGCTGGGGGAAAAGATCCTGGTAATTCATCTCCTCCTTTACAAACTCTCAAGCCCTGGGACTTGTAAAGACCCTGATCTCAGCAACACACACATCACATTGAACTGGCCTTGCCTACAGTTCCACTGTGCCAAGGCGTGTATGTTACAGTGCAACTGACAGGCACGATGTGATAAGCAAGCTATTTTCTGAGTCTGCACAAGGAATGTTTAATATTCCAGAGCTCATACAAATGGAAGAGGCTGCTAAACTGCAGTGTCAGAGAGTTCTGCACAGGAGCATTATGCATTTTGCAAAGAAATTATTTTTAAAAGCTTTTCCACTGACAGTTTCTTCAAAGAGAGACAATTGTTCCTCTCGGAATCTCCTGTGTTCTAACATAGATGAGCCGCTTAGTCCTGCCTATGGGGTTTGAAGGGCTTCTTCATGCTCTTATTTCTGCCCTGGATTACTCCAAGCCCTCAGATTCGGAGAGGAATCAAGTCCCAAGTCTGGGCATTTCACAGAAGGTCTCCTGATCGCCAAGTTCTGAACTGAAAGAACAAGACCTCTGTTTAAAAGGGAGGTTTCGGAGTTCCAGTTCCGCGAGTCGGAGTGGGGCTGGGCACGCCCTGCCCCGAGCCCGCCGCGACCATGCTGTCCCGCCTGCTGAAAGAACACCAGGCCAAGCAGAATGAACGCAAAGAGCTGCAGGAGAAGAGAAGGCGAGAGGCCATCACTGCAGCAACCTGCCTGACAGAAGCTTTGGTCGATCACGTCAATGTGGGTGTGGCCCAGGCCTAGATGAGCCTGAGGAAGCTTGACCATAAGGGGAAGACCCTGCAGGTCCAGGCAGCCCAGTTTGCCAAGCAGACAGGCCAGCGGATCGGGATGGTGGAGAACTTCAACCAGGCGCTCAAGGAAATTGGGGATGTGGAGGACTGCGCTCGGAGCATCGAGCTGGACACGCGCACCATTGCCACCGCGCTGGAGTACGTCTACAAAGGGCAGCTGCAGTCGGCCCCCTCCTAGCCCCGCCTGATCTCCCTGCCCCTACTCCTCCCACCTGCCCCAGGCAGGCAGGAGGGAGGCTGACAGCCCATGAATAAAACACAAGCCTCCAAAAAAATAAAATAAAATAAAATAAAAGGGAGTTTTCTCCAGGAAGCTATTCTTGGGACTAATCCTTATTTCATAGCCTCAAGCATCACTGTCCTAACTGATCCCAAGGGCTGGCGAGTGTGAAGGCCCTGATACAGACTGAATATCTGTGCCCCCCCAAAACTCATAGGTGAAAACAATCTCTAATGAGATGGCTTTGGAAGGCGGGACCTTTAGAGGTGATTAGGTCTTGAAGGTGGAGCCCTCAAGAATGGCTAAGACTCCCATGCTCCCAATGCAGCGTGACCGCGTTCAGTCTGGTCCGGGAACTACATCTCCCATGCTGCAACTGAAAAGATCCCACTTTCCACAATGGAGATAGAAGATCCTGCATGCTGCAACGAAGACCGGCAATCACATACAGAAATAAATAATTTTTTAAGAAGAGTGGGGTTAGTGTTTTCTAAAAGAAACCCCAAAGAGCTTCCTCACCCCCTCCACCCTGTGAGAACACAGCTTGAAGAGAGGACAGTCACCTAAGAACCTGGAAGAAGACCCTTGGTAGATGCTGAATCTATGGGCATCTTGATCTTGGACTCCTCCACCTCCAGCACTATGAGAAATACATTTCTGTTGTTTATAAGCCACCCAGTCTATGGTATTGTGGGATAGCCGCCCAAACCAAGATAGGTCCTTTAAGAAGTTGGCCTAGCTAGGATTTTAACCACTTACTGAACTATCTCAGGAATTTTAAACATGAGTTTTCATCTATGGGTTTTTTTGTTTGTTTGTTTCTTAATTTGGGTGATGGGCACATGGATATCCATTATTTTATCCTATATGTCTGAAACACTGAATTGTCCAAAAAGTTCTTTCCAGTTTCCTGTATGATGTCATGGAACATAACATCTTTATACTTCATTGAAAATAACACTTTCAGATATGGAATGAACCTGTCCAGGAAAATGTCTGGTCATTGTCCCTAATCAATCCAGGCATCACCAGGCTGTGACATGGATTCCTGCTCCCCCTCTTTTGATCATCCTAGCACACAGTAGCTATGAATCACCACCAAACATCTTTTGGGAGCATAGGGTTTTAAGTTTCCACCACATTGCACAGGGATGGACATCCCATAAGTACTGACAGTAGAAAGTGAAAGTGTTAGTTCCTCAGTCATCTCCGACTCTTTGCAGCCCCATGGATTGTAGCCCACCAGGCTTCTCTGTCCATGGGATTTCCCAGGCAAGAAAACTGAAGTGGGTAGCCATTCCCTTCTTCAGGGGATCTTCCTGACCCAGGGGTCAATCCTGGGTCTCTCGCATTGCAGGTAGATTCTTTATCGTCCGAGCCACCAGGGAAGCCCCCTGGCCAGTACTACTTACTGAATTTTTTGCTCATTAAGTTGAGGCCTCTGGAACCTCTTAGAACCAGCTTTTCCCCTCTCCCTTCTCCCTAAACAGATGCCCTGCATGATAGCTGAGGCCATTCCAGTGCACATATATTTAATGACAGAGTGACAGAATCTTGAGTTGTGCAACATGAATTTTTATAAATCACATGCCTACGTGCTCATATTGCATGTAATTTATTTTTAAAATGTGGCTCAGATGGTGAAGAATCTGTCTGCAATGCTGGAGACCTGGGTTCAATCCCTGGGTCAGGAAGATCCCCTGGAGAAGGGAATTAGTACCCACTCCAGTATTCTTGCCCAGGAAAATCCTTGGACAGAAGAGACTGGCAAGCTACAGTTCATGGGGGCACAAAGCATCAGACACAGCTGAGCAACTAACACAAGCTCACGTTAATGAGCCCAGTTTGGCGTGAGTTTAAAGCATCACCCGTTTTCCAAAGTTTATTCTGTTCTCATGCTCCCTTCAGCTGTCCCTTTGGTTTTTTTTCTAGCCTATGCCTTTGAATTGTTTCTCTTCTTCTGGGTCACCCCACTTCCATCTTCCATTTCGAAACGCACTCAAATTCTGATCAAAGAAAGGTCCTGCCTTGGCTTCCTCCTATTTAGGGCTCACAGCAGCCTCCTCCCCACTCCCCTGAGCAGACAGTCTTCCCAGCAATTCCCCAAGTCCCCTGTCTCTCCTTTTCTCTCCTGCCCTCTCCTCAGTCCACACATTCTTGGAAGGTCCAAGTCCCTTCACAGTGAAATTTCCAGAATCACTGTCTAGACATCCCACCCCCAGCCTTCCCTACTCTTCGGCCTTCCCTCATCCAGAACCAGGAGCCTCCTCCAGACCACACCCACAGGTCACTCTTCCTCCCGGTACTCTGCCCCCTCCACCAGTGTGAATAAGCTGGGCCAGGGATCTGCAGGCCAAAGCTTCTCCTGGCCTTCAGAGACATCTCTGCAATGGAGTCACGATGCTCCCACGGGTCTCCTCAAACGCAAGTGTAGCCCCTGATGCTCCTGACCATCTGTAAGGGCACTGCTCTTTCCTCTGAGCTATGTGTACATAAAGTGGAAGGTGGGGGTACAGGCACAGCCTGTCTTTCTGGAACCCCACAATGCTGTCACCTTCCTCCATTCAATTTGTACACAACGAGGGTCCCTGAGCCCACAGATACCATGAGGGTAACTGCGTAGGGATAGCGGATACATAGCCGGTGAATAACTGCTCACCAAAGCCAACAGCACTTCCTCCCTGATCTTGTTTGCCCAGTGCCCCACCCACTCCACACTCCCATATCCCCATTCCTCTCCCACATCCAACTGAAGTGTCTGTATGTATCTGCAGCCCAAACTGTGGACAGAGTTTCTGTTGTCATTGTTTTATCTGAGAGGCCACTCGGTGATTGGAAACAGATACTTGTAACCAGGAAGTGTCTCCTAGCCCTACACCCCACGTATACCTGGAGCAGTTGAGATACCCTATCATGTTGACATTGGCCTTGTTGAAAATGATTGCACATCGCTTCTCACTCACCTCTCACCCCTAGGACTTCAGCCAAGTAGCTGTGTCCTCCAAATCAAAAGTCATCTAAGTAAATAGGTTTTTCTGCTACGGAGTGGATTAAAATCAATTTTGGAAAATAATACCCTTAATCATCTAACTCCTAGTTGACCCTAGACTGGGTAGTGTTCTTCAAGGACTAGAAATCAGAGCAAACAATTTTTCTGGAGATAAATTCACTGGTAGCTTTTCCCAGTTTCGAGCTGGAGTGTCTCATTTAACCATTTTTCATCCCAAGGAGAGAAAGCAATCTCAGTAAGTGCTGAACTCAATAGCTTTGCATCCTCTTCCTCCAAGGTGCGTGGGAAGAGTCAGGGCTCTTCTCAAGGCCAGATGCCCATCACTAATACTGACTCTAGTGGGAACATGTCCACCTCTAAGAGCAATAGCCATTGTTTCCCTCCCTAAGAGCTTGGTCACTATCAGACTTATCTTTCGTGGATGGCCACCTAGACTTAAGAACCAGAGTCAAAATCCTGACAAAAAAAAAGGTTTAGTATCTGAACAGACAATAACTATAAAACTAACAAGTTCTTAAAATGATTAAAATAAATTTATGCTGCAGCTTGTGTAAGGGGGAAGGAAGAAACAACAGACATTTCATCATCACTAAATTCGTTTATAGGTCACTAATCATTAAAGGGTGAATGTAATTCATTAATGATATGAATTCATCACAAGCTTTATTGGAAGAAATTGGGAGTTAGGGTTGTTTATGATGCAAGAGGGAACAAAGGTGAATTCCAGCAGTTACTTTAAGCAATTAGTATTTGGGTGATAAGAAAGGGAGGGTGCTGACATCCATCCTAGGTTCAGGACTAGCATCTGATCTTGAGATGAGGACTTATTAAGAAAGTGCTCCCAAGAAAAATCAGCAAGAAGGTAGACAAAAAGTTTATCTTCTAAACATGCTGCTGCTAAGTCGTTTCAGTCGTGTCTGAGTCTTTGCGGCCCCATGGACTGCAGGCCTGCCAGGATCCTCTGTTCATGGGAGTCTCCGGGCAAGAACACTGGAGTGGGTTGCCATGTCCTCCTTCAGGATCTTCTAAACACAGATGACTTTAAAAGTTTAAAAAAAAAAAAGTGCCTTAGAGCCTCATTATTCTAAGTGTGGTCTTTGACAAACAGCTTTGGCCAAACCTACAAGACTCTTAGAAATGTAGGATCTCAGGTACCACTCTAGACCTACTGACTCAGAATCTGAATGCTGAAAATATATCCAGGCAGTTTGAATATATATTAAAATTTAAGAAGCATTTCCTTATATAAAGCTGGGTTACAGCTACAGTCGGTGTTAAAAGAACAAGAGATTCTAATGTCTACTGCCTAAAGATCCATCGGCCAATTTACATGTCCAAATTTGGTTTAAACTTCTGTTGTAAATAAAGAACAGTAATTGGTCAAGAACTTCCCTGGTGGTACAGTGGATAGGAATCCACCTGCCAATCCAGGAGACAGGAGTTCGATCCCTGGTCTGAGAAGATGCCACATGCCTTGGAGCAACTAAGCCCGTATCCCAGAACTGCCAAGCCCACGTGCCTAGAGCCTGTGGTCCACAATGAGAAGCCAGCACAGGGAGAGGCCCATACCCACAACAAAGAGCAGCCCCAACCTGCCGCAATAAGAGAGAGCCCAGGAGCAGCAACAAAGGCCCAGGCCACCAAAACATCAAAATAAAGGGGAAATCTGCTAAAATTTGTTTCTGCTATTAAATGATGAACTCTGAGAGGTCAGGGACTGTAATATTGTGAGATAGATATATATATATCTCTCCAAATGTATAGTTAAGTTTCAGTAAACCTTCTTGAGTCTCACTTCTTGGTAGCAATATAAAACTAGCAAAACTGAATATTTCAAAAATTTTAGCAACAACACTTAACAGCAATTCTGTGACAAACACTTATGGAATATTCATCATATTCCAAACATGTGCCAGACATTAGAGCAACAGTGAAATGTGAAAAATAGATGAAAAAAAGGTAAAATCAAGAGCCAATTCAGGAGACCAAAAAATCAAATCATAGAAAGTTATTTCTATAAAAAGATAGAAAGAAGAGAGAAGAGAAACTAGAGAGGAGAAAATTAGCTCTAAAATAGCTAAAGAAAATTTTCTGTAGTGGAAAAGACATTGAATTCCCTGATCCAAGAGGGCCACTGAATTTCTAACACAATAGATGAAACTAGACAATGGGACTGGGATCAAGGGGAAAATTTTCCCAGTCTCCAGAAAGAAAAGCAACTTACAAAGTTGAAGAGATGAGCATGGCTTCCAACTTTTATCAGCAACACTAGAAGCAAGAAGGTACTATAGCAAAGCCTTCCAAATTATGAAGGAAAGTGATCTCCGACTTGGAATTGTCTACCCAGTTAAATTATCAATCAGATATAAATTATCAATCATACATGAAGATGGAAAATAAAGATATTTAAAGATAGGAAATGTCTTAAAAACCTTTACTTCTTACGTTCTCATTCTCAAGGTATAACTAGATGGTACCAATACAATAACATAGAATAAACCAAGAGAGCAGTAAATGCAAGAAAGAGAGAGAGAAAGGGAATTCCTGGGACGACAATGAAGCTGCATCCCAGAACGACTGCCATGTATCAGACAGGGACGCTTAACAAGAGCAGAGCAGAGCGACTCAGGAGACTGATGGCACAGGGATGCCCACGACCACTGTGTGATGCTCTTAAGAACAGAAGGCCAGTGGTGAGTCTGGTCCAGAGTCTAATCTGTGTCTGTCTTGACTTGAACACATGCTAATGAAATCCTTTCTCTCCCCACCACACTTGCTGCCCTTTCGGCTTCAGTTCAGTTCAGTTCAGTTGAGTCGCTCAGTCCTGTCTGATTCTTTGTGACCCCATGGATTGCAGCACGCCAGGCCTCCCTGTCCATCACCAACTCCCAGAGTTTACTCAAGCTCATGTCCATTGAGTCAGTGATGCCAGCCAACCATCTCATCTGCCATCCCCTTCTCCTCCCACCTTCAATCTTTCCCAGCATCAGGGTCTTTTCAAATAAGTCAGCTCTTCGCATCAGGTGGCCAAAGTATTGGAGTTTCAGCTTCAGCACCAGTCCTTCCAATGAACACCCAGGACTGATCTCCTTTAGGATGGACTGGTTGGATCTCCTTGCAGTCCAAGGAACTCTCAAGAGTCTTCTCCAACACCACAGTTCAAAAGCATCAATTCTTCAGCGCTCAGCTTTCTTCACAGTCCAACTCTCACATCCATACATGACCACTGGAAAAATCATAGCCTTGACTAGATGGACCTTTTCTGGCAAAGTAATGTCTCTGCTTTTCAATATGCTATCTAGGTTTCAGCTTAGGGCTCTCATTTTTTCCCCACAGAAATATTCTGCATTGACCTAGGCCTGAGAGCTTAAGAAGTCATGGGGATCTTTGAAGAAAAACATACAAGGCAGCCCATTTCCTGTGTCTGTAGTCCTGTTGCATACATAGTACCTGATCGCCCAAGAGCCCAACCAGGAATCTCTAGGGACTTTGCTCATTCTCCCCAAAGGAGCACCTCTCAGCTCTCAGATTTCTTAGGGGAGCCATGACTCTCTTTGGTCCTCTTCTTCTGAGACCCTTATTACACCGCTTGTTCTTGCACAGTTCTACTTATTCTTGCTACTCAGTGCTTCAAAACTTACATGATGTGTCATTTAGTAACACTTAACAGTTAGAAAGAAAAGCAAGGGAATGGTTAACACAGAAGTCAAGGCAGTGGCAACCTCTAGTGGGAGAAAGGAAAGGGGAAAGCAATAACAGAGGGGAGTTCCTAAGATAGTGATAATGCTGTGCTTCTCAACCTGCTGCTGCTGCTGCTAAGTCGCTTCAGTCGTGTCCGACTCTGTGCGACCCCATAGACGGCAGCTCTTGTTGGGCTATTCCTTAAACTATATTTACACTTTTTACACTATATTCTTAATGTATAGACTGCTTCATCATAAAGCAAAAAAAAATTTTTTTTTGAAGTGAGTTGAGAAACTTTAAATAGATAAAATCAATAAATAGATGGGAATTCCCTGGCAGTCCAGTGGTTGGGATTCTGTGCTTTCACTGCAGGGGGCATGGGTTCAATTGCTGTTCATGGTACTAGGATCCCGCAAACTGCACGGTAAAGCCAAAACAGGAAAAAATAATAATAATCAGTAAGTGGCAGCAGATGAAGGCAAGTGTAGATTCAAAGATGCAGCCAGGTTCTCTGGCTTGGACAAGGCGTTAACTAGTGGTACCACTCACTGAAGTGGGATACAACCGAGATAGATCTGCATAGAAGAAAATTATACACACCCAGGTGGGAAGCTTTATGGAGCCTGAAAGAGGTGATATTGGATAGGCAGGAGAAATATGTGGGCTTGGAACTCCAGAAAGGGGCCTGCCTGTGCTGGGGTAGATCTGGCAGTGTGAGGATACAGTTGGTAGGCAAAGCTGTGACTCTAGATGAGATAGACTGAGGAAGCACATCCTACAGGCAACTAGAGATTATCATACTATGTGACGTAAGTCAGAAAGAGAAAGACAAATACCACGTAATATCACTTACCTGTGGGATCTGAAATATGGCACAAACAAGCCTATCCACAAAAGAGAAACAGACTCATAAACATAGAGAGCAGACTTATAGTTGCCATGGGGAAGGGGGTGGGGGATGGACTGGGAGTCTGGGGCTGGTAAATGCATACTGTTATATTTAGAATGGATAAACAGCAAGGTGCTAATGGATGGCATCCTATAATAAACCTTATAGGGAAAGAACATGAAAAAAGAATGTGTATACCTGAGTCACTTTGATATACAGCGTAGATGGGCACAACATTGTAACTCAACTGTACTTCGATTAAGAAAAAGAGAAGCACATCAGATGAGAAGAAAAAGACCCTATGGAACATCAAAATTTGAGAGCAAGTCGGAGAAAGATTTTGGCTCAAAATACTTAGAGTTTACAGAGAAACTTTTCAGTGTACTCATTGAACTGTCTTACCAAAGACATCAGCTTGCATCTGGGTTTTTGTTTGTTTGTTTGTTTAGTTTGGTTTGATCAGAATATCTGCCAACACATTTGCTTCTTTAGGTCTTGGGAAGCCATGACTGATCAGCATCTAGGAAGGAGAAAAAGGGGATAAACCAGGACCTGGACTCTCTTCATAAAGACCTTCAACCAGAAGTAAGATGAACAAAAGATCAAGAAAACAAACTGAGAGCAGGTATCCAAGCAGATAGACTGGGATGAGGAGATTAACAAAAACAGGGGCTAAAGCAGTATTGATTTGATACTAAAATCAAGGAGAGACATTACAGGGGAAATGAAACTATAGACAATATCACTCGTAAACTTAGGAATAAAAATCTTTAACAAAACTAAGCAATCAGAAGCAATATATATGATTCTTAAAGGATGACCAAAAAGGATTTATCAAAGGAAACAATAGTAAAGGGAAAATTTTCTCTCTACTCATAACAGTACTGACACCAAGGGCATGGATTTTTCACATCAAGCTCTTCTCCAATTTTCTGCAGACATCAACTTGGTGTCCTACAATTTCATTCAGCTCTGACAGTAATACTTGGTGTCCTTACTCAGAGTTAGTACAGTGCCCACAGGTTTAGCACTCAGTCCCACAAGGCTGCCCCCCACTTCAGATGCCCACTGTAAGCAGTGGACCTCAAGATTACACACACTTCTGTTCAACTCAGCTACAAATTGGAGATTCCCATGATCCCTTCCACAGGTTTGATCACTTATTATAACAGCTCACAGAACTCAGAAGAACACTTAATGTATGTTTACCAGTGTTTAATATAAAGAACATAAATGAAAAGCCAGATGAAGAGGTATACAGGGTGAGGTTCAGAAAAGCCTTGAGCAGAGGAGCTTCGGCCCTGTGCAGTTGGGACGTGCCATCTCCTGTTACGAGGATGTGTTCACCATCCCAGAAGCTCTCCAAATCCTGTTCAGTTCAGTTCAGTTCAATTCAGTTGCTCAGTTGTGTCCGACTCTTTGCGACCCCATGAATCACAGCACGCCAGGCCTCCCTGTCCATCACCATCTCCTGGAGTTCACTCAGACTCACGTCCATCGAGTCTGTGATGCCATCCAGCCATCTCATCCTGGGTCGTCCCCTTCTCCTCCTGCCCCCAATCTCTCCCAGCATCAGAGTCTTTTCCAATGAGTCAACTCTTCGCATGAGGTGTCCAAAGTACTGGAACTTCAGCTTCAGCATCATTCCCTCCAAAGAAATCCCAGGGTTGATCCCCTTCAGAATGGACTGGTTGGATCTCCTGGCAGTCCAAGGGACCCTCAAGAGTCTTCTCCAACACCACAGTTCAAAAGCATCAATTCTTCGGCACTCAGCCTTCTTCACAGTCCAACTCTCACATCCATACATGACCACTG
>SJYQ01006887.1:32303-101064 GCA_006410935.1 Redunca redunca
AGGTTGGTCGTAACTTTCCTTCCAAGGAGTAAGTGTCTTTTAATTTCATGGCTGCAATCACCATCTGCAGTGATTTTGGAGCCCAAAAGAATAAAGTCTGACACTGTTTCCACTGTTTCCCCTTCTATTTCCCATGAAGTGATGGGACCAGATGCCATGATCTTAGTTTTCTGAATGTTGAGCTTTAAGCCAACTTTTTCACTCTCCACTTTCACTTTCATCAGGAGGCTTTTTAGTTCCTCTACACTTTCTGCCATAAGGGTGGTGTCATCTGCATATCTGAGGTTACTGATATTTCTCCCAGCAATCTTGATTCCAGCTTGTGCTTCTTCCAGCCCAGTGTTTCTCATGATGTATTCTGCATATAAGTTAAATAAGCAGGGTGACAATAGACAGCCTTGATGTACTCCTTTTCCTATTTGGAACCAGTCTGTTGTTCCATGTCCAGTTCTAACTATTGCTTCCTGACCTGCATATAGGTTTCTCAAGAGGCAGCTCAGGTGGTCTGGTATTCCCATCTCTTTCAGAATTTTCCACAGTTTCTTATGATCCACACAGTCAAAGGCTTTGGCATAGTCAAGGAAGCAGAAATAGATGTTTTTCTGGAACTCTCTTCCTTTTGCAGTGATCCAGCGGATGTTGGCAATCTGATCTCTGGTTCCTTTGCCTTTTCTAAAACCAGCTTGAACATCTGGAAGTTCACGGTTCACGTATTGCTGAAGCCTGGCTTGGAGAATTTTGAACATTATTTTACTAGTGTTTGAGATGAGTGCAATTTTGCTATAGTTTGAGCATTCTTAGAGAACCTTAAAAAAAGAGCTATAATAAGTGCTAAAGTTGAATTTAGCAAGGTTAGGTCATATGGTCAATATACAAAATTCAACATATTTTATGTACTAGCAATGAGCAATTGAAATTGAAATTTAAAAATAATATACAGTATCATCCACAAACACAAAAATGTATGAATAAATTTAATAAATATGTATAAGATCTGTATATAAAACTGATAAAGTATTGTTGAAACAAACCAAAAATTTAAATAAGTGGAGAGAGATGCCATATTTAGGGATCAGAAGATACAATACTGTTAAGATGCCAACTCTCCACAACTTAATATACAGATTTAATGTTATCCCAACAAAAATGCTGGCAGGCGTTCTATAGAAATTGACCAAGTTGATTTTAAAATGCAAAGAACCATAAATATCAAGGCAATCTTTCTAAAGAATAGTTTTTTAAAGATTAGAGGATTTGTATTATGTGATACCAAGACTTACTATAAATCTATAGTACTCAAGATAGAGTGATACTGTCATAAAATCAGATATATAAGTCAATAGGCTAGAATAAAGAATCCAGGAATAGATACACACATAACAGTCACTTGATTGTCACAAAGACACGAAAGAAATTCAATTAAAAAAAAAAAAAAAAAGAACAGTCTTTTCAACAACTGATGCTAAAGCAACTGGGTATTTACATGGGTAAAAGTTAACCTTAATCCTTATCTCACACCATACACAAAAGTTAATTCAAAATGTACCATACCCCTAACCATAAAATGGAAGCCTCTAGAAAAAAACATAGTAGGGATGTTTGTGACCTTGAAGGAAACCAAGACAGCTCAGATAGGATATAAAAGCATAAATCTTAAAGGGAAAACATTGATGAAATGAACTTTATCAAAACTAAACACTTTTATCTGATGAAAGACACCACTGATAAAATGAAAAAGTAAGCCAGAGACTGGGAGAAAATATTCACAATTCATATATATGCCAAAGGACGTGTATCCAGAATATATTTCAGAACTCACAATTTGATAGTAATAAGTCAAACGATAGAACTTACAATTGCCCAATGACACTTTACAAACAAGTTATTTAAATAGCCAATGACCACATGAGAATGTGCTTGATATCAACAGTCACATGGAAATGTAAAATAAGACCCCAATGAAATAATTCTGCACACCTACTAGCACTGGAATAGCTAAACTTAAAAATATTAATAATACCAATGGTTAGCAATAATTTGGAGTAACTAGAATTCCCACTTAATGCAGGTGGATGTGTTAAATGAGACAATCACTTTGGAAAAGTTTGGCAGTTTCTTATAAATTTAAAATATACATAGCATGTGATCATACAATTCCACTCCAAAATATTACATAATAGCCAAAAAATTACTAATGATGGACAGTTGACTGTTTCAATTCTGAACTTATTATTTTACTAACAAAGAAATGCAATCAACATTTTCCCTTACAATTCTAAGTTGTTAGAAAACTTATATTCTCCCCAGCTTTGGGTTGGATAAGGAAACTCTGAAATCAGGGACTGTGCATTAAGTTTTGTATCCTTAGTACCTAATTTATGCCTGGTACATGGTAAATGCTGAACAAATGCTGTTGGTCAGGATATAACTTAGCACAATTTTAGGTCCTTAAGCACTATAATTTTAAAATCAGAGGGGTTCTAGATTAAGCCTCAAAGGAAACCGACAGGTCATTCTTTCCTCTGATTAAAGGGAAATTTTATTGCCAAATGTAAAAGCCTCATGAAATAAGGAAAAAGACAATGAATTATGTTTCTTGGTCTCCTAATCATATCATTAATGTCAAACTCAGTGGGATTCAGTAACTAGTTTAACTTGGGTATGATTCCAAGATTAATTCCAAACCACAATTGGGTAAGGAGACAATATAAAACTAAAATGGCAATAAAATTCTATTTCACTCTGAGTTAATATTATCATTTTCTGCCTCAGCTCTACTGAAAAAATCAAAAGCACAACATTCTAAGTAGTACGGGAAAACAATATTTTTTAAAAAATCCTTACAACAAAGTTGGTTCACCCCTTTGTTTCTAATCAATAGGGGTTTGGAAGATCAGCAGGTAAACACAATTAACTGTTCCACTCATGGCAACTGAGAGTCTTCCCTTCATTACGGCTGTCCTTGTAAAGGCAATGAAAATGCCAGAGTTCAAAAAGTGTTTTAAGACGACACACATGCTCCAAAAACCCTGGAAAGATTAGAAATCATTATAAAATGGAAATATAAGATAGGTCATGGTTTTTCCAGTACAATCACTACATTGCTTATTCCTCTTATTTTCTAGTCTTTTTCTTATCATAATCGCTGTTTCTTGCCTTTGTGGAGATGTTAGTATTTGTGAAAAATTCTCCAAAGAGCCCAGAATGTCTTTCTTGCAGACTTTGCAAGTTTTAGCCACTGTTTTCTCAAATAACTGTATCTGTTATAAAAGGCACAGTCATCTTAACTCACCAGAGGTTGTCTGAAAAGTTTCAGGCACACTTAACTGACAAAAGAAAGCTGCTTTGCGAGGAAGTTGTATAGGTTGGATTTTGAAATGCCAGACTGGCCTCGGTTTCTCTTGGACCTCTGTTCGTTATAATGTGACCTTGGCCTAAAGAGCCAGCATCACTGAGTCTCAGTTTCCTTCTCCATAAATATATTACTTGGGGGGACTTCTGGATGGTCCAATGGTTAAGAATTCACCTACAATGCAGGAGACACGGGTTCAATCCCTGGAAGATTCCACATGCTGAGGGACAACTAAACCCATGCACACAACCACTGAAATCCACAGCATGGAGTCCATGTTCCACAGAAGAGAAGCCCCCACAATGAGAAACCCACAGTCAGGAAGTAGCCCCCACTGGCCACAAGCAGAGAAAGCCCGCACAGAGCAACAGAGACCCAGCACAGCCAAAAGCAAGTAAAATAATATTAAAACACAGACACAGACACACACAAAAAAAAGGCTTTTCTTTAAAAAAAAAATATTGGGGGGATTAAATAATGATCGAAGCAAAATAATGATCTGTGCCTGGCACATAGTTGACCCTCAATAGAGGTACCTTTAAGGATGAGGGAAGTAAACTGATCAAAGAGTAGAGAAATGGAGAGAAAGGTAGAGAGGGAGATAAAACAGACAAAAATTAGAGAAGCCAGAGGAGAAGGAAAAGGTAAAACAAGGCACTCCAACCTGAAATTCTAGAAATCAGCTAAATATCCATCTAATCTCTGGCGAGTTCATCAGGAAGGCACTAGTACCAAGAGTTCACAAATCAGCCCTTCCTTTGCAGGTACTCGATAAACTGACAATGACTTATATGATCTTGGGGCTTTCCTGGTAACTCAGATGGTAAGGAATCAGACTGCAAGGCAGGAGGCCCAGGTTTGATCCCCGGGTCAGGAAGATCCCCTGGAGAAGGAAATGGCAACCTACTCCAGTATCTTTGCCTGGAGAATCCCATGGACAGAGGAGCCTGGCAGGCTACACTTCATAGGGTTGCAAAGAGTCAGATATGACTGAAGTGACTTATCATATATATATGATCTTTACCCATCTCTTATCTTACATTCCTTCAAAGATATTGAAGAACTGTTATTTAATGGGATACCAGATAAAATTGGTAAATATTTAGGGCATCAAATGTGAGAAACTATGAAATGTTCATTCCATCAGTCGACATATTGCCAGGTATCTGCTTCATTTGCATGGAAGTCTTACCAAATGGGCAGTGCTCCTTAAGGGAAAATTTTGTCTCTTTGTCTCCAGTACATCGCACCCAGGAATTCTCAATTTAAGAGTTCTTGAAATAAGTTAAGTCCAACATTCCATGGTATTCAGTACTGAGAAATAAGAAATGCTGAAAAAAATAGGTCTTTGTCCTCCAGGAATTGATACTCTAGAGCTGGAAAAGGCAAAGTCAGGGAAGGCTGGATCAGCCTGGAAAGAAATTTGCAAATTTCCTCAGCAAGGATTACCTGCAGAAGAATCCTCGGAGGAAATGGGCAGCATCAGAGTCCTAGTGGAAAGTACAATTACCTCCTAATACTAACTCTCAGGAGTAAGAGCCCCAAATGAAGCAAACATAAGAGGAAGCTTGAAAGACACTGGCCACAAGCATCATAGGATGAGCCAAGAAAAGTTTAAAGGCTTTCTTGTGCAACTCTGTCATTTTGCAGATGAAGATGGTAAGACCTAGAAAGATGAATGATTTCCCCAAAATCCCAGAGTTAAGTTCGGAGCTCAGGATCCCAGACTTCAAGTTTTTGCAATATTTGCTCTTCCATGGAGACTTTTCTGTTGAGAAAGACTCCAGTGATTAACTGAGTATCTTCAACCCAGGCTCCTCCAGTCCATCAAGGTGTCACCACCAGTGATTCATTGCCATCTTCCCAAACACCTTCTTTCTGTTAGCACTGGCATCAGCACTTTTGATCCATCTATAGGAACAATGTTAATTACAATGCCACATTAATCATTTCAGCAGCAAGAAATAAAATAGAGGAATGAGTATCACTTTTTACTTTGGAAAAGAGTGCTTTAATCTTTTGTTTTGTTATGTTATCTGTCATATACCCTGACAAAGAGCAGCCCCCGACTCCCTCCCCAGCCTACCGCCTTCATCTCCCTCAACTATTCATGCACTTTGTCCACTGATTTTTCTTCTGACTCTTTTCTTGTCTACAGTAGTCTTGCCCAACCTCCACCCCATCCCTTTCTTTGTCTACTCCACCATCAAGACTTCATTTGAAAGCTTCCTCTTAGGAAAGGCTTTTCAGATTACCCAAACCCATCACAAGTGTTTCTTGTCTCTGGGACCCCAGACCCCAGAAATACAGCTGCTGCCTCTACTTCAGGTCTCAGATCCTCAAATTGATGTCATTCTGATCACCCTCTAGATTTCAATTAGCCAAATAAAGGATTTCAAATCTTAGAAAACAGGGAAAAGATGTATCTTTTTTGCACTGTTTCACAAACTATTCATTTAACAAATATTTATTAAGCATCAAATGAGTGTAAGGCACAAAAAGATGAATTACTAAAAGCTTTGTCCTTGAAGACCTCACCACCTGTAAGGAATAGACAACATTCCCACACATACTGTATTGCAACTCAATAACTGCTGATTAAGCAGCAAGGAGAGATAAGAAAGCCTTCCTCAGTGATCAGTGCAAAGAAAGAGCAAAACAATAGAATGGGAAAGACTAGAGATCTCTTCAAGAAAATTAGAGCTACCAAGGGAACATTTCATGCAAAGATGGGCACACTAAAGGATGGAAATTGTATGGACCTAACAGAAGCAGAAGATATTAAGAAGAGGTGGCAAGAATACACAGAAGAACTGTACAAAAAACATCTTCATGACCCAGATAATCACAATGGTGTGATGACTCAACTAGAGCCAGACATCCTGGAATGTGAAGTCAAGTGGGCCTTAGGAAGCAAAGCTAGCAGAGGTGATGGAATTCCAGATGGGCTATTTCAAATCCTAAAAGATGATGCTGTGAAAGTGCTGCACTCAATATGCCAGCAAATTTGGAAAACTTAGCCATGGCCACAGGACAGGAAAAGGTCAGTTTTCATTCCAATCCCTAAGAAAGGCAATGCCAAAGAATGTTCAAACTACCGCACAACTGCACTCATCTCATATGCTAGTAAAGTAATGCTGAACTTTCAGATGTTAAAGCTGGTTTTAGAAAAGGCAAAGGAACCGGAGATCAAATTGCCAACATCCACTGGATCATCAAAAAAGCAAGAGAGTTCAAGAAAAACATCTATTTCTGCTTTATTGACTAGGCCAAAGCCTTTGACTGTGTGGATCACAATAAACTGTGGAAAATTCTGAAGAGTTGGNAAGGAACCGGAGGTCAAATTGCCAACATCCACTGGATCATCAAAAAAGCAAGAGAGTTCAAGAAAAACATCTATTTCTGCTTTATTGACTAGGCCAAAGCCTTTGACTGTGTGGATCACAATAAACTGTGGAAAATTCTGAAGAGTTGGGAATACCAGACCACCTGACCTGCCTCTTGAGAAACCTATATGCAGGTCAGGAAGCAATAGTTAGAACTGGACATGGAACAACAGACTGGTTCTAAACAGGGAAAGGAGTACATCAAGGCTGTATATTGACACCCTACTTATTTAACTTATATGCAGAGTACATCATGAGAAACGCTGGGCTGGAAGAAGCACAAGCTGGAATCAACATTGCTGGGAGAAATATCAGTAACCTCAGATATGCAGATGACACCACCCTTATGGCAGAAAGTGAAGAAGAGCCTCTTGATGAAAGTGAAAGAGAGTGAAAAAGTTGGCTTAAAGCTCAACATACAGAAAACGAAGATCATGGCATCTGGTCCCATCACTTCAAGGGAAATAGATGGGGAAACAGTGGAAACAGTGGCTGATTTATTTCAGGGGACCCCAAAATGACTACAGATAGTGACTCCAGCCAGGAAATTAAAAGACACTTACCCCTTGGAAGGAAAGTTATGACCAACATAGACAGCATATTAAAGAGCAGAGACATTACTTTGCCAACAAAGGTCCATCTAGTCAAGGCTATAGTTTTTCCAGTGGTCCTGTATGGATGTGAGAATTGGACTGTGAAGAAAGCTGAGCGCTGAAGAATTGATACTTTTGAACTGTGGTGTTGGAGAAGATTCTTGAGAGTCTCTTGGACTGCAAGGAGATCCAACCAGTCCATCCCAAAGGAGATCAGTCCTGGGTGTTCATTGGAAGGACTAATGTTGAAGCTGAAACTCCAATACTTTGGCCACCTGATGCAAAGACCTGACTCATTGGAAAAGACCCTGATGCTGGGAAAGATTGATGACAGGAGGAGACGGGGATGACAGAGGATGAGATGGCTGGATGGCATCACCGACTCAATGGACATGAGGTTTTGTAGACTCTGGGAGTTGGTGATGGACAGGGAGGCCTGGCATGCTGCAATTCATGGGGTCGCAAACAGTCAGACACAACTGAGCAACTGAACTGAACTGAACTGAAAATGGGCTTCCCTGGTGGTTCAGACAGTGAAGAATCCACCTACAATGCTAGAGACCTTGGTTTGATCCCTGGGTCAGGAAGATCCCCTGGAGGAGGGCATGGCAACCCATTCCAGTACCCTTGCTTGGAGAATCCCCATGGGCTATACAGTCCATAGGGTCACAAAGAGTCAGACACAACTGAGTGACTAAGCACAACACACAGCACGTATCTTGAAATTCTCCTAAATATTAAGGTTGGGCACATAAAGAAAATGGTCACTGTCCCCAAAGCACTTATAATCTAGGTAGGAGACAGGCGGTGCATATGAAACTATTTGTGAACCATATAAAACATTTATAAATAAGGGTCTTGATCTGGCACTACTGTAAATAATTTTGAGAATGGACACTTCTGCCTAAGATAATTAGGAGAGGCTTCAGGAAATAGAAGAAACCAAGAAACTGAGATAAGCCTTGAAAGATGACTTGGAATCAAGATCCATGGGAGGGCGGGGTGAGGGGATTCAGAGTCAAAACTACAACATATAAAGAAGACATGCATGTGACTGATTTGAGAGTAAGATGTCTGTTCCTGATTAATAAAAGTTACATTGAAAGATAGGATGAAGGAAGATTTTTAACACATTATTGACCAGAGACGTATTAATGCCACAGACATTAGCTTCTGCAAAAATCCTCCGGTCAATAATGTGTTAAGTGTTTAGAATTCTGTTCTGAACCTATGCATCCTCAAAATGTGTCTGTCACCTATTGGGATGTGGTAGTGTATCAATCTTGTACAAAACCAGTGTGATCCATTTAACCCTTGAGACTCGGTTCATAAACTGGGATGCATGCCGACACTCTCTCCTCCAAGAGGGGGTTCCAAATCCTTTATCTAACTCCAGGAACCTAGGAATTCAAGGACACAATGACCAAAACAGAGCAAAGGAAAATGTTGAAATGTAAGCATTAGTGAGACAGATGGATGCTGAAATCCGGAGCAGCTCTATCCACGCATACTTAGAAGTGACTCAGGAAAGCATTTTCCCCCCATTTCTTAGTGACTCTATACAGCTTTGAAAATAAAGTCTTGCCACTTCATTTTTCACCACACAGGGAAGAGAAACATTCAACTCTTTTGCAAACTGGAAACGGAGTATGCTCACATTTTTTCCCATTCCGCAATAACTTATAGGCAGCTAATGAGATTTTCTTTCCTTCCCTGTGCTCCCAGAAGCCATCCATTCTCTACCAGGCAGGGTCCGACCATGAAAATTTCCACCCAATTTATGGTTGGAGAGGGATGAAAATGATTTTGTAATGGGAGTTGCCATAAAACTTATAATTACAGAATTTGCTACAGTGAACTCTGTAATAGAATGTTTATTTAAATCAAATATTCGTTGGCTTTCTTTGAAGATAAATGATGTATTCTATATCCCATTTTCTCCAAATGTACTAAGAGAACCTTTCTGCACAAGGGTGGTTCTTTCTTTCTTCTGCACACCAGCTGTGCTGGCTGTAGCCAGGAAACTCCACCTCACTTAGGAACCACAGACAGACGCTTGAGTACAGCCCCAAATCTAAGCCCAGCACTAGCCAGTTACATAATCAGTTGATACACTCTCATTAGACCTTCAGGGTGACTGGGTATCTTATCTAACAGAGATGCCAAGGGCAGGCCAAGCAACAAACCAGTCTTGCCTCGTGTGACCTTGAAATGATCTGACCTTTCTCTGCCTTAATTTCTACATCTGTCAAGTCAGTTTGTTGAATGACTGTATCTCCAAGGTCTGAATCCCCTAACATTCCATAAAATTCTACATCAGAAGGAAAACTAGGATGAGAATTAATTTCATACTCAAGTCCTGAAACAAAGCTGGTTCCACAAAGTTTATTGTATAAAGAACTTACACCAACATTCTTGATGAAGAATTTCACGATGGTGACAAAGGAATTTCCACTCAAAATCTCTCTTTTCTCTCCCTTATCCTGTATTCTAGCTGATGGTAGGAAATATCCTTTGAAACTTGATGACACTTATTAAAAGAGAAGAATCATTTTCCTTCTCCTTCCTGTCATTAGTCAACTATTCATTGTCCCCACAGGTTAATGGATGTTGAGATGATTCATCTTTGTGACGTGTTTTGCATATGAGGGCTACTATGTATAGTGTGTGTGTGTGTGTGTGTGTGCACGCACACACATACTCAGTCACTTAGTCATGTCCAACTCTTCGCAACGCCTTGGGCTTGTAGCCTACCAGGCTTCTCCTCTCATGGAATCTTCCAGGCAAGAATACTGGATCAGTTTGCCGTTTCCTACTCCAGGGGATCTTCCCAGCCCAGGGATCAAACCCACAACTCTTCTTTATCACTGAGCCACCTGGAAAGCCCATGTAGTGTTAAGGAACATTAATACTGGACCAACTTCACATCAAAGGATCAGAGTCCCAGAATAAGAACTTATTGCAAGATTTAAAATAACAGAGAGATAAACAAAAGGGGACAGCAACAGAGAAGGGTGATTCTGTTTCGTTTATTTTGGAAAACAGGGAAACTCAGCCAAGAAAGATAGAACACCCATCCAAAAGACCTAAAACAAAGCACTTGATACTGCAGATGGTGATTACAGCCATGAAATTAAAAGACACCTACTCCTTGGAAGGAAAGTTATGACCAACATAGACAGCATATTAAAGAGCAGAGACATTACTTTGCCAACAAAGTTCCGTCTAGTCAAGGCTATGGTTTTTCCAGTAGTCATGGATAGATGTGAGAGTTGGACTATAAAGCTGAGTGCTGAAGAATTGATGTTTTTGAACTGTGGTGTAGGAGAAGACTCTTGAGAGTCCCTTGGACTGCAAGGAGATCCAACCAGTCCATCCTAAAGGAGATCAGTCCTGGGTGTTCATTGGAAGGACTGATGTTGAAGCTGAAACTCCAATACTTTGGCCACCTGATGCAAAGAGCTGACTTATTAGAAAAGACCCTGATGCTGGGAAAGATTGAGGGCAGGAGGAGACGGGGATAACAAAGGATGAGATGGTTGGATGGCAATCACTGACTTAATGGACATGATTTGGGTGGAATCCAGGAGTTGGTGATGGACAGGGAGGCCTGGCGTGCTGTGGTTCATGGGGTCACAAAGAGTCGGACATAACTAAGTGACTGACTGAACTGAACTGAAAGTGCATGGGCTTTGAAAGAAGAAATGAGAAAGGTAAGGAGTAAGGTGTCTGAAGCCTACAGATTGAGACCTCCATGCTATGAAAGAGAGAGACTTGGGGAGACCAGCTTTTGGATGGGGGCTATGGGAAGAGTAGCTCTGTGTTCTATTCTCCAAAGCCTTCAGAGAATCCTTCAAAGAGCAATCTGCAATGAGAAAGGGTGTTTCTACCATGGGCTCATTACTCACGTCTTGGAAAGAAAATCCTGGCCTGATTAGAACCAAGAAACTCAGGGAGAGAAGATGACTTTTCTGCATAGCAAAGAGTTAATGCTTGGACAAAATACAATTGAGAACTGAAGTATTTATCCTACTAATTCAGACCGAAGGTAGTAAGATATTGGCTTTCTTCCTGGAGGTTTAGGAAAAAGTCTGGTGCTAGCACTGTTTCTTGGGATGGGAGATATAGCTTCCTTCCCCACCCTTTCTGCATCCCAAGGATTATCAAACACCCCTACCACATAAGCTAAAGTTCTGGTCAGGGCTACCAATAAATCTATGGAGGAGCTTCTATTGGCTGTGCACCCAGACACTCAGAATTGCCGCTCACAGCAACCTCTGCTATTCTGGACCCTTGTTTTGCAAAGGAGGCTGTAAATCTATATTTCTCAATGCATTTCATCTAGTATGTGTGCATGGCCCACAGTGACAGGTACAGTTCAGTCGCTCAGTCATGTCCGACTCTTTGCAGCCCCTTGGACTGCAGCACGCCAGGCCTCTCTGTCCATTACCAACTCCCAGAGTTTACTCATACTCACATCCATTGAGTTGGTGATGCCATCCAACCATCTCATCCTCTGTCATCCCCTTCTCCTGCCTTCAATCTATCCCAGCATCAGGGTCTTTTCAAATGAATCAGCTCTTCACATCACGTGGCCAAAGTATTGGAGTTGCAGCTTCAGCATCTTTCCTTCCAATGAATATTTAGGACTGATTTCCTTTCAGTTCAGTTCAGTTCAGTCATTCAGTCATGTCCAACTCTTTGCAACCCCATGAATTGCAGCACACCAGGCCTCCCTGTCCATCATCAACTCCTGGAGTTTACCCAAATTCATGTCCATTGAGTCGGTGATGCCATCCAGCCATCTCATCCTCGGTCATCCCCTTCTCCTCCTGTCCTCAATCCCTCCCAGCATCAGGGTCTTTTCCAATGAGTCAACTCTTTGCATGAGGAGGCCAAAGTACTGGAGTTTCAGCTTTAGCATCATTCCTTCCAAAGAACACCCAGGACTGATCACCTTTAGAATGGACTGGTTGGATCTCCTTGCAGTCCAAGGGACTCTCAAGAGTTTTCTCCAACACCACAGTTCAAAAGTATCAATTCTTCAGGGCTCAGCTTTCTTCACAGTCCAACTCTCACATCCATACATGACTACTGGAAAAACCATAGCTTTGACTAGACAGACCTTTGTTGGCAAAATAATGTCTCTGCTTTTGAATATGCTATCTAGGTTGGTCATAACTTTCCTTCCAAGGAGTAAGCATCTTTTAATTTCATGGCTGCAATCACCATCTGCAGTGATTTTGGAACCCAGAAAAATAAAGTCTGACACTGTTTCCACTGTTTCCCCATCTATTTCTCATGAAGTGATGGGACCAGATGCCATGATCTTCATTTTCTGAATGTTGAGCTTTAAGCCAACTTTTTCACTCTCCACTTTCACTTTCATCAAGAGGCTTTTTAACTCCTCTTCACTTTCTGGCGTAAGGGTGGTGTCATCTGCGATTTCCTTTAGGATGGACTGCTTGGATCTTCTTGCAGTCCAAGGGATTCTCAAGAGTCTTCTCCATCACCACAGTTCAAAAGCATCAATTTTTTGGCTCTCAGCTTTGTTTATGGTCCAACTCTCACATCCATCCATGACTACTGGAGAAACCATAGCCTTCACTAGACATGGCCTAATTAGACAGTCTGTGAATGGCTAGTGCCTGTCAATCAACTAAAGTTCTTCCACATTGAGACAAGAAAAAAGAGTCTTTGTAGACACAGCAACAGGTAAGATGAATTGGCCAGTTTAATGACTGACTGTACCCTTTACAGGACAGACACCAGAGCACTGTTGGTTTTGGGGGCTGGAGGACACAGAGCATAAACCCAAGTGCTCCTGTCTTGACTTTTAGCTTTGTAACTCAGGAACAATTATTCAATCATCCTGAAACATAAGGTTCTCATCTACAAAGTGGAAATTCTAATAATATTTACCCCATAGGGTTGTGATTGCCTGGAATTAAGTATGGAAAGGCGCCTTGTACAGTCCTCACACTCAATAAATGCTTGTTTTTATTAGTAATTGGATTTTTAAATATTAGAATGCAATTCTAGCTATATGGAGGACAAAATAGTATGAAGATTTAATTATGATCTCCTTAATGGCATGTTTTTGCTTTTCCATATTCCCTTCCCCATTTTTTAAATCCTTGTATAGATGTGTAATATATGTATGTAAATGTATTACTCTTTGTCCTACTCTTTGCCACCTCATGGACTGTAGTCAGCCAGGCTCCTGCATCCATGGACTTCCCCAGGCAAGAATATCAAAGTAGGTACCCAATCCCTTCTCCAGGGGATCTTCCCAACCCAGGGATTCAACTCAGGTTTCCTGGGTTGCAGGACGGATTCTTCACCATCTGAGCCACCAGGGAAGCCCGCAATATGTATTGCACATCTATAATTATACTATGGATATAGGTTTCCCTTTTGTAACAAATTATGCCATGAACACTTTCTACCCTGTTTCATGGTCTCTGTACTTATAGTGAATAAAGCCTTCCATGATGTGCATCAAATCGGCAAGCCACAGCTTAATAAAAAGTCCCTCCGCTGGGGAATGATGATGGTGTGGTAAAGGAGACACTGAATTGGAGCTAAAGACCTGGGTTTCCCATCTGCTCTTCCAAAGCACAAACACATCCACTCACTTTACTGTGGCTCTCTTGGACTAGCGTACTGTCTTTCTGGGTTAGCTTTCCTACTTTCCACCCTAAGCAAAAACTTTCCCAGCTCCACCTCTCATTCTCACTGTACAACCTTAAAGAAACCACACTATCTCTCTAAGCTTGTTCCCTCATTTCTACAATAGAGAGGAAAAATAAAGCCACCTGTCCTGGAGGGTTGTTGCAAAGATAAAACAAGATAACACATGTGAAAAAGACTTCTATACTGTTAGCAGGTGGAGGGGTGACCCATATGTTACAAAAGCACAGCAATATATATTTTAACTTTCTTTTTCTTTGAAACGAATTCCTTGGTATCATTTTCCAAGGAGGAATTACTGTGGCCAAAAATTTGTCTATTTTTATGATTCATGGTAATACCTATTATTATAAGCTAAATTGCTTAAATGGAAAGCGAATGGATGAAGGTATGCTCAGTCCATTACTCCGGTATTCTAAACTACCTCCCAAACACCAAGACACATGTCTATGCATAAAATACATGTCCACATGTGTGTGGATATATATGCAAGCATATGTTGGCTTCCCTGATGGTTCAGTGGTTAAGATTTGCCTGCCAATGCAGGAGACAGAGGTTCTATCCCTGGGTTGGGAAGATCCCTTGGAGAAGGAAATGGCAACCTACTCCAGTATTCTTGCCTGGG
Source organism: Redunca redunca (assembly GCA_006410935.1). Classification (NCBI taxonomy): domain Eukaryota; kingdom Metazoa; phylum Chordata; class Mammalia; order Artiodactyla; family Bovidae; genus Redunca; species Redunca redunca. The sequence goes on from SJYQ01006887.1 coordinate 46,953, forward strand.
AAATCCCATGAACAGAGGAGCATGATGGGCTACAGTCCATTGGGTTGCAAAAGGGTCGAACACGACTTAGTGGCTAAACAACAACTTATGTGTTAGATCGTTTATGTGTTATATACGTGTGTGTGTGTGTGTGTGTGTGTGTATGTGTATAACATATAATAGCATACTTTGAGCAGTGTCAAATGTGACACTAGGGAGTTGTAGATGAAAACAAGAATGTAAATAAAATCCTTTCTGCGCACTTTATTCTTATTTTAACAAAATTAGTATTATCCGCCCAAAGTCATGGCATTTTAAAAATATGCGAAAACCAGCTTTTACCGTCCATGAAGAAAAGCCTTTGATTGTGACTTAAATACATGCACACTTGCCCTGGCCCACATTCCTGCACCCCACCTGCAGAACCTCCACAGTGGAAGGGACAGGCACCCACAAGGGAGGTGGGCAAGGAGAAACGTCCAAAGATAAGCTTTGGAGTAGGGGCCCTAGACAGGGTCCCTTAGGCAGAAGGGAAATGAAGGGAAAGGAGCCTGTGCCAGCCACGCCCATCTGTGGGCAGAAGTACTCCTCTTGCTGGAGGCATCTCTCCTGCTGTGCGTGTCCATTTTTTCCATCCCTCTTCTACATTGGCGCAAGATGGCCTAGAAATGTTCAGTCTCTTCTTGGGGCTGAGGAGCTGAGGAGGGGCAAGGATCTGTCCCACCCCCGCTTTGGGAGGCCAGGTCAGCCGGGTTGGGGTGCCCCTAGTGGCCGGGTGTGTAATGGCGACCACAGAACAAGGGCTTGTCAAGGTGTACATCAGTCCAGTTCAGATCAGTCGCTCAGTCGTGTCCAACTCTTTGTGACGCCATGGACTGCAGCATGCCAGTCCTCCCTGTCCATCACCAACTCTGGAGTTTACCCAAACTCATGTCCATTGCATCAGTGATGCCATCCAACCATCTCATCCTCTGTTGTCCCCTTCTCCTGCCCCCAATCTGTCCCAGCATCAGGGTCTTTTCCAATGAGTCAACTCTTCGCATGAGGTGGCCAAAGTCTTGGAGTTTCAGCTTCAACGTCAGTCCTTCCAATGAACACTCAGGACTGATTTTTAGGATGAACTGGTTGGATCTCCTTGCAGTTCAAGGGACTCTCAAGAGTCTTCTCCAACACCACAGTTCATTCTTTGGCGCTCAGCTTTCCTTAAAGTCCACCACTCACATCCACACATGACCACTGGAAAAATGAACGAGGACAGACATGTGAGGCAGGTGTCTCCTTCATGTTGGAATGCAGTAAGAGACAGGCAGCACCCACACCCACAGGAAGACTGACCTCACAGGCTCTTGCCTAAATCACTAGGTCACACACGTATTCTAAGTCATAAGGGCAGAATACCAGCATCAAACCACGGTGACCTCGGGCCTCCAGAACGATCTTTCAGTCGGGGCCTCATTTCTTTACCTACACACACCCTAGCTCTTCACTCTGTGGAGTTTAGCAGTAGCATAGGGCATCCTCCTAATGAAGAGGAAGGTCCATGGGTCAGACAAGACACGCTTTGAATCTCATTTCTATTCAAGAAACTTCAGGCAAGTGCCTCGACTCTCCTGACCTTTAGTTTGCCTCATTTGTAAAAAGGGGCTAATTCAAACCTTGCTCATCAGATGTTCAAAGTCCTCTGAAACAATCAGAGTTATGTTGCCAAACACATTTTTAAAACCAGCACTTAGAGTCCAAGAATGCAGTGCCCGTTTTATATTACCACTTAAAAGATCTGCATGCTCAGACATATTAAGAAAATGGCATAGTAACAGAATTTGGGCTTTTATTGTTCTTCCCATGAAATCCCTAATTTAATTTAGTCACATAGTGGACCCAAAGAGTCAAGCTCTGGTCTCAATTACTGAAATATGAGTCTCAAATGGAGAAGGACAATCTCCTCAAACATACTTGGGCTCCAGTGCAGCAACCCAGAACATCATCTCACCATGTTTACAATAAAAAGCAGAGGGACTATGAAGAAACTGCTCTAAACTGATCATTTTCCAGGGAACGGCTGTAGCAAACTTGCAAGAAGAGTTTTTATGACCAGTTTCCGACACTATACTGTAGATTATTTCAGTTCAGTGGAGAGTTACCAGAATTCTCATGCAGCACCTTCTTTCTCCTAATCCCAGGCATAAACGAGTATATAAGGAGGACTCCGTGGATAACTGTGGAGTGAAATCTCTGACATTCATAATCCATTTCACAGGTTAATATCCTTGAACCATCTGTACATTGTCGAAGAACCTCTATTTCCCCTCTCTTGGCTCCTCTCATCTTATTATTAAAGAATTATACAATTGGCTCAGTCAAATTGTGTGATCCCAAATTGTGGATAAGAGAGAAAATTCTGGCCTGTGAGATCTGGGAAGACATTTGAATTTCCTGAAAAATTTGTGTCAACCCTTTCAGTTTCCCTTTCTTCCATCCCCCTTGTCTCTTCTCCCTTCTTCCTTCCTTAAATGCAGATATGCTGAATGGAGCTGCAGCAGCCCTCTTGTGACCACGAGGGAAAAGGTAGGAAAATTGGAGACACACAGCCCTAACATGATAGATCCACAGAACTAAAGCTGGCAATCACTACCTCTCAACTCCTATGTGAAAAATAAATCTCCAATGTGTTTAAGTCCCTGTGTTTGAGTGTCACATCTTATGAAATTGGGTGGAACCCCAACAGGTATAGGTATGCTTGATAACATCTCTCTCCCTGAAGATGCTTTTAAAGGAGACATTCTCCTTTATAGCCCCATGGGACAGTCTTTCACTCTGACATGGGATCCTAAGTATACCAGGCCTCAGAAAATGACAGCAGCCACTTCTTGGTACCTCCCAGGCCCCTTGGATCTTTACCATCTATAAACATGTGTGTCTTAAAAAATATAAACTCACCAGCCAATAACCTAGGTCTATTCAAGTTAGATTAGAAATAAAACAGTCAAAATAGTTTGGAACCTACTAGATACAGCATTCTTTAAAGTAAAACATATCAATTTAGAAAGGAAAGAGAAAGGCAAAAGAGAGAAGGATAAAGAGTAACAAAGCGTTAATTGTTCAGTCATGTCCCACTCTTTACAATTCCGTGGACTGTAGCCCTCCAGGCTCCTCCATCCATGGGATTCTCCAGGCAAGAATACTGGAGTGGATTGTCATTTCCTTCTCCAAAAGAGTAACACAAATAGCTATCAGACCTCTATGTCTTCATAATTAATAGGCACCATCGCTGAATACAATTATGCTCTTTACAGAGATGAGATGCCTTCATAGTGCTTTTGCTTATTTCTGTATTACATGAGCAGCCTAGGATCACCAGCACTTCCTTCCACCTCTCCTTTCTCCCTTTCCTCGTCCTAAAAGAGTATATAGAATATGGTCTAGAATCCTAGAATATTCCAGAACATAATATACTCTAGAAAACAATATAGAATCTCAGAGCCTGAGTTGAGAAGAACTTTCAGTTCAGTTCCATCCCTCAGTCATGCCCAACTCTTTGTGACCCCATGGACTGAAGCACGCTAGGCCTCCTTGTCCTTCACCAACTCCCGGAGTTTGCTCAAACTCATGTCCATTGAGTCGGTGATGCCATCCAAACATCTCATCCTCTGTCGTCTCCGTTTCCTCCTGCCTTCAACCTTTCCCAGCATCAGGGTCTTCTCCAATGAGTCAATTCTTAGCATCAGGTCGCCAAAATGCAAAGAACTTTAGTGGTCTTTTAATCCAAACTTTAAGAATCCCCACTCTTGAAATGTGGTCACTCTGCCTGTTTGAATAACTGCTACGGCTCTCATAGCAACCAAAGCCCATTGTTTTCCAACTCTCCTTGCTGGAAAAAATGTTCTTGAGTCAAAGTCTCAAGGAGGCAGTTTCTTGTATCTGTCTCCAATCTCTCTTACCAGCCTCTGTACTGGCATGAAATAAGCCTAACCTCCTTATTGTATGGCAGGTTTTCAAAGGACCTTTGAAAATCATTGCTTAACATCTCATTTATATGGACCTTTGCTGACACAGGTCTGTATAGCCAAAGCTATGGTTTTTCCAGTAGTCATGTATGGATGTGAGAGTAGGACCATAAAGATGGATGAGTGACGAAAAATTGATGCTTTCAAACTGTGGTGTTGGAGAAGACTCTTGAGAGTCACTTAGACTGCAAGGAGATCAAACCAGTCCATTCTAAAGGAAATCAACCCTCAGTATTCATTCACTAGAAGGACTGATGCTGAAGCTGAAGCTAAACCTCCAGTACTTTGGCCCCCTAATATGACAGCTGACTCACTGGAAAAGACTCTTGATGCTGGGAAAGGTTGAAAGCAGGAGAAGGGGATGACAGAGGAGGAGATGGTTGAATGGCATCACCACTCAATGGAAATGTGTTTGAACAAGCTCCAGGAGGTGGTGAAGGGCAGGGAAACCTGGTGTCCTGCAGTCCATGGGGTTACAAAGAGTCAAACACAACTGAGTGACAGAATAAGCAAATGTCTCATTTCCCTTCAGTTCTATAATGTGTCAACATACAGCTTAAATAGAGCCTTGGGAATGCAAATATAGCATGATTAAGGTACAATTAGAGTACTTCATGCAAGTTCACCCCATGCATGCTTTTATCTGGGGTATGCCACTCTTCTAAAATCCTGAGCTTGATTTGACTGAAACAGAGGAACAAACTTTTTCTAGAGATAAATCTAGTCTTACTCCACATACTAATTAAAAACTGTCCTGAATACGTGCAACTATACATGTGATAAAATTTCATAGAACAAACACCCACACACACACACACACACAAATGAGTGAATACAGAAACTGGTGAAATACAAAGCATAGTCCAGAAAGACCCTAAGACCACCATCCTCACTTGGTATTCTTGGTGCACCATTAACTCACACTGAGTCGTGTCACTGTTGTGATGTTATTTACGTGAGTATCTAGTATCTCGGCCTTTCCCACCTGTCCCTGTAGACTTGAACTTTTGGAAAAATACTAATCTTTGATTTATCTCTTTTATATTTGTTGTGTTGGTTTTAAACTCATTGTTCTTGCCTGTCAAGATCTTCTTGGATTTTTATTTTTGTTATCCAGGAAAGTAAATATCCCTTCTTGACTTTTCTTCTGTCTGAAATATGAGAATTATGTCTTCATCAAGGCCAAGGGAATCCAGGCTGACATGGGTCTATTAGTCATCACGCGTCATGTATATTCATTCAGTAAACTATAAAGGCACTTTGATGTATACACCATCCAACTCTCATTTCTCCACTTTGTCCATAAGGATATCACGGCAAATTTCATAAAACATGGGTGCAGTCCTTGCTAGAGGGGTTTCATGGAATTTCCCTAACCTACTGATATAGAACCCTCATTTACATTTTAAAAATCATGAGCTCAGAGACCATAAAAGAACAATAAACCTGACCAGATTTTTTTTTTTTTTAATCACTGTGGCAAAACAAAAAGCCATTAAGCAAAGTTAGAGGACAAATCAAAAACTGGAAAAATAGTTGCAACATCTGATGAACAAAGGGTAATTTAATATACAAATATCATTCAAATCAGTAACAAAAGTTTAAGCAACATATTAAAAATGAACAAAGGCCATGAGAAGGAGTTCATTAAAAGAAAAAATATAAATGGTGAACAGAATTTTGAAACAGTGATAAAGTTCTGTTGCTGTTGTTCAATTGCTAAGTCATGTTCAACCCTTTTGACCCACAGACTGCAGCCTGCCAGGCTCCTCTGTCCTTCACTGTCTCCCAGAGTTTGCTCCAATTCATGTCCATTCAGTCTGTGACGCTATCTAGCCATCTCATCCTCTGCCACTCTCTTCTCCTTCTGCCTTCAACCTTTCCCAGCATCAGGGTCTTTTCCAATGAGTCAGCTCTTCGCCTCAGGTGGCTGAAGTATTGGAGCTTCAGCTTCAGCAGCAGTCCTTCCAATGGAATCTAAGAGCCAGACAAGACACAACTGAGTAACTTTCATTTTCACCAGTAACAAATTACTACTAACTCACTTTCACTTTCACTTAGAGGCTTTAAAAACACACATTTATTAGCTTATAGTTTTGAAAGTTGGACTTTAAAATCGGGGCTGTGTTCCTTCTAGAAGCTTCAGGGGATGTTAGTTTCCTTGCATTTTCCAGTGTCTAGAGGCCTCCCACATTCCCTTGTCCATGGCCCGCTCCTCACATCACTCTGACCTCTGCTTCCCTCATCACATCAACTCAATATCTGCTTCTCAGCTTCCAGCCTCCCGCTTGGAAGGACCTTGACAATGATGTTGGGCTCATCTGGAGAATCCAAGTGATGCTCCCCACCTCACAATCACAAATTAATAACATCTGTAAAGCTTTTTTATGCAAAAGTAACATATTCACGAGGCCTAGGACTAGAACTATAGATACTAGGACTATAAAGAAAGCTGAGCACCAAAGAATTGATGCTTTTGAACTGTGGTGTTGGAGAAGACTCGTGAGGGTCCCTTGGACTGCAAGGAGATCCAACCAGTCCATCCCAAAGGAGATCAGTCCTGGGTGTTCATTGGAAGGACTGGTGTTCAAGCTGAAACTCCAATACTTTGGCCACCTGATGCAAAGAGCTGACTCATTGGAAAAGACCCTGATGCTGGGAAAGAGTGAGGGCAGGAGGAGAAGGGGATTACAAAGGATGAGATGGTTGGATGGCATCACCGACTCAATGGACATGAGTTAGGTGAACTCCAGGAGTTGATGATGGACAAGGAGGCCTGGCGTGCTGCAGTCCATGGGGTCGCAAAGAGTCAGACATGACTGAGCAACTGAACTGAACTGAGGACTAGAATATGGACATCTTTGGGAGGCCATTATTTAGCCTGCACAAGGTCCCAAAGTGAAATGCTATAACTCAGGAGATATAAGTTCCCCTTTGTAAGCAGAGTAAAGACTCAGGGAAACGATAACAGAAAAGAATTTTCTAGCTGTTAGAGATTCCATATGTACGTGTACACACACCCTCAACTGTGGCTGAGAGAGGTTAAATGACCTTCCTAATATCACACAGCTAGATAGTGCCAGACCTGAAACCCAGACATTTCCTGATCAAAACAAGCTGGAGTTTTAATATAGGCCATGTGCTCCCATATTCCAGAACAAGGTGTTAGACCATCCAGACAAGACATACAGAGAGACTAAACAAAAACAAGTTCTACTACAACCCAGCACTGAAGAATGCACTGGACATGTGACTTCTTCACATAGAGAGTATAGAAAGTGATGTGCGTGGATCACACAGTTCATGCACACACACACTTAGGGTAAAGGCATGGGGTTTACCATCTGGGAAAGGCAGAACCTTTAAAAAATAACCCAAGAACTTGAGATGTGTTTCCTGTGGCTTGGGAGACATAGGGACTGAAACATAATTGGAATCCTACAAAGTCTGAAGGAGTGAGGTGGTGGTGAAGTCACTCGGTCGTGTCCGACTCTTTGCAACCCCATGAACTGTAACCCACCAGGCTCCTCCGTCCATGGAATTTTTCAGGCAAGAATACTGGAGTGGGTTGCCATTTCCTTCTCCAGAGGATCTCCCCGACCCAGGGACTGAACCTGGGTCTCCCGCATTGTAAGCAGATGCTTTACCATCTGAGCCACCAGGGAAGCCCAAGGTGGTGGAGATGGTGCCAACAGGACCCACTGAAGACAGCCTGCTGTTCTAGGGTCTGGCGGGGCAGGGAGGCACGTGTGCCCTAATGCTCCTGAAGAGAAACATCAGACCAGGTCCTCAGGAGAGAGGTTCCTCTGGAGCCACAGAAGGACCCCAGCAGAGCACCTCCTCACCAGAACCCATGGGGCTGGTGCCCAAGGGAGAAAGGACTCAAAGGACAACAGAAAGGTAGTGGCTTCAGACAACAAGCTGTGTTGTCTGACCCTGTTCCTAAGGGTCAGGACACCGGGAGAAGCTTAACTGGATGGCTCTGGCCCAGAGTCTCTCATGAGGTCAGGGTTCCGATATCGGCTGGGCTGAAGTCTCATCTGGTGCTTGATGAGGCAGGAGCGCCCACTTCTAACTCACTCAGGAGGCTGTTGGGAAGAGGCTTCAGTTCCTCATTGGCTGATGACTGAAAGCCCAAGTTCCTCAGTAAACGGACGTTCGCACAGGTGGCTTCCCAACATGACCGCTCACTTCTCTCAGAGCTAATGAAATAGCAAAACAGAAGCCACAGTGTTTTTTATAATCCAGCCTCAAAACACCATTACTCCTGCCATATTCTGTCAGTCGCAGAAACCAACCAGGGTACGAGGGCGGGAAGGAGGAGGTGCTACAGAGCAGTGTCCTGTGAGGACACAGGGGTCATGGGAGACCATCTTGGAGGCTGGCTACCCATACCTTATGAGAGGGAAAAAAATCTGCATTGGGGGCCTGACAGGATCAGAGGACACCAGCATCTAAAATCCACCATACAACCTCTCCTCCTTGCCACCCCGGAGGGGCCAGGATGGCAGACAAGCGAGGGAGCAGGAGGGCAGAGGAAGAAGAAGCTGACCACCTCCTGCCCCCACACTTCAGGTTTCGTAAGGTGAGAGAGGCCCTGGCTGAGGGAGAAAAATGTTTGAACTGGACGAGAGTTTGTTGTTCAGCCACTGTCGTGTCTGACTCTTTGCGACCTCATGTCCGGCATCACTCCAGGCTTCCCTGCCCCTCACCATCTCCTGGAGTTTGTTCAGACTCATGTCCATCGAGTCAGTGATGCCATCCAACCATTTCATCCTCAACTCTCAGATGAGAGTTTAGGGTTTTGATATTACACTGACTGGGTCTCTGTGCTGTGCCTGGAGAAGCTCTCAAAGACAGAAGCTCTCAAAAGTAGACAGAAAAAGCTACATGGCATTCCAAGCTGCTTGGAATAAAGCAGCTGGACCTGGCACCCCACCAGGTCCAGCTCGTTTAATAAACCAGTAACAGTCAAACTCAAACCCGTAAAACTCAGACTCAAGTGTCCAGACAGGTTCAGGCTTCTTTCCTCTGCACTGTCCTATAGCAGCTGCCCTGCGTCTTTTGGTCAGGTACGGGGGAGGGAGGGGGGAGGCTGGTGAGGGATGGTGATGAGAAGGAAGAAACCTGTCTGGTTACTGAGCTTCAAACGAAACATACACTTGGCTCAATGGACGTGGTCACTAGCCTTCCTCTTCCCTTCAGACATACTTCCTGATTTGAAAAGTTGGTTTCCGCCCCCAGGATTCCTTGGAATTCAATGACCAGCTGCTGCTAACCCACTGAGAGAGAGGACTAGAGAAATCCACACTCTGGAATCTGAAGGTTTGGGCCTCTGATCCTCTCGGACCACATGGTACCTCCCTCCCCAGAATCACAGAAGTTTCATCCCAAGAGAACACACATTTATGTTGTCTCAAGTACTGTCCTCATCCATTTCCAGGAGAGCACTGACAGATGACTGCAAAAACAGAGAAGATATGAATGGTGGTGCCTTCACATGCATCATTATGTGTCTCTAAGGGTATCAAAAACACTCCCATTCTATAAGCAAAGTCAGGATCCCAATGAAGTGACAGCTATGGCTCAGTTCCAATATGTGAGTTAGGCTCTAAGGCTCCATGCTCAGCTCTGTAGCAGATTTTGGGAAAGAATACAGAAGATGGAGAAAACAAGCACCAACCTTGAAAAATTTTATAATCCAATTGTGCAGGCACACGCAGAGTCATTATTTCTTTAACAAACATTTATTGAGTAATACTGTGCTGCACACCGCACTAGACACTGGGATACCTTGATGAATAAGGACAAGTTGCTTGACCCAAAGCAGCTCATGGGCTAGTAGAGAAGACAAGAGAGTTAAGAGAGTGATTCAAGGGACTTTCCTAGGGGTTCAGTAGTTAAGACTTCACACTTCCACTGCAGGGGGTGCAGGTTCAATCCCTGGTCAGGGAACTAAGATCCTGCATCCCACACAACCTATATATATATATATATATATATATATATATATATATATACACATACACATACACATATGAACAAAGGAACCATTCACTTAAAAAGATAGAGAGGGCACAATTCAATACACCATGTCAGTGTCTGGTGAAAAGTAGATGCTCATTAAATATTGACTGTGTTCATGAGCTCAGTGAAGATGAGTGATTGCATAGAGATATAGCAGCGCACATATGGGAGGCATGGGCGTTCAGGAAGCCTTCCCAGAAAAGAAGACACAGCACAGGTAATAGTAACTCCTTGTTATTAGAGAGTAACCTGTAGTATAAATGATGTGCTGCTGCTGCCAAGTCGCTTCAGTCGTGTCCGACTCTGTGCAACACCATAGATGGCAGCCCACCAGGCTCCTCTGTCCCTGGGATCCTCCAGGCAAGAACACTGGAGTGGGTTGCCATATCCTTCTCAGATGCATGCATGCATGCTAAGTCGCTTCAGTCGTGTCCAACTCTGTGTGACCCTATGGACAGCAGCCCACCAGGCTCCTCTGTCCCTGGGATTCTCCAGGCAAGAACAATGGAGTGCTAGTTTTGCTGTAATAACAATCCCCAAATCTCACAAGAGTAAATTTTCACCCACGTTTCATGCCTGCTACTGCTGGGAGTGTCCTTGGCTCAGCTCCACGTGTCTTCACATCCCAGTATCCAGGTGAAGGAGCACAACCATCCCATACACGAAGCTCCCTTAGTGAGGAGGAGGGTGAGGGGCAATCACGCAGGGGCTCAGAGCTTCTGCTGGACACGGCACACACCATGCCCACTCTCCACCTGGGTCCAGTGCGTCACACGGCCAGGTCCAACAGCGAGCACATCCACTTCTCCCAGGAGGGCAGGGAAGGCCCCACAATCATGGGCATCAGCAAGGACACACATCCTCAAAAAGGAAGGGAAGAAAGAACTTCGGGGTCTGTACTACAAGCTCCCACCATCCGTCAGTCCGCTCTAGCCGCCACGACAGAATGCCTCAGCCTGGATGGCCTGGACAGCAGAGCTTTGTTGTCTTGTCATTCTGGAGGCTAGAAATCTGAGATGCAGGCGGGGTGGCCTCCCACGGCCTCTGTCCACGACATGCCCAGGCCAGCTTTTCACCACGGCCTCATATGCTCTTCTTTCTGGGCACATGCCCCCTTGATTCTCTCTTTGCGTCCAGATTTCCTCTTCTTTTATAAAGATACCAGTCAGACGGGATTCGATTTAAGTTAACCGCTTCTTCAAAGACCTTCTCTTCACATACAATTACATCCTGAGGTCCTGAGGCTTAGGGCTTCAACAGAAGAATTTGGGCACAACATACCCATCATCCACCGTAAGTACCACAGGGGTTCACAGGAGGCTGAGAACACTGAGGCACCCGGAAAGGCCCCCAGAGGGGCCAGCCAGGATCTGGGGTGGCAGTGGTTGAGTGGAGGGGAAGGGACGTGATTGCAGGCCAGAGAAGCGACAGGACCAGGGACCCAAGTAGAAGGAAGCAAAATGAGCTTGTGTGCTGATGAGGAAATGGAGCTTTTGAGAGGGGGAGAGAAGCAGAAGCCTAAAAGCCCAGAAACTCTGAGCTCTGAGTAGGCAGCCCAGTGGGGAAGGGTGAAGAATTGTAAGAGAGCAGGTGGCATGCTTGAACCTGCTAATTTGGGAAGATTCCTCTGGAACTGGTGCGGAGGGTAAGAGCAGAAGTTCACAGAGGGAGACATAAACATCTTCATCAACAAGGAAATCACGGCAGATACTTGCTCAGGGGAAAAAAGGCAAACAAGATTTCAGAGCAGCAAAGTCTCTGACCCCTCCATCAGCCCAGGCTCTCCCCAGGCCATTTAGGCATTTCCCCCTGTCTCATGCAGATGTGAATTCAAACTTAATGAATCTTGGTTCCCCCAGAGTTATGAACTAACTACAAAAATGTGACCCCAGAGGTCCAAATTCTGCATATCATTATTATTGTGGGTTTTTATTAAAAGACAAAAATCATCCAGATCATAAGGGAGAACTACAAGGGTTAATATCTGCCCCCAAAAAGAACAGAAAAAATGGAATTATTTTTTTGTTCACCAAACACTCCCCAGCACCACCATCATCCTAACTTCTTATTGATGAACCATCTCTGTTTAATTTAAACTGAGAGCTGACTGGGGAAAGGGGAAAAAAAAAAAGGTCTAATTCTGTTCTCTGATGACGCCCGCTGCTCTCAATGGTGAACAATTGATGTTAAAAATAATGATGATAATAGTAATTATTCCTGCATGTCATGCTCAGTACGGGTCACATCTCCATCCAGAATGACATAACAAGCAGACACACAGCCCCATATGGAAATTTGCGATCATCAGTAGAGCTGCTTGGAGCCGGGAAAGTGGAAGAGAACGTGGTCTCGTGTTGGGCGGCTCGAACCTGCGGAGTCATCACAAGCCCTGCCAAGAACTGCCTGCTCATGGCCTGGCAGGGAAGTGGGGTGAAAGAAGACAGCTGTCAGGTTCCCATCCTGTGCCCCTCACAGTGGGCACCACAGAACAGGTGCCAGGCGGGCACGTCACAGAAGCACCCGGGATAATCCACTCTCCCCACGCAGTTGGAACAAGGCTGCTGGATGATGATGAAAAGCTCCACCCATCCTCTTCAGGTCAACAGCTGCCTTCTAAGCTGCTGCTGCTGCTGCTAAGTCACTTCAGTCTTGTCCGACTCTGTGAAACCCCAGAGACGGCAGCCCACCAGACTCCCCCGTCCCTGGGGTTCTCCAAGCAAGAACACTGGAGTGGGTTGCTATTTCCTTCTCCAAGCAGCAGCATTTAATTCAATAGCTCCCAGTGTGGCTTTGCAAGGTGATTCCTCTGAGAATGGACCATTGCCGGAGGTGCATGGGGGTGGCCATGCCTTTGCACACTAGCTCTGATTACAGGGTGGAGAGGAAGCTGGAAGAAAGTGAATATTCAGAGCAGCAGAGGTGTCAGTAACATGAAACTGGCTAGCCTGTGCCAAGAACTGCAGCAAGGTCAGAGCTAGCACATTGGGCTTCCTGCTGGGGGAGTATCTAAAAACATCTCCGCAGCCCAGGGCAGGGGCAGTAGCCCCACTAAGGACACCCCTCTATCCATGTTTCTTCCGTATCCCCACAACCCTCCAGGAAAGCAAAATGGCATCATAATCAAGCATATGCCCTCTGCAGCCAGGTGGCCTGAGTCCGAATTCTTGCTTGTGGTATATGAACTTGAGGGTGAAACTTTGCATTTGTCTCTGTGGTTTGAACCCTGAATCTGCCCTTCTATAAGGTTGACTGGCATCTTAAACAGCCTTGTGAATTTGGGCAGAACACTTGACTTGTCTATAAGTAGATGATGCTGACCTAAGATCTAAGTAAGATAATGTGCACAGCATAGTTAGCACTGGGGTGTGACAAGCCCTCAAGAAGCAACAAAAATTTTTAATCTCCATTAAGCTTCTCATCACCTCATATTCTAATTTTATAACATGTTTCTATTTTGCCCATACTGTTCTTTTAAACAAAAAAATGTGAGTTCCTCCAGTTCCCAGGGCTACATTTTGTCAGTGGATACATCCCAGGACCTAGCCTTGTTAAGGCGCCTGGCTGGCCAGAAGCAGGTAATTGGTGAATGGATGAGGGGTCAAAGTCGTTGGGGATGATGAGTCTGGAAAAAAAGAAAGCAGACAGGAGGTAACGATTCGTTTCACAAACATAGAGGAAAGGCTCCTATTTGGAAGGGAGAGCCAGCTAATTCCGGGGCGCCTGGGAAAAAAAGAACAAGATTGGAGGTGGAGTGTTACAAGGAAATTAACATGAGATCCAAATGCAAAAGGAGGTTGTTGTGATCCCACAGGTGGAGGGGAGGAGCCGCTGCCTTAGGAGGAGGCGTGCGGCGGGAGGTGGGGGGGTCGGGGTTCTGCCTTGAACACACGCCTCATCAGGTCTGGGAGGACCGCACAGAGGCAGCCCCACGCTGGATTTCACGAGTCAGTCACAGAGCAGCCGCAGGGGACCTATGGCGTCGCCGTTGTAAAGAGAAGCAAAACCAGATGGTGCCTTCTACCTTTTCCCTCCGAAATTCCAAGCTCACACACACAAACAAAAGCTCTGGGGAGGGTTCCCTCCCTGTTTCACTGTAATGGTTTTAAAAAGATGTCCTCACGTGGGAAAGGAGCAGCAGAGCCAAAGATGGGCTGGCTCGGGGGAAGAGCAGCATGGACGTGCCAAAGCATCAGAAAGGCTCTCCAAGGAGACGAGGCCTTGGGAAAGCCTCGCCCCCACCCGCTCCTCCCCTGTGTCTGCCAAGGCCAGTCTCCAGGGTCTGCCAAGACAGTACCACTCCCACGGGCTGGAGCCACCCCCGGAGCCAGAGGATGCCAGCCGTGAAGGACATTCGCCCAGACAGAGCAGTGATAGTCCTGGAATTCTGGAGGCCTTCATCCTCAATCAGCCTCGCGGGCTCCAGGGCCGAGCCCAGCACCAGCAGCCTTCAGGGCAGCGCGCTCAGAGCCGAGGCAGCAGAGACACTGACTCGGGGGAGGGGCGAAGGGGGGCTGGCCTCCCCCGGGTTCCCGCAGGCGGCTTGCAGCCCTGCTCTCCTGTGCTGGCTCTGATCTGTCTGCCGACCTCAGAGCAGGCCGCTTTCTAGGCTACCACCGGGTGCTAATTATAGGCAGGCCCATCCCTGCACTTCCTTTCTCACAGGCCCGAGCCGGCTGCGCGCTGCGTCGCTGCACCTGTGCTGGTGACAGCGGTTTCCTGTGCCCCGCGGCGCCGAGCCGGTTAAAAGTCACCGGAGCCCTGGGCTGCCTCTCGCACAGGCTGCTTCCCCTGGCCCCCTTCCCCCTCGGGCTGTCCTCTCTCCCTTTCCGCTTTCTTCCCCGGCCCCACACTCCTTTTTCCACTCTTCTCCTACAAATATCTATCTCCCTTCCCTCCACCTAACACCGGGAAGCATCAGCTCTCCTTGCAATATTTTACCTTAGGAGGCAGCTGCCCTGTACTCCCAGGATCGTGTTTTGTTCCAAGAAAGATTATGCACCTGGTGTGCGCGCCCCAGGCACTGTGCCCGTCTATACAAGGGGTGTGTGTGTGTATTTTTTGTCCCCAAATTCTGCTAAAGGGTCCATTAATTTCACTTCCCTCCAGTGAAAGGAAGAAGACTTTCCTTCCCTCCAGAATACTCTCATGTCCAGAACCTTCAAAATGGGCCATACCTCTTTTCTCCTGCCTTCCAGAACAGCCTCTCAAAGCCCAGCTCTGGCCTGCGGGTTGCATCTCCCACCCTCTCACCTGCGCAGGGGCTTTGCTCCTACAGTTATCAGCTTTCCCTTCTGAACCTTCAGTCTCTTCTTGATTCTTCCTGCCAGCCGAAGAACATGCCTTAGGGTTTTTGTTTCTTCTCTGAACCAAGCAGAACACCCTGAAACCCATAGCTGCCTTGAGCTTCCAGCGCCCATCACTGCTACACGTCACAGAAAACCCGAGAGAGCTGTCTATACTGGCTCCCTTTCCTCACCTCCCACTGGCCCACGCACCCGCTCCTTTGGGATTTCCACACCTTTCGCTGCATTGCAACAGCCTGGACCACATCCTAGGCGATCTCCACGGTGCCGATTCCAGTGGCCCCTTCTCTGTCCTCATCTTACTCAGTTCTCTCAGCAGCACGCAATGCAGATGTTCGCTTCTCCCACTGAAAATTCTCTTAAATTCCGTGAGCACACATGCTGGGCTCCTTGTCTACCCCGTTGCCAAATACAGAAGCCTCTCACAGCCCAGTCGCTTATTTCTTCTTTTCTCTTTTAAGGGGATCTCATCTATTGTCAAGTTTTTAAGTACATTTTATACCAACTTTTAAATATATATCTACAACTCTGATCTTGTCCCTATCCAATAGGCATCTCAAAAGTGTCACATCTAAATTGTGATTGTCAAAACTCCTTTCTAAGCTTCTTCTTCCCCCAGGGTCCACCCTATCAGGAAGTTGCAGCTCCACTCACCCTGTTACTTGAAGCACCAACCTCTGCCTTCTTTTCCTTCACTCCACCCATCAAGTTCTCTTTGTTCAGCCTCCAATATACAGTCCAAATATCCTCTCCAGTTCCACAACCTCCACTCTAGCCTAAGCTACTTTCTTTCCATTAAGACACTGCAGTGAATGTTCTCTTATTCTACCTCATTCCATCTTGCCAGCCTCTAAGCCCTTATTCACATAGCAAAGCATAAAGATCCTTGTAACACACTTGGCTAAGGATGGTACCTCTTGTAACAGCCTTCCAGGGGCTTCCTATTGTTCCTAGAACAGTATCTGCCACGTAGTAAGAGTTCAATAAATAATTGTGGGTGAACCTGGCTGAGCAATGAATAAATGAATATAAATGAATGCTCAGCCAGGTTCACGTGACCAAGGCACAAGAATGAATGATCTTCAGTTGCCTAGGGGAATTGCTTGTGTTGTTCTTTGCACGTTGTTTAGTTTTGATCATTGATGGATGAAGAACAGCTGCCACTTATTGAATGTGTCTAGTACTAAGCTATGAAGTTGGGTCTATCCATCTTCCCTATTTACATGACAACACGGCTAGTGAGTGCCTAAGATGGGTTTATTTTTTATTTATATTTTTGTACGGAAGTCTAGTTGGTTTATAATGTTTCAGGTGGACACCACAGTGATTCAGTCAAATATATTCTTTTTTAGATTATTTTCCATTATAGGTTATTACAAGATATCGAATACAGTTCCCTATAGTATACAGTAGGTCCTTGTTGTTTGTTTTATATACAGTAATGTATTTATCTGTTAATCCCAAATTCCCAACTTATCCCTTCCCTAGTCTTTCTCCTTTGGTAACCATAAGTTCATTTTCTATGTCTGTGAATCTGTTTCTGTTTTGTAAAATAAGTTCATCTGTATCATTTTTGTAGATTCCATATATGTCATACCATATGATACTTGTCTTAGTCTGATTTACTTCAGTTGGTATTATAATCAGTCTCTAGGACTACCCATGTTACTGCAAATGACATTTTTTCATTCTTTTTATGACAGTTGTATTCCATTGTATATCTGTACCACATCTTTATTCAGTCATCTGTCAATGGACATAGGTTGCTGGCATGTCTTGGCTATTGTGAATAGTGATGCTGTGAACCTTGGAATGCATGTATCTTTTCAAACTAAGTTTTCATCTTTTCTAGATATATGTCCAGAAGTGGGATTGCTCGATCATATGGTGGCTCTATTTTTAGTTTTTTAAGAAACCTTCCTACTGTTCTCCACAGTGGCTGCACCAAATTACATTCCCACCAACAGAATAGGATGTTCCCTTTCAGAGATGGGATTTAAGTGGTGGACTGTCAGACTCCAAAGCTCACATTCTCTCCCTTTCTTCAGTCAATCATTCAACAAATGTTTGTGGAGGACAAATTATAGACTTCCACCACAAATGTCAGTGGTGGACCTAATCTTCAGGGGCCTTACTTTCAAAGACCATCCTCTTCCCAAAAAGGAATGAATAAATGAAAAGGGCTAAACTCAACAGTATTTTTTAACTGAGGTATAGCTGACTTACAATATTATAAAAGTTTCAGGTGTACAACATAGTAATTCAGTTTTTTAAGTTTTTTAAATTTACAGTTATTATAAAATATTGACTATATTCCCTGGGCTGTACCATATGTCTTTATAGCTTCTTTGGTGCATGGTAGATTGTCCCTCTTAATTCCCTATTCACATCTTGCCCCGCTCCCACCCCTCCCCCCACTGGCAACCACTAGTTTGTTCTCTGTATCTATGTGTCTCTTTTTTGCTATATGCACNTACACACCGAGGAAACCAGAATAGAAAGAGACACATGTTCCCCAATGTTCATCGCAGCACTGTTTATAATAGCCAGGACATGGAAACAACCTAGATGTCCATCAGCAGAGTTCTTTTCTCTCCTTCAGATTTATACTCAGAAGTGGAATCGCTGGGTCATACAGCAGCTCTGTTTTTAGTTCTTTAAGGAATATCCATACAGTTTTCCACAGTGGCTGTACCAGTTTACATTCCCCCCCAACAGTGCAAGGTTCACTTTTCTCCGCATCCTTGCCAACATTTGTTATTTATTATTTGCCAACATTGGTATTTATTTGATGTTACCCATTCTGACAGGCATGAAGTGATACCTCATTGTGGTTTTGTTGATTAGAATGTTGAGCATCTTTTCATGTGCTTGTTGGCTATCTGTATGCCTTCTCTGGAAAAACATCTACTCAGGTCTTCCAACCACTTTTTTTAGCATTTAATTAATTTTTTAACACCAAAACCATTTTATATCGGGGTATAACCAATTAACAATGTTCTATCTACTTTTAAATTGGGTTGTTTGTGGGTTTTTTTGACAGTGAGTTGTATGAACTATTTATATATTTTGGATATTTACCCCTTATTGTTTGTAGCATTTGCAAATATCTTCTCCCATTCAGTAGGTTTTCTTTTCATTCTGTGGATAGTTTCTTTTGATATGCAAAAGCTTTTAAGTTTAACTAGGCCCCATTTGTTTATTTTTACTTTTGTTTTCTTTGACTTAGGAGACAAATTCAAAAAAATATTGCTATGATTTATATCAAAGAGTATTCTGCCTATGGTTTCTTCTAGAACCTTTATGGTTTCTGGTCTTACATGTAGGTAGATCTTTAATCCATTTTGAGTTTATTTTTGTTTATGGTGTTAGAAAACATTCTAATTTCATTCTTCTACATGTTATCTGTCCAGTTTTCCCATCACCACTTACTAAAGAGACTACCTTTCCTCCATTGTGTATTTTTGCCTCCTTTCTTATGAATTAATTGACCACAAGTACCTCCTGAAAGTATGTGTCATCACTGTCCAAGACAGCATTGGTGATCTTGGCTTATAACCAGGAACTGTCTTAAACCTTAAGAACATTCAGACCCCAAGGTCTGAGAGAATCCCACTGGTACCGCCTTGTCTGGCTGGAGCTTAGCCTTCTCATCATGACTCACCTGTTTTCCAAAGGGCCTTTTGAACACAACTGAGAGGGCAGCTAAAGTGCTCTGAGCAACCAGACTGTGCTTGTATTTCCAAGTGAGGCTTCAGGAATGGCATTTGATTGGGGCCTCAGTGAGTGGATCAGAATCAAACACAAAGGTAGGCGGACATTATTCCAGGTGATAGGAAGTGAGAACTATGATCTTTTGGGGGTGATAAGATGAGGAAGAATAATGAGGGGAAATTTGTAAAAGGTGCATAAGGGGTTGGACCTAAGGTACTCTCCTAAACTATAAAGCTCTGTACCAGTCGGAGGGATTGCTGTCACTGCTTAAATTAACCCCTGAAACTCACTCCCCTGAATTCATGCTTTGTTTCTGCAGTGACCCACTCTCCCTGAAAGCAATTATACCAGGAGGAAGAGCACTTAACCTCCTGGCTCCCAACAGCATGTTTCCTGAAGGAGTTAGCATTTGTTTTGTTTTTGTTTTTAATTGAAGCAAAGTTCACATAACATAAAATTGATCTTTTAAAGTGGACCTTTCATTAGTATTTAGTGCATTCACAGTGTTCTGCAACCACAGTCTCTATGTAGTTCCAAAATATTTGTATCTCTTCAAAATAAACCCCCAAGTTCATTGAATAGTTACCGCCTGTTTACCACTCCCCCAGCTATGGCATCCATGGAAAATCTGCTTTCTCTCTGCACAGATTTGCCTCTTCTGTATATTTCATATATAATGGCATTATATAATGCCATATAATATATGAATTATATAATATGTGACCTTCCCTGGAGAAGGAAATGGCAGCCCATTCCAGTATACTTGCCTGGGAAATCCCGTGGACAGAGAAGTCTGGAGGGCAACAGTCCATGGGGCTGCAAAAAAAGCTGGACATGATTTAGCAACTAAACAACATGGCATCCTATATTCCTGTAAACGAAAACAAAATATTGTGAAAATAGCAATTCTTCAAAGTTTTGTTCAAGCTTAATACAATTTCAATTAAAATTCTGATGACATAGTGCTGGAGCTCAAAAACATGTTTCTGAAATTAATATGAAGTCAAAATTAAACTGGAGGGACTTCCCTGGTGGTCCAGTGGCTAAGACTCCGAACTCCCAATACAGGGGACCAGGGTTCAGTCTCTGGTCAGGGAATCAGATCCCGCATACATCTCAGACCTGGCACAGACAAATAAATAAATATTCAAAAAAAAACTGGAAAAACTATAAACAACAAAAAAAAATGTGACCTTTGGGATCTGGGTTCTTTTAGCATAATGTTTCATAGTTTATCTGTGTTATAGCAGGTGTCAGAATTTCATTCCTTTTTCTGGCTGAATAACATTCCATCGTATGGATATACCACAGTTTGTTTAACAATGCATCTATGATGAGCATTTGGATTGTTTCTGTCTGTTAGCTATTGTAAACAATGCCACAGTGAATTGTAGAGATATCTGTTTTAATCCATACTTTCGATTCTTGCAGAATACTCTTAAGAATGGGATTGCTGGGCCATATGGTAACTCCCTAACTTTTTGAGGGCCTGAAGGAGTTTACTGATCCTCTAAAGAGAACTGGGAGCACAGGATCAGGTTGCTGGGATGAACAAGGAGAGACAAGTCATGAAGCCCTGGATAGATAGAAGGTGGGGCTGTCCTGAGTGGAGCCCGAAGGTGAGGGGAAAAAAAGGAGGCAGGTATCCTAAAGGCCTCTAAGGAGAGAGAATCAACACAAAACATGCATGCAAAGCATAGAGGAGATGTTCAACAAGAATGTAAATGAACTGAAGCTCAATGAATAGGAAGTAGGGGCAAGGTGTACACTAGCCCCCTAAAAAAGTTTCCTTGAGCTATGATGAGGTGTTTCAAGCTAGGAACTCTAGTTCAGAGCTGGATAAGACATTCAGGTCCCATTGTTTGGCACTGAATAGTTTCAGGTATTGGTAACATATACTATTAATTCCCTTGCGTGCTCAGTCACTAAGTCATATGCAACTCTTTGTGACCCTATGGACTGTAGCCCACCAGGCTCCTCTGTCCATGGGATTCTCCAGGCAAGGACACTGGAGCGGATTTCCATTTTCTTCTCCAGGGGATCTTCCCAACCCAGGGACTGAACCCACACCTCCTATATATCCTGCATGGAGAGGTGGATTCTCTACCACTGAGACACCCGAGAAGCCTATGAACCCTCTTATAGTCATTAAACTGTTCATATATATTTGCCTTCCCATCTTTCTAATTTTTCAAAAATCTGGGACCCTGACTAATTTTTATTTGCTTATTTTTTTCACTTAAGAAATACCTTCTATTCTATCTAATAGAGTGCCTCTGCAGGGCAGGTCCTTAAAAAGGCAATTTTCTTGATTGTTTTTTTTAAATCCCATATATAATATGTAGCTGTTTAACACCAAGCCTTCAACACCACTGCCAAATTCAGTTTTCTGCCACTTAAGTAACTGCATGACTTGCCCTCGATATTTTTGCTAAAAGCTGCAAGATTATTCCTCACAGACATTTATCAAGAAACCTCACCCTTCATGGGGGCAGTCTGTTGCCAGTGCTCATCCCCATGTACTCAGAGGGAGGATAGAAATGACAACTGAGATAGCTGGGCCAAACTTCAGTTATCTTTTGTTTTGCATGCATGGAATTTATGCCTGAAAACCACAGATTTCTGCCTTCATCTTCCACTTGCATAGGTATGTGGCAGGAGGTCGTGGAGGAGGCCTGAAAAACACAAACTTAAGTTTGATGTCCTTGGGATAAATCCAAGTAATCACAGGCTACTAGCTTTTTATTACCCAACGAAAATGACAAAAGATTATAAACTATTATTGATGTGGTAGATGATTAAATAGGCCCACACATTCCAAGATTAAGTTGAGGACAAATGGGACTTAGAGCCATCATTTCCCAAGAAGTGGCATAAGCTGAAAATACAGGTGGGAAAAATGAACAAAATGTTAAGACTTCATCAATGGACCCACCCACTGTGAATTATTTAGAGTCCCATTCAGCAGTTGTGAATGGGGACGCTCCTAACCTTTCAGTCAAACAGCCTGAAAGCCAATCACTTCTTCCCACATTGCTTCACTCCAGGTCCCCACAGGACAGAAATCTGAACCAAGGCGGAACAAAGGGAGTATTCTTGGATCTGTCCGGGACAGAAAGTCATCCATCCCAAATACATGCCTTTGTGCCTTTAGAGAGAGCAGGAGCTTGGCCGTCTGTGGCAATTATTAGAGAGTGACATGAAAGATTATCCTCATTTCAGTGTCAGTGAATGAAGAGTGCGTGTGTGTGTGTGTGTGTGTGTGTGTGTGTGTGTGTGTGATGAGTAGGGATGTAAGTGCATCTCTTACACTGTGAACATTGATAAAATTACAAATACACACACTCATTGACCCAATGATTCCAGTTTAGAACCTGATGCTCCAGCGGTCACTCACATGCATGAAATAATGCAAGAACACAGTTATTCACTGCAATAATGTTTGCAAAAATGGAAACACATATACGCTCCTCATTAATGGACTGGTCTTTGGTTTAGACCATAAGCCAAGATGTTGCCAGCCAAAGTCCCCACTTCTTAGTCCAAAACCAGAGCTCTCACCATCTATCAGCCCAACCTCCATCTCATCTCCCCACTCTCTCCATAGCAAGGTCAACTCCATCTGAATGCTGAGTCCTGGAAGACTGAGACCCCAGGCAGTCCCATATATACCGAAGTGACACAGGGGTCAGCACAGAGCCAGCCTCACGGATTGATCAATATTGATCTGTGGGTGAATGGATGCCTGATGCCCTGAATTCATCAAGTCCTTTCTCCTTGCTGTTCCTGCTCCCCAGTTCAGTGACTTTTTCCCAAGCCAGCATGCTTCATTCTTATTCCTACTCCCAGAGCAGTTTACCCCATCTCCATCACAGGGCTGTTCTCTCCAGACACCATCTATGCACATATTCACTAGCCTCTCAAATGATGAAATCTTTGAAAGCAAAAGCTACTTCGTGTTCCTATCACCAAAGCCTATCATGGTTCTTGACACATATGAGGTACTTAAGAAAGACTTGTTGTTGAATACATTGCAAAGGAGAAAAAAGAACTTGGAGAAACTTCACTCATCCTCTCCTATTAGCTCAGGAATCTGAATCAGCCTTCCAACTCAGTTAATTGCTACCTTGAACGTCCAGAGATCCCGGCGTTTAGGACTAAGATAAAGAAGCAAAAATATTTTAATGGGGTGCAGGATGCATGGAGTCACTTAATGGTTTCCAAAAGTCACTTATTCTTTGAGATGGACCAGAATTTATAGTTTTTCTTATCAGGAGAGCTTCCCACA
The DNA here is from genome assembly GCA_006410935.1 of Redunca redunca. Lineage (NCBI taxonomy): Eukaryota > Metazoa > Chordata > Mammalia > Artiodactyla > Bovidae > Redunca > Redunca redunca. The sequence goes on from SJYQ01006887.1 coordinate 70,268, forward strand.
GTTCTTACAGAGATGTGACTTTCGCCACTCCCTAAGCCACAGAATCCCCCATAAGAAAACTTATCAAGGCAGGAAATCCAAGCCAAATAAAAAGTTCAGCCTTGTGCAGGACAAGCCTGACGGTGTGACAGCTGCCCCACGTTCCCATCACCACCGCGATCCAACAATGAGCTCTTGCGGCTCCCTTCTAGTTGGTGAGGAAGGTCCTTCAAGAGGCAGACACTGGTGACGAAAAGCCCTGCAGGGACACTGATGATGCTGGAACCATTTTCAGCAGCAATCAACATCCTAGCCAGGTGAGCACGAGAAACCTGGTCTGCTGAGGAGACGACCTGCTTGGCTGACGAGTGGCAGCCATTTCACTGATTTATTTACGAAGGGCCCATATGAATGAACCTCCCAGAGCAGTGATTTACTAACTGCTCGCTACTCCAAGGTTGCAGTTTGAATGTTATCACTGCTCGCTCAGCCAGAGAGACAGAAAGACTTCCCCATAACTCACAAAGCCCTCGGTCCCCAGAGAACCGCCACCCTGTGATTTACGGCACCCTTACCCAGGAGGAAACCAAGGTGCGAGCCCAGTGGGTTCATTGTTCATTCATTCATCCCCACCTTCGTTTGGGCAGCAAACCTCTGTTGAGTGCTCACCACTGCCAAGCACTGTGCCAGCATTATGAGACCAACAAAAACTTAAGAGACACAACTGCTGCCTTCGAGTGGCTCCTGTTGTCCAGTAGGGAGGCTAAAACATGTATCTGATTAACCCTAACTGATGGCAGTACTGTAGACTCCAAACACTCTGCACAGTTTTAAAAAATGCTAAGGGAGATTGGAGGATGCAGAGGTCTCTCACGACCAGGTCCATCTGTAAAAGTGTCATGAAAGAGATGGCATTTGGGCAAAGCTGGGAAGCAAATTGGCTTTTCCTGCAGAGCCTCTTAGACGTTTACAGGATTGAGAATGTAACTGAAGTAAGTCTAATGCCATGATGAAAAGGCTGCCAGGCTGGGATGGAAGCGATCATGTCCCACAGCTGTCACTTGTCAGCCTGTGATCTTGAGCAATGTTCTTTGGGCATCTGTCTCCTCATCTAGAAAATGTTATCAGATCATCTATAGAACCATTCAGTTTGCATTCTGCATGACCCCTGGGTCTCCCAGAGTAAGAGGTGATGGCTTAGGAAGGAAGGAAGGTGAAAAGTCAGCCAACTCTTCACTGCTTGCTTCCACCGTTTATGAGCCACCTCTCAGAGGTTCCATGTGTTAGCGCCCACACACAGAGGTGTGCCAGCCAGACACGAGAGGGGTGTACGGGTGGAGCTGGCAGCAAGAAGATCGGCTTACTTAAGCAGGATTTTAAATAACTCGGGCTTCCCTGGTGGCTCAGAGGGTAACATGTCTGCCTGCAATGCGGGAGACCTGGGTTCAATCCCTGTGTTGGGAAGATCCCCTGGAGAAGGAAATGGCAACCCACTCCAGTATCCTTGCCTGGAGAATCCTATGGACAGAGGAGCCTGGTAGGCTACAGCCCATGGGGTCGCAAAGAGTCGGACTTGACTGAGCAACTTCACTTTCACTTTCTTTCTTTGAATAACTTCTCAGGCTGGACATCTTGGGAAGGGTGAGATCTCAATTACACAGTGCACAGCAGGAGTGAAGGAGGGCTGAGAGGGCATTGCTTAGGTCTTCTCCTGCTCATCCTGACCTTACATGGCTGCCTGCATACAGTACAGGAGGGGACAGACAAGCAGTAGCTGCTATAGTTGCCCCCCCGAGGGCTCCAGGCAAGAGGCACCTCCGAGAGAGCACAGTCCATCAATATCATCACAGGAAAGTGCTGGAGGGTAATAAGCGGGGAGAAGAAAATCAGGACTGAGCATCAGAGAAGAGGAAGCGCTGAAATAGTTACCTTCTTTCACAGAAATAGAAATATGCAGTAACTCCTCTCATGCAGGGTGCTCAGAATACCCGGTGGCCGCTTCTGTCTCTTTTTTAACAGCAGGGTCTTATTTCTGGGTCTTCAAATAATGTGCTAGTTACTTTATGACTACATGGTAGGGGTCCGCTACCATAAACCCACCCGCTTATCTACCTAAGTTAACTTCCAGACTCTGTGCATCTGTGAAAGGCAGGGGGTCACGCGTTACTGCCAATGCTGTCCCCAGACACTTGGGGAAGGAGGCGGCCGTAAATCCTAACGTGGACGAGTTCATCTATTAACCACAAAGATCGATATAATTCACGATTCTGTGAACGCTCTAGCCATGGGGAGCAGTGGACGTAACCAGGAGAGTCTGGTTGTAAGAGGTGTGCAAACAACATTCAGTTAAACAGCATTAATTTGTGCACCAATTTTAGAGGAAACACCCCAAATGGAAAGTATTTGGAAAGACGAGAAAACGGAAAAGCAGGGAGTAGCTAGGAAGCAAATTTGGTTTTCTTGATACTTGCTGCTACTGCTGCTGCTAAGTCACTTCAGTCGTGTCCGACTGTGCGATCCCGTAGACGGCAGCCCACCAGGCTACCCCATCCCTGGGATTCTCCAGGCAAGAACACTGGAGTGGGTTGCCATTTCCTTCTCCAATGCATGAAAGTGAAAAGTGAAAGCGAAGTCGTTCAGTTGTGTCTGACTCTTAGCAACCCCATGGACTGCAGCCTACCAGGCTCCTCTGTCCATGGGATTTTCCAGGCAAGAGTACTGGAGCGGGGTGCCATTGCCTTCTCCTCTTGATACTTGGATGCAGGCAAATGACACTCTTTACCTTACATGGGTCTCTTTTGAAAACATATTCATACTCAGGGATGTTTATTGCTCACTTAGCTTCAGACTTAGCCTGCAATCCTGTATTTGGTCAGCCCCTCCCAGGGACTGCCTTCACTGGGTCCAGCCTTCAGTCTTCAAGAGGCTGTCTGTGCAACAGACACCTCTCATTTTTAAAGTGTTTAAATCCCTGGTGATATGCAATTTTCCATTCTGTCTTTCTCCTCTTAACATTACATTATAGTATTTTATAAGGGTTATAGTAATCACCTTTTAAGAAATGACATAAGCATTTTCATATGGATGTGCCATATGCCAAACTGTTCCCTTTGATGGCTTGCTCTTTTTCATCAAAAATAACACACTGCACTGTGGGACTTTGGGTCTAAATGAGGGATCCCAGCATGGGAGGGAAATCTCCTGGTGCCTCCCATGTAGACATGAGCTCTTCTAACAGAACTAATAGCTAATGTTTAATTGAGCATCCACTAAGTGCCACAAAAAGAATCCTCCAGAACTTTCATCATTGAGCCTACTAGACAAAATGATAAGGCTCAAGATCCTCTTTTTCATTTTCTTATCTGTCAACTTCTATGTAAAGTGATGTCAGAAAGAGAAAGACAAACACTACATGTGGAATCTAAAATATGATACAAATGGACCTGTCTATGCAGCAGAAGCAGGATCACAGGCATAGAGTACAGCCTGGTAAAGGCTGCTAAGGAGGGAGGAGGGATGGGGTGGGAGGTTGGGGTTGACAGATGTAAGTTTTCATGTATCAGCTGGATAAGCACAAGGATCTGCTGAATAGCACAGAAAACAATATTCAGTATCCTACGATAAACCATAATGAAAAGAAATTTAAACAAAGAATGTATATATATATACATACATACATATACACACACACATATATGTATGTATAACTTAATCACTTTGCTGAAGAGCAGTAATTATCACAACACTGTAAATTTTTTTTTTTGAATCTAAATGAATCTTTTATTGTTAAAGATAACAAGGGGTACAAACTGCATAGATGGGATCTGGAGCATAAATGCCTAGGAGACACTGTCATCATTTAAAAACACAATATTGACTGATAATATAAAATCATTAACAGCGACTATAATTTTTTAATAAATAAATAAAAACATTTTTATTTTTGTAAATAAATAACAAAGTGGTTTCAGGGCCAAAAGTCTGAGGGTGTGAGATGCTTGCTGTATTTTTTAGTGTTTTTATCTCAGCTATACCATAACAATATTCAGGATGCCACCTATGGCTCATTACATGTGTACATGTTTTCTCCCTAATTACATCCTTGAAAATGTGAGAAAACTTCTTAAAACTGAACATTGGCAAAATGTGATCCTGCACTCTCAAAAGGGAAGCACGCGAAACTGCTGTCTGTAGATAGTGCTGACAGGCAGTCAAGATGAGCCAAGAGAAACAGCGGGACCCAGATAAGGAGGGGAGACCCAGATAAGGAGGGATCAGCGGAGAGCAGAGGATTCAAAAATGACCTCAGAGCAGCCCAAGAAGTTCCAGAGTTTCCTTCTTAACAGATGAAACTGGGAAGCACAGATTGAACTGCAAACAGGCCGATAAACAAGAAAGCTTTGGCAATGATCAGGCAGCCTTCAAAGGCTTTGAACTGCTCACAGAAAAAGTGTCAAACTCCTGAGCAGAGCACGCAAGTCTAGGGCGCCTCCACCCCTCTCACACGGCTTTTGGTGCAGCCCATGAGTGTTCCTGGCTTCCTTTCTGCCCTTCCCCACCTCCACCCCTACCCCCACCACCACGCCTCCACCTCCGCTCACCTGGTTTCCTCCACCAGGAAGACCGCCCCCTTCTCCCTAGCATCTGGCCCAAATCTTGCCTCATCGCTTAAACCCAGCAAGCCCAGTTCTAAAGTCACGCCCCACTCACTCATTCCCAAGCCCTCGTAACTGGAAGCCATCTCCCAGACCCTGTCCCTCTCTGACCCCACATTTGCCAGGCTCAGCCTCTTTGCCTGCATTGTGTCTTCCTGATCAGCCCTGTCCACTCACAGCACTAGACCCGGGGCCTGCCCATGGTCGTATCCCCATCAACATTCACCTAATTTTCTTAGATCAAACCAAGGACCAAACTGCAGAACTATTCTTAATCGAAGTGGATGGGGCATCACAGACAGAGCCTGAATGATTTTGATTAGTTAAGAGAAAGGAGAGATACGATGAAGGGCAATAGAGACAAAATACAGGACCGCAGCCTAACGACACGGTGACTTTGTGAGAAAATGACTTCCTAGAAGTCATCGCTTCATCAGGAATGTGAACTGGAGTTAGACAAACCACCTCTGTACTCCTCTGCTTCCCCTGGCACTCTCTCCCTGCCAAGTCCCAGCCCAGCTTCTAAGCCCGATAGCGGAAGACTGCCTAGAGCAGGCATGGTGATAACTCTGAAATTTTCTGATAAGGGGTTTGCAGATGGAGATTACTCTTTCTTTCTTTCTTCTTCACTTTTCCATTTTTCTTCTACTTTTTGTTTCTGAGATCACAGAGTAGATTCAGATGGGAGAGTATATAAAGCCAAAATCATGTGAGCTGTGTCTCAAGCACGTGTTTTTCACAGGATAAAGTGGCTCAGGGGAAAAGATGAGAGGCTGAAATAATCTCAGAGCCCAGGGTGCTGACGGCTGCACCCAGTTCAGAAGTGTGACCCCCCCCCCGACCTCTGTGTGTGCCTGGAGGTGACAGAGTATGCTGAGTGTGGGGTGTGGGGAGGGCTCCAGACCGCCCCCCACACCCGGTGGGGGTGGGGGTGGTGGTTTGATCACTCAGTCGTAGCCAACTCCTTGACACCCCCTGGACTGTAGGCCACCAAGCTCCTACATCCATGCGATTTCCCAGGCAAGAGTACTGGAGTGGGTTGCCATTTCCTACACCAGGGGATCTTCCCAATCCAGGGTTTGAACCTGCGTCTCCGGCTTGACAGGCAGATACTTTACCACTGATACTTTACCACATGGGAAGGTGGGAAGCCCCACACCCATGAGCCCTGCACTTTTTAAAGGCAAAAAAAAAGGGGGGGCCCAATGCTTAACTGACTTCATGCTCCCCCTTCTTCTGAAACACTTTTCAAGAAATACTTTTCAAGTGCATTCACATTGCTGCCATCCCCTGCCCACTGCACTCATACTAACTTTGTTTCCCCTGCTCAAACCACCTGTCTAACCCCTTCGCATGTCTAACCTTGTGCCAAGACAATGGCCTTGTCTCCTCCTACATCCCTAAGATCAAGGGTATCAGACAAAACTCCCTGAATTTCCTCCTCCAGAACTCCCAGGATCTATCTAGCCATCATTTCTGTAACCTTATGGAACCCTCCCAGAACAGACCTACTCCCTGCCTGCCATGTCCTCCACCTGCCTCTTATCTGTAGATAAACTTGAACCTCCTAGACCTTCCCTGAGTCCCAGAGAAAAAATTGAATCAGCAAAGTGAGAAAATGCAGAAGCAAAGATAAACAGTCAAGCCAGACAAAATAATAACAGGGTAGCCATTAAACAAAGCCAAAGACTTCTAGTTCCTTCTCCAGGGCTACAGATAATATTCTGAGCCGTGTTCTTTGAGGTCTTTTGCAAATACTGAAACCCCCACTGTATGCTGCCCCGGAGCATACAGACCCCAGACAGGCTGAAACCAGAAGTGGATGATGTTGACTCCCGATTACCTCATCACCAACCAATTAGGAGAACATCCGTGAATTGATCACACACCTCACAACCCCTCTCTCTCACTGTCTTTGAAAATCTTGCCCTGACAGCCTTTGGGAGGTGCAGGCCTTTTAAGCTGTCCAGGACTCCTTACATGGTTGGTGCCTGCAATAAGCGCTGCACTTGCCTTCACTACTCCCGGCATCAATAGATTGGCTATCCTGCCCATGGGCTAGGGGACCCAAGTTTTGTTCAGCAGCATCTCCATCTCTTCATTCTTGGAGGAGGGAGCCTCAGGGTACATTCTCCCCCACCCCACTTCCTGATCCTTCCTTCCCCTTCTCTTCCCATCACACCTCTGTCCCCACCCCTCCAGTTCTAACACCCCAAATCAAAATTTTTACATTTTTCTTTCTGTGCTTGCTTTTTGTTTGTTTAATTGCACGATTCATTTAGACAGAGAATTCATTTGGGTTGATCTGTTTACAGTCTTTTCTATTTTTAATTTCCATTGGCCAAATATATTTCACGTGCATGTTCAATGTGTACTTGAATGTTATCAGTAACTACAAATCAGCCAGAGAAGAGGGGGAAATTTTGGTCCACACCAGCCCTACTTCAAAGATCCTTTTAAAGCTGTGATCATTGTTATTTAAATAGAAAAAGTTCAACTGTAACTCACTCTTTCCACATATCACCCATATAATATTTTACAATATTCACCAGCATCGCCTCCATTTTATGAATAAATCCATCAAAACTGACCTAATGCTTTCAATTTTTCAGTACATTTTCATTGTTCTTTTCAAATTTATCATTTTCAGGGAGATAAATTTCACTTTCTGCAACTTATTGTGCACCCTGAATTTGCTTTGTCTTCTTTCACCTTGTAGAATAACCAGACATTTTTTTTCACTGTAAAACAAAACTGCTCTCTTTTTCCCTCTTTTTAAACTTTCAGACAATACTAAAACTTTCAGTGAATTTCTTAAGGCAGTTTCTTTCAGTCTAAATCAAGTCAAGTCTCATGTGTTCATCACCCCAAAATGTTACATTTAAAAATTGCAGTTTTCTTAATTGGCTTAAAAACAGTATAGCTTAGTTTCATTTGGTAAAGTTGATGTGATTAAACACACGCTTTTAATCAAGGAAGAAAAATATTTTAAGAGCATGCCAGTTTGAAAAGGCAGCAAAATTTTTGAAGAAACAAATACGAAAAGCCACTTTACCATAAAAAAGAACAATTGGCAGGTTACATGAACAAAGAATAAAAAGTGAGCACTGAAAAACCAACTAAGATAAAATATTCCAGTTGACAAAATGGAAAATCTATTAAGTTTTACAGTCCATTTTCCAAAGAAGCTATGTTTTCCAAAGAAGTTGCATGAATTTTGCAATACTATGAACATATATTCCATGTATAGTTTAAGTACCTATGTTAAAAATTTCGAATTTTGCGTGCTATGTTTGTTAAAGAAACACTGAGAAAAACCTAGTATTTGCAAAGTTGTATGTTTAAGCAGAGGGGCTTCCCTGGTGGCTCAAATGTAAAGAATCCAGCTGCAATGCAGAAGACCCAGGTTCAATCCCTAGGTCGGCAAGATCCCTTGGAGAAGGGCATGGCAGCCCACTCCAGTATTCTTGCCTGGAGAATCCCATGGATAGAGGAGCCTGGTAGGCTACAGTCCGTGAGGTCACAAAGAGTCAGACATGGCTGAGCAACTAAGCACACACACACAAGTTTAGGCAGGTAGTGTAAATATCTTCATTAATTGGTATTGTAAAGTCATGGTGAATCCAAAATTAGAACAAAGTCCATTTCGTAAGTATTTCATTTGCTTAAAAAGACCATACTTGCATGTTCTAAATGAACTGAAAAATTACACTGTAAAAATATTAATTTAACATAGTCTGTACACCTTTAGCTGCCATTAAAAAATAATAATAATTAAAATAACAAAACCATAGACAATGCTAAGTGTCCCACACTGACATTACAGACTCCAGGACCTTCCGCTCTAGGGCAGGGCTGCTACCTTTGTTTTCCCATTTTTAAGAAATCCTCCCCCCTCCAGCTCTTCTATTATCCCCCATCTCCCAGCCTTTATTGCTAATCATCCTGAAAGAGGAACCTCCATTCATCATCCTCACATTCTCTGCTCTATTCTCTGATATTTTATTCTGCCTTACCTCCTCCAGTGAATATAAACTATCTTCTCAAAGGTTGTGAATTACTTAACATTAATTGCCAAAATCCAAAGCATCCTTCAAACACCTCTTTGCAACCTCAGAACAGAGCTGATCACTTTCTCCTAGAAATTCTCTCCCCGCTGGGCTGTGAAGAGAGCCCTGTCTCGCATTCTGACCCCTCTTCCTCCTTTAGAAACTTTCCTGAATGATTGGCCTTCATCATCAGCGCTTTCCTTACTCTCTCCTCTATAGGTACTCTCAGTTCAGTTCAGTTCAGTTCAGTCACTCAGTCATGTCCGACTCTTTGTGACCCCATGAATCGCAGCACGCCAGGCCTCCCTTTCCATCACCAACTCCCAGAGCTCACTCAGACTCACGTCCATCGAGTCAGTGATGCCATCCAGCCATCTCATCCTCAGTCGTCCCCTTTTCCTCCTGCCCCCAATCCTAGCATCATGGTCTTTTCCAATGAGTCAACTCTTCACATCAGGTATCCAAAGTACTGGAGTTTCAGCTTTAGCATCATTCCTTCCAAAGAAATCCCAGGGCTGATCTCCTTCAGAATGGACTGGTTGGATCTCCTTGCTGTCCAAGGGACTCTCAAGAGTCTTCTCCCACACCACAGTTCAAAAGCATCAATTCTTCAGCACTCAGCCTTCCTCACAGTCCAACTCTCACATCCATACAAGACCACAGGAAAAACCATAGCCTTGACTAGATGGACCTTAGTCGGCAAAATAATGTCTCTGCTTTTGAACATACTATCTAGGTTGGTCATAACCTTTCTTCCAAGGAGTAAGCGTCTTTTAATTTCATGGCTGCAGTCACCATCTGCAGTGATTTTGGAGCCCAAAAAAATAAAGTCTGACGCTGTTTCTACTGTTTCCCCATCTATTTCCCGTGAAGTGATGGGACCCGATGCCATGATCTTCGTTTTCTGAATGTTGAGCTTTAAGCCAACTTTTTTGCTATCCTCTTTCACTTTCATCAAGAGTGGCCTAGAGTGCCAGGCTGCGATGGTGCAGGAATGGCCAAGAGGAGCTACCCCGCATCCGAGGTCAGGGGCAGGTGGCCAGGAGGAAACACCCTGTGTCCAAGGTCAGGGGTGGCGGCTGAGAGGAGCTACCCCACGTCTGAGGTCAGGGGCAGCCAGGAGAAGCCACCTTGCACCTGAGGTCAGGGGCAGCAGCTGGGTGGAGCCACCCACACCCAAGGCCAGGGGCGGCGGCCAGGAGGAGCAATCCGAGGAGCGGTGGCTGCGCAGGCGCAGGAGGGCCTAGAGGAGCTGTCCCACGTTGAAGGTCAGGAAGGGCGGCAGTAAGGAGATACCCCTCGTCCAAGGTAAGGAGCAGCGGCTGTGCTTTGCTAGAGCAGCCATGAAGAGATACCCCACGCCCAAGATAAGAGAAACCCAAGTAAGATGGTAGGTGTTGCAAGAGGGCATCAGAGGGCAGACACACTGAAACCATAATCACAGAAAACTAGTCAATTTAATCACACTAGGACCAGAGCCTTGTCTAACTCAATGAAACCAAGCCATGCCCACGGGGCAACCCAAGCCAGGCGGGTCATGGTGGAGAGGTCTGATAGAATGTGGTCCACTGGAGAAGGGAATGGCAAACCACTTCAGTATTCTTGCCTTGAGAACCCCATGAACTGTATGAAAAGGCAAAATGATAGGATACCAAAAGAGGAACTCCCCAGGTCATTAGGTGGCCAATATGCTATGGGAGATCAGTGGAGAAATAACTCCAGAAAGAATGAAGAGATGGGGCCAAAGCAAAAACAATACCCAGCTGTGGATGTGACTGGTGATAGAAGCAAGGTCCGATGCTTTAAAGAGCAATACTGCATAGGAACCTGGAATGTCAGGTCCATGAATCAAGGCAAATTGGAAGTGGTCAAACAAGAGATGGCAAGGGTGAACGTCGACATTCTAGGAATCAGCGAACTAAAATGGACTGGAATGGGTGAATTTAACTCAGATGACCATTACATCTACTACTGCGGGCAGAAATCCCTCAGAAGAAATGGAGGAGCCATCATGGTCAACAAAAGAGTCTGAAATGCAGTACTTGATGCAATCTCAAAAACGACAGAATGATCTCTGTTCGTCTCCAAGGCAAACCATTCAGTAGGTACTCTAGAGCCACACTTTTTCCAACGTCATCATGATAAAGGCATTTTCCAAATCTACACTAGTACACCTGACTTTTCCTTTGACTTACAACCTTCCTGGGAAATAATACAGCAACACTTTAGCCTCCATGTTTTCAACATTTTCATCTTAAACGTGCTTCTGTGTATGGATTCTATGTTTCTATTAGTAGGATTCCTCCAGCCTCCCAGTTCTCAAGGCTCAGAATTTCAGAATCTTCCTTTACCCCTTCCTCCTGAGAGCATTTCAGTTATTAATTGGCTTTTTCTTTAAAGCATCACTCAAAACAACTTCCAAATGTCCTTTTTCTGCTGCTGCTATCTTAGTCCCCACCTTCATTAATAAATATACACTTTTATTGTTTCAGTGGTCTTACCAGCCATTCCCCTGCTTCTGGGACATTCTTTCTCTAAACCTAAGCACACAGAGCACACAGAGGTGTCATCTTTCCTTGCAACTTTAGGACTTTAAAAACTTTATTAAGTCCAGATTGATTTCTAAGTGGATTCAAAATTCCTAACTATGACATTCAAGTTTTTCAAAGTAAGGACACGTTCTTTTCTTACATACCTTAAGATTCAGCCAAAAGAGACACATACAACGTTCTCCTTTGTTGAAGGTGCCTTTCTCTCTTCCTCCCAAAGTCCTACTCATTCATTTCCCATTCTCCTCCATGAATCCCCTCTGTCCTGATTCCCCTTTATTTGAGTCTCTCTTATGACTCATTCATTTTAAAATTGTATACTAGGGATTCCCCTGGTGATCCAGTGGTTAAGACTCTGATTTCAACTCAGGGGGCACAGGTTTCAACCCTGGTCAGAGAACTAAGATGCCACATGCCGCATGACCAAAAATAAATAAAATAAAGTTGTACACTTGACTCTAAGTTTCCTCAGGAAAGAGTCTCTGTTAGTAAGTCTATGAATTTGTTTCAGTTCAGCTCAGTCACTCAGTCGTGTCTGACTCTTTGCGACCCCATGAATCGCAGCACGCCAGGCCTTCCTGTCCATCACCAACTCCCAGAGCTCACTCAGACTCACGTCCATCGAGTCAGTGATACCATTCAACCATCTCATCCTTTGTCGTCCCGTTCTCCTCATGCCCCCAATCCCTCCCTACATCCGGGTCTTTTCCAATGAGTTAACTCTTCACATGAGGTGGCCAAAGTACTGGAGTTTCAGCTTTAGCATCATTCCTTCCAAAGAAATCCCAGGGTTGATCTCCTTCAGAATGGAGTGGTTGGACCTCCTTGCAGTCCAAGGGATTCTAAAGAGTCTTCTCCAACACCACAGTTCAAAAGCATCAATTCTTCGGTGCTCAGCCTTCTTCACAGTCTAACTCTCACATCCATACATGAATTTGTTTACTCAGCAACTATTTAAGGAACACCTTTGTAGGGATGGAAGTTTGGGTAGACAGAAAATTGTTTTGCAGGCAGGAGAGTGTTGATTTGTGCAGGGAGAAGGGAGCCAACAAGACAATCTATTACAGGGGCATTTTACAAAGAGCTATGAACAACAGTGGACAAATACAGTGAGGAAGGCAAATGAGGAGGGCAAGGAGAGACCCAAGTCTCTTTGTCAATTCACACGCAATATGATGAGGTATTGACTGTGTGAACCACAATGCAATACCATTTCATACCCATTAAGATGGCAGTGATATTTTGAAAATTGAAAATAATGAATATTGATGGGGGTGCTGAGAACTGCAACCCCAATGTATTGCTGGTGAGAACAAAATGGTACAACCACTGTGGAAAATAGCTGGGTGGTTCTTCAAAAAGTTAAACACAACTTCCATATGACCCAGAAATTCTTCTCCTAGATATACATGAAAAGAACTGAAAACTAGAACTCAGATACTTGTATACCAGTGTTCACAGCAGCGTTACTCACAATAACCAAATGGCGCAAACAAACTTTCAAACAGTGGTGCTGGAGAAGATTCTTGAGAGTCTCTTGGACTGCAAGGAGATCAAACCAGTCCATCCTAAAGGAAATCAACCCTAAATACTCATTGGAAGGACTGATGCAGAAGCTCCAGAGCTTTAGCCACCTGATGAGAAGAGCTGACTCACTGGAAAAGACCCTGATGCTGGGAAAGATTGAGGGCAAGAGGAGAAGGGGGTGACTGGGGAGGGGATGGTTGGATGGCATCACTGACTCAATGGACATGAGTTTGAGCAAACTTAGGGAGATAGTAAAGGACAGGGAAGCCTGGAATGCTGAATTTCATGGGGTCTCAAAGTGCTGGACATGAGTTTGGGACTGAATAACAAGAACAACATACACTGGAATGTAATGAAGCCATAAAGAAATTAAAATTTTGATGCATGTTATACCATAGATGAAGCTTAAAAGCCTTATGCTAAGCCAAATAAACCAGACACAAAAAGATAAATATTTTAATATGATTCCACTTGTATAAGGGACCTAGAATACGTAAATCCATAGGGACAGAAAATAAAATAGAAGTGACCAGGGCTGAAGGGAAGGGGGAAAGTGGTATTGTGGAATGAATGCAGAGTTTCAGTCTGGGGAGGTGAAAAAGTTCTGGAAATGGATAGTGATGAATATTGCACAGTATTGTAAGTGAACTTGATACCACTGAATTTTACACCTAAAAATGATTAAAATGGTTAATTTTATGTATATTTTGCCACAATAAAGAATTTTTGCTCTTGTCTGACTCTTAGAAAGTAACATTTTGGGGGTTGGATATTCCAAAATCATAGAGGTAATTTCCCAGGAGCCAGAAAAAGGCTAGTTTTCTTTGAAATGTGCAAGGTTTGGACAATCCAGGCCTGCTGAGTTAATCCTTTACTGTTGGAAGCACAGGGAAAGTTAGATTTTTATCTAGATCTATGGCAAAAATTCAGCTGAGAGATCATGGTGTTTAGGGCCACTATTTGAGTGGTGATGGTGAGAAGTGGACAGATCTTGGGCATAGTTTGCTGGTGTAGAGGTAGCAGGACTTGCTACTGCACTGGATATGGACTGGGATAACTCCAAGCCTTTGGACCTAAGCAGTAGGGGATGTGGGGGAGGCCGAGAAGGAGCAGATTTGGAGCAGCAGCAGGAAAAATGCAAGTTTAACTTGGACATGTTCAATTAGCATCATTTCACATGGTTACCCACTCCAGTATTCTTGCCTGGAGAATCCCAGGGACAGAGGAGCCTGGCAGGCTACAGTGTATGGGGTTGCAAAGGGTCAGACACAACTGAGCGACTAATGCTTTCAACACTTTCACATCCCAATGGAGAAGGCCAGTCAGCAGTTGGATTTATAAGTGAGAAGAGGTTGGAGCTAGAGATAAATATATTGAGAGTCATCCATCCATGGGTTGAGTAAAGGTAATAACAGAAAATACCCAAGTACTGGGTCCTAGGTGACATCAATGTTGAGAAAGAATAAGTAACAGAGACTCGAAAGGAGCCCCCAGTGAGGGAGCAGGAAAACCAAGATTGAAGGCTGATCTGGAAGTGAAGGGAAGAGGTTTCCAACAAGCAAACGGTCAACTGGAGCAAATGCCTATTGGTAGCGCAAACAGGAGATCTTTGAGCCTATCATTGAATTTGGCAATAAAATGTCACTGGAGACATTGGGAAGAGCAGTTATAAGGATAGTAGAGATAAAAATCTGTTTGGAGTTGGTTGAAGACAAAAATAAAAGCAGAAGTGGGGACAGCGGCAATTGATAGCTCTTACCCTTGTCACCTAGAGAATCTATTAAAAAGCAGAGACATTGCTGACAAAGGTCTGTCTAGTCAAAGCTATGGTTTTTCCAGTAGTCATGTATGGATGTGAGAATTGGACTGTGAAGAAGGCTGAGCACCGAAGAATTGATGTTTTTGAATTGTGGTGTTGGAGAAGACTCTTGAGAGTCCCTTGGACTGTAAGGAGATTAAACCAGTCCACCCTAAAGGAAATCAGTCCTGAATATTCACTGGAAGGACTGATGCTGAAGCAGAAACTCCAACACTCCAGCCACCTGATACGAAGAACTGACTCATTGGAAAAGACCCTGATGCTGGGAAAGATTAAAGACAGGAGGAGAAGGGGATGACAGAGGATGAAATGGTTGGATGGCATCACCAACTCGATGGACATGAGTTTGAGCAAGCTCTGGGAGTTGGTGATGGACAGGGGGGCCTGGTGTGCTGCAGTCCATGGGGTGGCAGAGAGTCGGACACGACTGAGTGACTGATCCTTGTCTCGTTCTTCTCCCAGCCATGCAGTGGCATGAGCCACTGCCCCAGCATGGACTTCTGTAAGCCCCAGCCTACACTGAGTGCTGTCTATACACGCTGGCCTCTGCCATGGGTGAATCTCAGGAAGCCACACTTCCCTTCGCTGGTCTGCCCCTGATTTCCCCTAAGACATCGTGTACTACACTGTATGGGTGCAACAGCCTTCACTGAAGCATGTGCGTTAACCAGGGAATAAGTATTCCTGGGCATCAAACATGACTATTCACAGAGTCCAAAGGGAAAGGGAAATAAAAATTAAAATCTCAATGAGGGATCCCCTTGTGGGCACAATCTCCAATCTTCCTCCTCCATCTCAAGATTTCCCCTCCTTCTGCCAGCAAGCAGTCTCAGGTCAATTTACCATATGATTCATCCCTACCTCTGGTACAGCAATTTTTGAGACACAGTAATTCCCTGGAATACAATTTGTAGAGTCTTTGTCATTTAGTCAAGAACAGCACCATGGAGGGCAACATGGAGTCACATTGCTCCAGATTTATAGCTTCATATTGGAGACACCCTGGGCTTTAAAGTAATAGTTCTCAAAGGTTAGAATGCCTCAGAGTTATCCTAGGACTTGGCATCAATGTGTATTCCTGAGCCCCAGCCTCAGAAATTTGTATTCTGTGGATTTTAGATGAAGTCTAGGAGCCTGCTTTATTATTTTCTCTTTTTACACACTCAAGCAACTCTTATTTATGCAAGTGGTCCTCTGACTTCCCCACTTGGTGGTCTATAGTCTTCAAAAGTTCGTTGTGTAATGAGCAGTGCTATTCCTTCATTCTGGGTGACTCCCCGTTCAAACTTGTTGGGCCTGCAGAACCCCATGCAAGAGACGAAGGGGAATGGGCTGAGGGTGTGATCCACAGAGGCGCCTCTTTCCCTCCTTACCCAGAGACCGTGTGTTCATCCATACAGAATGGCTATGTAACTTGAATCAAGCCACTGATGAAGTTTGATCGAGCTACTAGATTTGGTTTTCGGCTGAGGTCAAAGTCATTTCCCTGTCTTCAGGGCTGACTCAGTTTTGGCAAGCCCTGCTGTCCACAAGCTGAAATAAAATAGTGCCCTCCTGGACCTAACCATCGGTTAGATGATACATAGGACTGGAACTTGGTTTTTGCTTATGTGACACTTAGTTCCTAACTGCTATTGGGCCAGTGGTCACGAGGCATATTTGTAGCCTCTCCGTAAAGAACATTTACCTACCAGTGATCTTCCCTAATATCATTTCCCATAACCTCACCTTTCTCCCAGGAAGTATTCCCTCCTTGTACCTCCTCCATGGCTTCTCCATGACCTCAGTGACCACTGACAGTGGAGCAAAGTGACTTCCTTGGAAGAGGGAGGAGCCCACCCAACCCCAGACACGAGGACAACCTCAGCGCCCACCAGAGCAGCTCGGGGTCTCCTTGTAACATCAGGCTGAAGAAGTACCTTCTGATGGACGATTTCAAACTGTTTAACGCCAAAGCAACAGAATGCTTTTTCTCTCTCAAATCTTCTACAAACTGTGCCCCCATACACTTGTACTAAAACCAGATAAAAGGAACTTTTGTGGTTGATGGAGAGCTTCGAGCTCAGGGCCCAGTCAGCTCTGTTTCCACCAGTCCTGGGCAGTGCTCCAGGTAAACAGCTTGAGAAGTCCCCATCCTCGTGATACATGCAGCTCAGATGACCTTCGCAGGTTCACACCTTGGATCTTCCCAGCCTCTCGTGTTATCTCAGCATGAGTCCACCAGGTCCCCATGTTCTACCTGAATGAGAAACCTTGCCCATCTGTGGGGTCCTGCACCTTCCAGCTGACTGCAGACTCCTAAAATCGGACCCACCCCTGATGTAGACTCAGCGCTCATTGACAGGGCCCGCTGCCCACCGCGTAGATCCAGGACCTCACCCTCCCGGGATTGGCACCACCTGCCTCTCGCACCTGCCCGAGGGATTACCCTCTGGCTTGTCAGAAATCCGGTTCAGATCCCACTCCCGCTTTGTTTTTTTAGGAGAGCCTTGTTTTCCAGTTTTATTGAGAAATAATAGATACACATTGCTGTAATAAGTTTAATGTGTAGAGCACAACAGTTTGATTTACATATATTGTGAAATGATGACCACTGCTTAGTTAAATAGGTTTAACTAACATCCATCTTCTCATACAGATACAACAAAAAAGAAAGGAAAAAGGAAAAAATACTCTCCTTGTGATGATAACTCATAGGATTTACTCTCCTAACAACTTTTCTGTGTATCACACAGCAGTGTCAGCTCCAGTTATTGCCTGGTACATTATATCCCCTGGACTCATGTAGGGGCTTCCCTGGTGGCTCAGATGGTAAAGAATCTGCCTATCATGCAGGAGACCAGGGTTCGACCCTTGGATTGGGAAGATCTCCAGGAGAAGGGAATGCAACCCACTCCAGTATTCTTGCCTGGAGAACTCCATGGACAGAGGAGTTCATTTATCTTATAACCTGAAGTGTATACCTTTAGACCACTTTCCTCCAATTTCCCCACCCTCTCCCCTGTGTCTCTGGCAACTACATGTCTAATTTCTCTTTCAATGAGTTTAATTTTTTCCTTTTAGATTCCACCTATAAGTGAGATTATATGCTATATGTCTTTCTTTTTTTGCTTCATGTTATTTTAAACTTTTTATTTCGTATTGGAGTATAGCCAATTAACAATGCTGTGGCAGTCTCAGATGAACAGCAAAGGAACTCAGCCACACATATACATGTATCCATTCTCCCTCAAACCCGCCCTCTGCCACATACAGGAAGTGTCTTTCTGTCTCAATAATTTCACAGCATAGTGGCTTCACGGTCCATTCATGTTGCTACGAATGGTAAGATTTCCTGGGGTTTTATGGCTGAATAATATTCTGGTGTGTATGTACATGTGTGTTTCACAATTTCTTTATTGTCTATTGATGGATGTTTCCATGTTTTGTCTATTGCAATAATGCCACTATGAACATGGGGGTGCAGCTATCTTTTTGAATCCGTGTTGTGTTTTCATTTCCTTTGGATATATTCCCAGAAATGGATGTTTGGATCATATGGTAGGTCTATTCTTATTTTTGAGAAACCGCCATACAATTTCTCATACAGGCTATGTGAGTTTACAATTTGATCAATAGTGCACAAAGCTTTCCTTTTTCTCTGCATCCTCACCAATATTTGTTATCTCTTGGCTTTTTGATGATCCACTTCCTCATCTTGACTCACCATATTTTCCTCTTCCCCATCCTCATTTCTTAGACACATATTTTTTTTCTTTTTCTTATCTTGGTCCTTCAGAGCTTTGCACAAGCAGCCATTTTATAAGTTAATAAAAAGAATTGATGTTAAGGTTTGTCTGCAAATAGTGGTAAAATAGGACACAAGGGAAGAAAAACAAAAGTTGCCTATAAAAAGGCCAGGAATCTCTACCAAACATGCAGAATTATTATAAATGCCAGGACTTCCTTCCTATGACACATATCCATGCAGAAAGAAAATAGTTAAAGGGGTCAGGATTTTTTCTTAGAGTTTATCTTTTATATGAACCTGAATAAACAAAAATATTCATAATCTCATAAATTTTCAGGTGTAAAGACCTAAACCTTCTCTTTAAACAACAAATAAATGTAATGTTACAAAGTAGTAATAGGTTAACTCTGCATTTTAGAGATTTTTTAAAGTATTTATTTAGTGCATATACAAAATGCTAAAATGTACACTTGAAGTATAAAAATGTTCTGCATGCCTGAGATTTCTCCCTGTCTTCAATTTCCAATTACTTATTTCATGATACTAAACAAGCCCAAATAAGAAAGAGCACCTGTTTATTCAAACAGATGAAATGTGCAAGGAAAAATTCTATGTGTTCCATATAAGCATGTGCTTGGTAATGCATCTTTTAATGATGAAAAATACCCACAAAATTTGATGATGCATCATTAGTATTTAATGGAGAACTTAAGTTTGTTAATAGAAGACATCTTCAACTAACAAAATACCTGGGATGCTAAATATTAAGATCAATTCATCTAGGTCTTGATTATCCATTAAAATGGTACCTCCAGAAATAGCTGACCCACACTTTTGAACTCTCCCAAGACACTTTGCTTTTTTGATGTTTATTTTTCCGTTTGGCTGTGTCGGGCCTTAGTTGTGGCATGCGGGATTTTTCGTTGTGGTACGCGAACTCTCTAGTTGTGACACGCAACCTCAGTAGTTGTGGCGAGTGGGCTCGGTGGTTGCAGCTCCCAGGCTCCAGAGCACAGGCTCAATAATTGTGGTGCGTGGGCTTATTTGCTCTGCAGCTTGGAGGAGCTTAGCTCGCCGACCAGGGATGGAAAGCATGTCCCCTGCACTACAAGGCAGATTGCAAGAACTTCCCTGGCAGATGCCAGCAGGGAAGTCCCCAGGATTCTTTAGCTGCAGCAGTCATTCCCATATCTAAATACTTGGCACGGAATATGTTAAAGCGTACAACAGGGTGCCCCACAGGCAGCAGAGGAGGGCCAGGGACGCATTCGGGCCTCAGATATAAATGGAGTCAGAAATGCAAATGCAGCCAGGTGTCCCAAATGGCTCATCTCTTTGCATGGGTTTCCTTCTCTTCTACTGTGTACCACCTTCTTCCACATAGCATCAGACACGACCCTCTCCAGCCACATCTCTAGAGGGGGTGTGAGACTCCGTGTCTCAGGGAAGATCCACTGAGTCAGATATTCATCCCAGACTGAACCCCGGTGGGGGGCGCCTGTATGAAGACCCCCTCCAGGAGTTTCCCCAGAAACAGGACTGGAAGGAGCATTCCCCAGGCTGTCCTATTCCTAACCTACAAAACCACAGCTATCAAAACTGTCCCTAGATGTATTTGGTCTATTTGGTGAGGTAGTATGTAGAAACACACTTAAAATAATGAAATAGAGGAGCTAGCCAAGCGTGACACATGACAACTTATCAAGGTGTCATAGAAACCTTGAAAACATTGTGCCAGTTGAAAGGAGTCATTCACCAAAGAGTAGATCGTGCATCATTCCACTTTTAGGAGCTGTCCGGAACAGGAATAGGAACAGAGATCGAGTGTAGACTAGTGGTTGTCTGGAGCTGGGGTTAGAGTGGGGTTCAGGGAATAGGATTGGGATAAGTGAGAGTCACTGCTAAAAGGTACAAGATTCTTTGGGGGATGATAAAATGTCCTAAAATTATTTTTGGCAATGAATGCACAACTCTGTGAATATCCTAAAAGCTGCTGAATTGTACATTTCATATGGGTAAATGAAATGAATATTAATTTATCTCTTTAAGCTATTTGAGAGAGAAAAAAAGATAACACAAAAAGAAAATGCTCAACCTTAAAATAATAGAATCTTTGTTTTAAAAATTGTAAAACTTCAAGCAAANGGATGAAAACTAAATTTGAAATAAATTTTAAATATAATATTTCATCTATACATGTTTCTCAAAGCAACAATTAGCAAACAGCATCAATTTTTTAAATCTTTGATTTCCTACCCACATGCTGTTAACAGGTACACATTCTGATTACACTTATGAATGAATGAAAATGAGAGTGTAATTTGGAGAAAAGAGAAGAGAAAGCAACTAAGGTTAAAAAAAAAAAGAATCATACACTCTGTAAGAACTTAAAATACAAAAAGCATTAGGAACTTCACAAAAACATTGAACACCTATTTCCACTTGTGAAAAATATTACAAACTCTTAGTCATTCTTTGAGGAACACTAGCAGGACAGAGGTCATCCCTTGCCCCCTGCCAAGCTGAGAATGAAACTCCTCCACATGGTGACATTCCCTGGTCTTTGTATTTCTCAGTTTCTAAAGCAAGTTTTCGGCCATTTCCTTCCCCATGATCCTCCCACCAGCCAATTGACAAAGGCAGAGCGGATACCGTTTGTTGCACTGTAGAGATGAGTTAATGAAGGTCAGGCAGGAGACACTGCTGGAGAGGATGAGCAGGGTGCAGGAAGAGGACACTGATGCTTCAGCTGCTAGATGGTACGAGATGGAAACTTCTGGGCCAAGTCCACGGTAAAGGGATTGGGAGGTTGCGACAATGACTACCTATTATGTCATGATTTTAACAACCAGCATAGCCAGCATTATGGTGTTTCCTGTTGAATACCAGCCCCATTTCCATGGAATATAGATTGAAAATACTTATGGACATGGGCAGACAGGAAAAGAGGTGAGATGTATGGAGAGAGTAACATGGAAACTTACATTACTATAGATAAAATAGATAGCCAATGGAAATTTGCTGTATGTCTCAGGGAACTCAAACAGGGGCTCTGTATCAACCTAGAGGGGTGGGATGAGGAGGGGGATGAGAGGAAGGTTCAAAAGGGAGGGGATATAGGTATACCTATGACTGATTCATGTTGAGGTTTGATAGAAAACAACAAAATTCTGTAAAGCAATTATCCTTCAATTAAAAATAAATAAATGTTTTTAAGAAGAAACAAATATATACAGGTGACCATCCTCATCTATCTGATACCATCAAATCAGGCAAGACAAAGTTATTGGAGATTCTCATCACAGTTAATCACCCTTGTACAGCAAAAGAACTGATCAGTCTTGAGAATCATGACTTTTGACCTAACAGACTAGCAGAAAACAGCCCAGCCTCTGGATCAGACTTCTGGGTTCAAACCAGGGACCCATCTGTTACCAGTTGGGTCACTTCCATTTCCTCACCTATAAAATAGGGATCCTATAAGCCATCTCAGAGGATTTATTAAAGAATTACACAAGCAAATGTATGTTAAATGTCCAAGACCTTGTAGGTGCTTAATAAACATTAGGTATTAACTACAAGGGAAAAAATTCACCAGAACTGAGGGACTTCTGGGCAGAGAAGGAAAGAAGGGGAATGATAATAATAACCCAGATGGTCTGGAGATTAAAAATTCTAATTACTTCTCTACCTGGGATGAAGCTATTTTCATCTCTAATACAGATGTCTTCTTCTTTCTCTCCTGAGAGCCAAAGAGGCATTGGTGAATATCCAGAAAACTAGATGATCGGACATTTTCTCTAATTCTGAGACAGGTGATTTCTCAATGTTTACCTTCAGGTTTGTGGATGTGATGGATATATTCTGCTTGTTATTAAGTAGAGAAAAGCATCTAACAAGAGCTTAGAGGTAAGTAGCATTTCTGACATTACAGGCAAAGTGGATTGATGTGAAAAATGAGCAAGATGGGATCACCTCTAACAAATGCGTGACTGCTTCTTTATGAGGCAAAAATCGTTCCAAATGAAAAAGTTAAAAAGTCTTCTTACAGCTGTTTCAGATGATATACCCAAACGGATAATGTTTTAAAACTTATGACGGATTATATGCCAAAAACTAAACTCTAAAATAAAACAGATTTTCTAACTGAGAGCAATGTACTGATGTTTACCAGGAGAGGAGGATTCCTTTTTTTCTTTTTTTTTAATGATTGATTGAGTCAGACTTTTATTTATTTGTTTTATATTTTGGCCACATAACACGCAGGATCTTAGTTTTCTGGCCAGGAATCGAACCTGTGGCCTTTGCACTGAAAGCACGGAATCTGAACCACCGAATCACCAGAGAAGTCCCCAGCAAGGAGAGGAGGATTCTTGATGTGAGTTAGGCCTTGGCCACAAGCACAGCCTGGCAGGGCTCAGCTCGTGGGACCACAGGAAAGCCACACACCTAACCCTTTCCTTTTATAGTCCTTTCCCTCCTTTGTTCTTGCTAAAAGAGTCTAGTGGGATCAACAAGAGATAATGCAAAAAAAGAGGCTAACTGATGCCAAAATATATTTCCATCCCGATCTTCAGGACTTGTTTTGATCATTAAACACTTGTTACTGTTCAGTTCTGCCCTGGTGGCCAGAAAGAATATTTCCCCAAACTCAGGAAAACCCAGGTATTTCTTCCTGGATTTACACAAACAGGGAGAAGATACCCCTGAAAGAATTGAAATTAACCCTAACAAGCATGAGGGTGGTGTGTCTTAAAGTGCTCTCAAGAAACTCTGGGACTGCTGTCAGAGCCTTTCTCTGTATATATCACATATGTTATTGAAGGTCATTCCAGCTGATTAACAAACAAACCTCAAAATGAGCAACGACTCCAACACCAGAAAAATGTATTTCTCTCTCACATAAAGTCCACATGGGATTTTTAATTGGACACAGCCTCTTTCATCTTGTGTTTCTAACTATCTTTAATACATGGCTTTCAAGCTTTCCTAGCTTGTCTGTATCAAACCAAAGACATGGAAATAACAGAAGAGTTCTCACTAGAAATTTTCATGGGTCAAGTCATTTCTGCTCACAGTGCCCTGGCAAACACTTGGTCATCCAGGCAGACATTACTACATGAGATGCAAGGCAATACAGTCTAGCTGTGGACACGAGGAAGAAAAGGAAACAGTTTGGTGAATAACCAGCTGGTGTCTGTGTATAGATTATATCACTGCTTCTTCTTACTCATCCCTCCTGTTTCATGGCCTTTTCCATGAAACCTTGCAGTGTCCTCTCATCGTGTGCTGATATTCCCTTTCTCTTGCCCTCAGATACAGTCGTAAGTCTTGGTTTGGCCAATAGAATGAAGCAGAAGTGACAGTGTGCTCATTCTGAACCTTAGCTTCAGGAAGTGTGTTCAGTTGCTATCTTTACCTCTATCCACACCATGAGAAGAACATACTCAGGCTCCCCTGCTAGTCCCAGAAGAAGGATGAGGGATGTGGAGTGAAACCAAGCCATTGACGTTTAGCCCAGCTCACATCAAACTCACCCTGAGCCAACACTCAGGCCCATGAAAATAATTATAGTTAACCATTGAGTTGTGAGATGGTCTGTTAGGCAGCAGATTTTGACAGTAACTGTTACACTCTGCTATATCACTGCTTAATAAATTGCTTTGTTAAACTCTGAAATAGAAATCTACCACACAGTTCCACTATAGATATCACAAATAAGATGATAACTCCTCCCTTCAAGTCCTATTTTAAAAATATGTATTATACTCCAAATTAAATTAAAATCATATGAACTTAATCTCAGATTACTTAACAAATCTTTGGTNTGATCAGTACCTATATTGATCATTCATGATTTGGTGAGAGGAATTAATGCATTGTTGCTACTTATAATACTAAATAACATGATTATATTTAACATCATTTTTAATCCATAATCTTAATGTTCTTAATAAAGAAACAATTTATAAGAATAATAATAAAGGTAAGAACTTTATTCTGAAATCTCCAAAAATGTACTTTAATTTGAATTCCTGTGGATCAGAGTGGGCCCTAGGAAGCATTACTACCAACAAAGCTAGTGGAGGTGGTGGAATTCCAGCTGAGTTATTTCAAATTCTAAAAGATGATGCTGTTAAAGTGCTGCACTCAATATGTCAACAAATTTGTAATGCTCTACATTGGCCATAGGACTGGAAAAGGTCGGTTTCCATTCCAATCCCAAAGAAGAGCAGTGCCAGAGAATGCTCAAACTACTGGACAATTGTGCTCATTTCCCATACTAGTGAGATTATGTTTAAAACCCTTTAAGCTAGGCTTCAGCGGTATGTGAACTGAGAACTTTCAGATGTTCAAGCTGGGTTTAGAAAAGGCAGAAGAACCAGAGATCAAATTGCCAACATTCATTACATCACAGAGAAAGCAAGGGAATCCCAGAAAAACATGTACTTCTGCTTCATTGACTATGAGAAAGTCTTTGACTGTGTGGATCACAACAAATGGTGGAAACTTCTTAAAAAGACGGGAATACAAGGCCACCTTTCCTATCTCCTGAGAAACCTGTATGTGGGTCAAGAAGCAACAGTTAGAACCTTACATGGAACAACTGACTAGTTCAAAACTGGGAAAGGAGTACAACAAAGCTGTATATTGTCACCCTACTTATTTAACTTATATGCAGAGCATATCATATGAAATGCTGGGCAGGATGAGTCACAAGCTGGAATCAAGATTGCTGAGAGAAATATCAACAACCTCAGATATGCATATGATACCACTCTAGTGGCAGAAAATGAAGAGGAACTAAAGAGCCTCTTAAGTAGAGTGAAAAAAAGAGCGTGAAAGCTGGCTTAAAACTCAACATTCAAAAAACTAAGATCATGGCATCTGGTCCCATCACTTCATGGCAAATAGAAGGGGAAAAAGTAGAAGCCATGGCAGATTTATTTTCTTGGGCTCCAAAATCACTGTGGGTGGTGACTGCAGCCTTGAAATTAGAAGACTTGCTTCTTGGAAGGAAAGCTGTGATAAACCTAGATAGCATATTAAAAAGTAAAGACATCACCTTGCTGACAAAGGTCCGCAGAGTCAAAGCTATGGTTTTTCCAGTAGTCAGGTATGGATGTGAGAGTTGGACCATAAAGAAAGCTGAGGGCTGAAGAACTGATGCCTTCAAATTGTGGTAATGGAGAAGACTCTTCAGAGTCCCTTGGACTGCAAGGAGAACAAACAAGTCAATCCTAAAGGAAATCAAACCTGAATATTCATTGGAAGGACTGATGCTGAAGCTTTAGCTCCAATACTTTGGCCACCTGATGCTAAGAGCTGCCTCGTTGGAAAATCCTCTATGCTGGGAAAAATTGAGGGTAGGAGGAGAAAAGGGCAGCAGAGGATGAGATGGTTAAGTAGCATCACTGACTCAATGGACATGAACTTGAGCAAACTTCAGGAGGTAGTGGAGGACAAGGAAGCTGGTGCACTGCAGTCCATGGAGTCACAAAGAGTCAGACACAACTTAGCAACTGAACAACAACAACAATGGATTAAATTGAGGAGTGATTGTTATTCATGCAACAGACAGTGCTTCAGTACAGGTGCTGTGCCTCTTCAAATTCTCTAGAGATCAAAAAGAAGACATAGTCTGTGGTTGAGACGATACTATTAGATGATATCTATGTGTATAAAAGGTAATTGATGTATTTTACATGTTCATCAAGGGAAACAATAGTCTTCTACCAAAGGCATTGGTACTATGTGTTCCTAAGAACAAACAATTTTTAGAGTGGTTTTTTGAAAAAAAAGAAGAAGACACACTCTGGTTGGTTAATGTCCAGCCAATGGAGTGGGTTACAAGTGTCCACCTTGGTTGCAAGAAGTTATAGAGAAGATGCAGGGGAGGGACAGAGGAAGGGAAGGAAAAAGGAAGAAAAGGTGGAGATGACACAACACAAGCAAGGTTATGAGACCCAAGAAATGAATGGACCACAGAGAAGAGCATTTAAGAAGGGCAAGTACCTTAAAATGTGTTTGTCAGGAGACACCACACAGTGTGACCGCTACAGGACTCCAGGCCAAAGATGCAGTATAATCACAGTACACACAAGAGCCAAAAGAGAACATGTCTCTGTGATCTGCCTTCAGTGCTCTTTCATCAGTTTCTTTATCATTTCTTAACATCACAATCTAATATTCCCTGACACTCAGTTTCCCTCCTTCGAGCTTTCTGGTCTCCTTGGATTCGTCTCATCCTATTATTTAGTGCACTATATGGTAATTACCTGTACCTATACACATCTATATCCCCACTAGAGTATAAGTTCAATGATTAATATCATTGTAATACATAATCTTAAAGTACTTGAGAAAGAAAAATTTTTAAGAGTAGTAATAAAAGTAAGAACAATATTCTGAAAGCTCCAAAAATGCACTTGAACTTTGGTTCCTATGGATTAAGTTGGACAAGTCTATTTTGTTTATTCATTGTGAGCCCAGCACTAGAACAAAACCTGACATGTGGTGGGTTTGATGAGCATGCCAAAGTAATAAGCATCATTTATCTATGAGCCCTGGTGCTTGATAAATGAATCTCTACATGCTGCATTTACAATATACACATGTTGCATTTGCAAACATCTCATTCACTTTCAGTTCATTTCACGGGGATTTTATTTCACTTTAGTTCCTGAAAATCCTTGGAGATTCTGAGCCCAAATAATAAAAGATACCTAGATAAGTAATTTTTAAAAATATACAATAAATTCTTGCCAGCTTTGAGTTGATTCAAATGACTCTAACATTTCCATTGATGTGATGATCACAACTGCCATTTCATTTTCATACATTATTTATCCAAGCAGTTATGAAATGAATAAACATAATCTAAGAAATTAAGTTGCAATGAGTTGCCTCTGGAGATTTCATGAATTATGATAGTTATGTTCCCTTCTGAAGTAACTAAAAGTTTATGTCCCTGAGCGTTTGATAGTTTACAAGGAAAGTAACACTGGCTTGGGGGAAATCTAGCTTTTTTTTTTTCTGATTATAAAAGTAAAACTCATTTATAGAAAATCTGGGATAAAACTATCATAAAGAAGTACATAGAAAACTGGATTAAAATAGTGAACCAAGAATATCTCCACTCCAATTCAAAATCCCTTAAAATGGGAGAAATGTATCATTTCAAAGGAATAAACACATACAGTGCTAGAAAACCAAAAGGCATGGCATTAAGAGCTTAGATAAGAAATCCTGCCAAGCAGAAAGCAGAAAGATCAGACTGGCAATGAAGTCCACGCCCAAAATGCAGGTCAGGAGAAAGCTGCTGTAGAAATTAGAATAATTCCAGAGGCCAAACCAGCTCAACATCCCTGAATTCCAAAAGCAAGAAGAGACATGGGGGGATTCCTTCTCAAACTGGTTTTAGGACGGCAAGGCTGAGCTGTGGCAAATCTGTCTGGGAAGGGCTCCTGGCGCCAGGGTTGCAAGAAAAGGGAGAGAAACAGATCTATCTCTGCAAGAACACAAGGAGGGCAGCAGGGAGAACAAGCAGGGAGCAGCATGTTCCAGGGTTGATTTCTCCCCAAATGCAAGGGGACAGCTCTGTGAGTTGGCTCTTGACTCTGAAGACACCCACAGCATCCCACAGCTAGTGAAGCTGGGTGGTGCCTCCAGCAATGTCACTGGTCTGGGGACAATACTCCTCCACCCAGAAGACAGGCTCATCACAGATCACTCCCACTTAAATATGAAAGCTACCTTTTCTCCAAATTATTGATTGTTGTATCGGTCAGAATCCAGTCAGGAAGATCAAATCATACCACTTATTTGAACAGAGACTTTGATATGAAGAATTGCTAAGCAAATAGGAACAATTGTTAGAGGTGTCTGGTAAAGAACCCACTTGCCGATGCGGGAGATGTAAAAGACACAGGTTTGATCCTGGGTCAGGAAGATTCCCCTGGAGAAGGAAATGGCTACCCACTCCAGTATTCTTGCCTGGAGAAGCCCATGGACAGAGGACCCTGGCAAGCTACAGTCCATAGCATCACAAAGAGTCAGACACAACCGATGTAGAAGACTAATATTAAAGGTAACTGAAAGGGGTTAAAAGAGATGCTAACTTAAGGGCTCATCCATGAAAGATTGGACAAACGAAATCTACTAAGGACTTAGAGTGGAATAGTATTTGTCCTTAGAAAGGAAGGAAACTATAGTACATGTCACAATGTGGATGAAGCTTGAGGACATTACGCTAAAATAAGCCAATAACAAAGGAAAATCACTCTGATTCCTTTTATACAAAGTACCTAAAGTAGTCAAATTCTGGTAAAGCATTTGCCTGTCATTGTGGGAGACAGAGGAGATGAGAGTTTGGTCCCTGGGTTGGAAAGATCCCCTGCAGGAGGAAATGGCAACCCAGTCCAGTATTCTTGCCTGGAGAATCTCATGGGCAGAGGTGCCTGGTGGGCTACAATCCATGGGGTCACAAAGAGTCAGAAGCGACTGAGCATGCATGCAAAGTAGCCAAATTCACAGAGATGGAAAGTCAGACGGTGGTTGCCAAGAGACTGGGAGTGGGTGGGAGGGCAGGGAAGGAGCAGGGAGTTATTGTTTAATGAACACAAAGTTTCAGTTTTACAAAATGAAAGAGTTTGGGAGATTGGTTCATGGGACAATATGGATGTACCTGCTGCTGCTGCTGCTAAGTCGCTAAGTCGCTTCAGTCGTGTCCAACTCTGTGCAACCCCATAGACGACAGCCCACCAGGCTCCCGCGTCCCTGGGATTCTCCAGGCAAGAACACCAGAGTGGGTTGCCATTTCCTTCTCCAATGCATGAAAGTGAAAAGTGAAAGTGAAGTCTCTCAGTCATGTCAAGAGTACTGGAGTGGGGTGCCATAACATTACTAAATTGTACATTTTAAATGGTTAATATGGCAAATTTTATGTGCATATGTTTAACCACAATTTTAATTTAAAAAAATTTTTTAATGTTTTCAGAGAACTCTAAGGTACCATGTAAGCAGCAAGTATGGGAAACAGCTGCTACTCATAGGGCTTGAGGGGACAAAAGGAAGAGGTGGGATTATTAAAATTTAGAAACTTAAGAGGGCTTCGAGGGTCCTGGGATGGATATACCAGAGGAAGGAGCTCCAAAAAAATAAAGTCTGACACTGTTTCCACTGTTTCCCCATCTATTTCCCATGAAGTGATGGGACCAGATGCCATGATCTTCATTTTCTGAATGTTGAGCTTTAGGCCAACGTTTTCACTCTCCACTTTCACTTTCATCAAGAGTCTTTTTAGTTCCTCTTCACTTTCTGCCATAAGGGTGGTGTCATCTGCATGTCTGAGGTGATTGATATTTCTCCCAGCACTCTTGATTCCAGCTTTTGTTTCCTCCAGTCGAGCGTTTCTCATGATGTACTCTGCATCTAAGTTAAATAAGCAGGGTGACAATAGACAGCCTTGACGTACTCCTTTTCCTATTTGGAACCAGTCTGATGTTCCATGTCCAGTTCTAACTGTTGCTTCCTGACCTGCATACAGATTTCTCAAGAGCCAGGTTAGGTGGTCTGGTATTCCCATCTCTTTCAGAATTTTCCACAGTTTCTTGTGATCCATACAGTCAAAGGCTTTGGCATAGCCAATAAAGCAGAAATAGATGTTTTTCTGGAACTGTCTTGCTTTTTCCATGATCCAGTGGATGTTGGCAATTTGATCTCTGGTTCCTCTGCCTTTTCTAAAACCAGCTTGAACATCAGGGAGTTCATGGTTCACGTATTGCTGAAGCCTGGCTTGGAGACTTTTGAGCTTTACTTTACTAGAGTGTGAGATGAGTACAATTGTGCAGTAGTTTGAGCATTCTTTGGCATTGCCTTTCTTTGGAATTGGAATGAAAACTGACCTTTTCCAGTCCTGTGGCCACTGCTGAGTTTTCCAAATTTGCTGGCATGTTGAGTGCAGCACTTTCACAGCATCATCTTTTAGGATTTGAAATAGCCCATCTGGAATTCCATCACCTCCACTAGCTTTGCTTCCTAAGGCCCACTTGACTACACATTCCAGGATGTCTGGCTCTAGATTAGTGATCACACCATCATGATTATCTGGGTCGTGTATATTCTTGTCACCTCTTGTTAATATCTTCTGCTTCTGTTAGGTTCAGACCATTTCTGTCCTTTATCGAGCCCATCTTTGCATGAAATGTTCCCTTGGTATCTCTAATTTTCTTGAAGAGATCTCTAGTCTTTCCCATTCTGTTCTTTTCCTCTATTTCTTTGCATTGATCGCTGAAGAAGGCTTTCTTATCTCTTCTTGCTATTCTTTGGAACTCTGCATTCAGATGCTTATATCTTTCCTTTTCTCCTTTGCTTTTCGCCTCTCTTCTTTTCACAGCTATTTGTAAGGCCTCCCCAGACAGCCATTTTGCTTTTTTGCATTTCTTTTCCATGGGGATGGTCTTGATCCCTGTCTCCTGTACAGTGTCA
>SJYQ01006887.1:101229-173203 GCA_006410935.1 Redunca redunca
CTGAGCCACAGTCAGCTCCTGGTCTTGTTTTTGTTGACTGTATAGAGCTTCTCCATCTTTGGCTGCATAGAATATAGTCAATCTGATTTTGGTGTTGACCATCTGGTGATGTCCATGTGTAGAGTCTTCTCTTGTGTTGTTGGAAGAGGGTGTTTGCTATGACCAGTGCCTTTTCTTGGCAAAACTCTGTTAGTCTTTGCCCTGCTTCATTCCGCATTCTGAGGCCAAATTTGCCTGTTACTCCAGGTGTTGCTTGACTTCCTACTTTTGCATTCCAGTCCCCTATAATGAAAAGGACATCTTTTTAAGTGTTAGTTCTAAAAGGTCTTGTAGGTCTTCTTCATAAAACCGTTCAACTTCAGCTTCTTCAGCGTTACTGGCTGGGGCATAGCCTTCGATAATTACGATATTGAATCATTTGCCTTGGAGACGAACAGAGATCATTCTGTCGTTTTTGAGATTGCATCCAAGTACTGCATTTCGGACTCTTTTGTTGACCATAATGGCTACTCCATTTCTTCTGAGGGATTCCTGCCCACAGTAGTAGATATAATGGTCATCTGAGGACCCGACGCACTAAGCGCCGCCGAGAGGAGTTAACCCACATCCGAGGTCAAGGGCAGCGGCCAAGAGTGCCAGGCTTCGAAGGTGCAGGAAGGGGCAGTGGCCGGGAGGAGCTACCCCACGTTCGAGGCCAGGGGAGGTGGCCGAGAAGAGCTACCCTGCGTCCGAGGCCAGGGGCAGCCAGGAGAAGCCACCCCATGCCTGAGGCCAGGGGCGGCGGCCAGGAGGAGCATCCCAAGGAGTGCTGGCTGTGCGGGCACAGGAGGGCCTCGAGGAGCTATCCCACGTTGAAGGTCAGGAAGGATGGCAGTAAGGAGATACCCCTCATCCAAGGTAAGGAGCAGCGGCTGTGCTTTGCTAGAGCAGCCATGAAGAGATACCCCACGCCCAAGGTAAGAAAAACCCAAGTAAGATGGTAGGTGTTGCAAGAGGGCATCAGAGGGCAGACATACTGAAACCATACTCACAGAAAACTAATCAATTTAATCACACTAGGACCACAGCCTTGGCTAACTCAATGAAACCAAGCCATGCCTGCAGGGCAACCCAAGACGGGCGGGTCATAGTGGAGAGGTCTGACAGAATGTGGTCCACTGGAGAAGGGAATGGCAAACCACTTCAGTACTCTTCCCTTGAGAACCCCATGAACAGTATGAAAAAGGCAAAATGATAGGATACTGAAAGAGGAACTCCCCAGGTCAGCAGGTGCCCAATATGCTACTGGAGATCAGTGGAGAAATAACTCCAGAAAGAATGAAGGGATGGAGCCGAAGCAAAAACAATACCCAGCTGTGGATGGGACTGGTGACAGAAGCAAGGTCCGATGCTGTAAAGAGCAATATTGCATAGGAACCTGGAATGTCAGGTCCATGAATCAAGGCAAATTGGAAATGGTCAAACAAGAGATGGCAAGGGTGAACATTGACATTCTAGGAATCATCGAACTAAAATGGACTGAAATGGATGAATTTAACTCAGATGACCATTTGACATTTTAATAATATGTATTTCTTGATTTTTCACATCTATCTTCATTTGTGACTATGCCTGACCTATAATGCTCAGCAATTAGTATCTCTGGAAATCAGTTTCAAAATTATTTGGTATATCCTGTCTCTCACAATGATTACTAGCCTTCCCTGGTGGCTCAGACCATAAAGAATCTGCCTGCAACACAGGAGACCTGGGTTCAATCCCTGATTCAGGAAGATCCCCTGGAGAAGGGAATGGCTACCCACTACAGTATTCTTGCCCAGAGAATTCCAAGGACAAAGGAGCCTGGTGGTCTACAGTCCATGGTGTTGTACAGAGTCAGACACGACTGAGCGACTTTAAATGTTTTTCTTTCCCTGAATTAATTTCCTTATATTTAATGCAATGTCATTTTATTGCATATTTCTCATATCATTTTGGCCTAGAAAAATTTTCTCTAAAAGTTTTTTAAAATATTTTGAATCCTTTTAAAACTCAGTGGCTAAACATAGATCCCTTTAGGTTTCTTATAACCTTTTGCAAACATCAGTTCATAGTAAATAGCGATCAGAGTACAAATTCATTATTTACTTCTTGTTCTGCCAAAGTCTATGATTCACCCCATCTGAGAATCTTCTGCTATTCTGCCTAACTCTTCCAAAGCATGTTGTATCATATCTAAATTAAATCTAATTGCTTTCACAACATTTCCCAACCATGTTATCAGAGATTGGTTGCAGATCAAAGTGATATGTGTTTCTTCAAAATATGCCATCTTTACACTGGTTCAGAGATTATCATACCTAATCTCTGAATTGTTCCCTCAAAATGTGATTGCAATTGGCACAGCTGAGGCCACATCACCTAGTAACAAATTCGTGGTTGTAATTCAGTTGGGCGCAAAGAATGGTTCTGTATATTTCAGACAAAAGTCTAGCTTGTGCATCTTTTTCTTTACCAGGCATGTCAGTGTCATGGTCCTAGGCTGCCTTCCTTCATCTTTTAAATTAATACTGAGTCTGAAGGTTTTTCAGTTCTTCAGTTAATTTTCTTAATGTCCTCTTTGCAGCAGGTGTAAAATCAGTGAAACACTTATTTCAACCTTCTTGGTTTTGTCTTCTCTTTTAACAATGTGTACAATACACTTTAGCTGTTTAACACAACTTTTGTCCCTGCCACAATTTGATCAAATCACCTTTGATGGTTACACCGTCTTAAAATTTCTTGTATGATACTTTGTGTCACTTAATTACCCACTAATCAATAATGATAGATTGAATTCTCCATCCTAGATAGTGATCATTTGTATCATAGTTTATTTTCCATCCATATGGCTTGGCCATTCTAAGTATTCAATTTTCAAATTATTTCTACTAACCTTAGAAATTTTGTTCAGTAAATATTGCACCACAAAATCCTCATTATGCTTTATTTTTAAGAGCATCACACCCATCCTGTCTAGCTCTGTCAGTATTCTGCATTTATTTGTCTTTGTGGAATACTATCAACTGTTTGCTATTTACTCAGCCTTTTTGTTCCCATCCAGAAATTGCATGTGAGCCTTTTTGTGTGCAAGTGACATTTCATGATGATAATTAAATCTTCACTCAGGGAAGAATGAGGAGTTGCAGGGATTTCTTCTGACCTGTTCAAGCTGTGAATTTAATTAGAACAATTTTCTGACTCATTTTCTTTCATTTTGTATTAATAATTAAGTCCTCATTAA
Organism: Redunca redunca; assembly: GCA_006410935.1. NCBI lineage: Eukaryota > Metazoa > Chordata > Mammalia > Artiodactyla > Bovidae > Redunca > Redunca redunca. The sequence continues at coordinate 104,492 of SJYQ01006887.1, forward strand.
ATAAAAAATTTGTAATGCCTGCTTCATGTGAGTCAAGTTCAGTGAAGATCTGCTACCATTTTTGGCTTTCAATCTATAAAAATTTAGACATATTACTTCTTTGAAAGCTTTCTCATTTTTTCAGCATATTGCCTTGTTCTGAGCTATACTTTTATACTGTCCCTTTTAATTTCTGTACAATCTCAGCTGGTATTCTCAGTGACCTAGGAACTTCTGCCTCCCAAATCTTCCTTGTGCTATGAAAGGCCAACACACTTCATGAATCCTTTAGACCATCCTTGCAAAGGAAATGTACCAACCTGCCAGGAGCCAGCGTGAGGAATCCCACCCATGACAAGGTCATGCGGAGAGGCCTGCTGGGCAAGGCGAGTCAAGCCTCAGGGTTTCCCCCTGGTATTTCCTGAGCACGTACCCCCAAAATAAGAATCTGCCTGCCTTATTGTATTGTACTTTCCCACTCTTCTGACACTCTCTGGAAAAAGTTAACTCAGGGCTTTAGTCTTCTGCATTTGAAAGGGATGTTTCAGTTCAAACACCCTCTGATAACTCTCTAGCTTGCCTAACAGGTTCCCCTGGACTTTTTACAGCTTGTGAATTGCTTACAGCCCCCCAAACTGCGAGAGGCACAAAGCTTTAAGCACTTAAAGATACAGAGCCTTTTCTAAAGAGCTAAAAATCATATTGGTGACAGGATTTCACTGTTGACTCAATGATTGCTTCCAGGCCTCCATATTCTTTATCTTTTAGGCACCTGGGAGGATGTTAATCAATGTAATTGGGATATGGAAAAAGGTATATAGTAGTTTTGATGTTAGCAACACTAGACTTTTGAGTTAATTACTTTTCTTTTGTTATAAATCACTGTACTCCTTTTACTTGTTATAAATTGCTGTATCTTTGCTATGTAAGAATATAACTTTATTTAGTACTTTCTGAGAGTGGCACCAGACTTTTAGAAGAACAACACAAATAAGTCTTCTGGTTGACAAGCCCTTATCAGAAAAAAGGCTGTAAAATGTTAATTGGCCCTTTTGGCCGGAAGATGATGTAAATCACCTAAGACTTGTGTATACAACTAGGTATGCAGAGAAAAAAGCCTGGTTTTGATAAGAGTCTGGGCTGCTAATGCTGCATAATTTTGTATTACCCATTGATCTCTATGTACAATCAAAAAGGTATAAAAGGCCTTTCTAGACAATAGAGGCTGGGCCTGTCATTGGAAGGACTGGTTTCCCCCGTGTCTCCTCTTTACTCTAATTTCAGGCTGAATTCTCATCTGGGGTGTGGAGGCTCACCATGTCTACTTACTTGCCCTGGCTTCTAAGATCCACTAGAGAAGGAGCCCAAGGTGGGGCACCCCCCGCTATTCAAGAGGATGCTGGTGGCCTAACATAGATGGTGCAAGTTCCTTGTCTGGAACTTTATTGGCTTTCCACATAAACCAAGTTATTCAGCCTCTCTAGTCCACTAAAATTTCCTACTATACTATTTCTTCTTAATCTCTTTATATTTCTAATTAAATAAATAAGTTTTTCCTCGCCAGCGCCATCCCCACTTTGAATTCCCTGGATCCACCGGGGCTGGACCCCGGCACCAACCTCTTCTGAATTATTTAAGTTTTAGTATTTGTGCTGTCAAAGTAAGCACCTTAGTTAGATTTGAAGTCTCAGTCAAGGGCCAGTGGGAAATGGGCTAAATCCAACCCACTGCCTATGTTTGGAGATGAAGTTTTGTTGAAACACAGCCGTGCCCCTTCACTGACATATCGTCTATGGCTGTTTTTACTCCATCACAGCAGAGTGAGTCATTGTAACTTACAGGCCATATGGCCTGCAAAGCTGAAAATACTTATTATTAGGCCCTTCACAGAACAAGTTTGCTGCCTCCTGTCTTAGAAGATGGCAGAGAATCTGTCTGCCAATTCAGGAGACTCAGGAGACGTAGGTTTGATCCCTGGGTCAGAAAGATCCCCTACAGAAGGAAATGGTAACCCAGTATTCTTGCCTGGAAAAGTCCATGGACAGAGGACCCAGGTGGGCCTGTGTCCATGGGGTCTCAAAGAGCAGACACAACTGAGTGACTGAGCATGCATGTGTGGCGCAGCAGAGCAACGGGAGGAAAGAAACCTGGGTCCCCAGGTGAGCTGGAGGTTAGAGAGCCCAGCCAGCCGGTATGGTTGAACTGGACCTTAGAACCCTCTTGAACTGACCTTAGAAGGAAATAGACTTCTGTCTTTCCTGTGCCCTCTAGATTTTCATGGAGTCAGAATTAACTGCAGTGAAACAGAATTAACCATCGTGTAACAAATAGGTTTGGTGATGGATGTGTACCAGTGTGTCTATGTGCTCAGTCAGATCAGACTCTGTGCGATCCTATGGACTGTAGCCCACCAGACTCCTCTGTCCTTGGAATTCTCCAGGCAAGAATACTGGAGTGTGATGCCATTTCCTACTCCAGGGGATCCTCCTGACCCAGGGATCGAACCCAAGTCTCCCGTGTCTCCTGCATTAACAGGCAGATTCTTTACCACTGCACCACCTGGGAAGCTCTATGTATCAGTGAGGTTAGGCCAGCTTATGTTGCACTAGTAATTGCTCTTAAAATCTTAGGTGCTCATGAAATGTAAGCTTGTTTCTCACTCACACTATGTGTCCAGCCACAGTCAGCAAGCTGCTAGTCTGCCCCACAATGTCCCACTCCAGGACACAAGCTAGGGAGCCTCCATCATTCAAGCCATCCCTGTGTGAACTGTCTCTTAAAGCTTCCGCCCACAAGTCACATCTAGCACTTCTGCCCACGTTCATTGGCCAAAGCAAAGGGTATGCTATAACAGAGACTTTCCTCAGTCACTTGAATTCCCCTGGAGCCACAGCGCAGGCCCCAGCAAGCTGACAGCCTCCCACCTTGTACGCCTATTTCTCTCTTGTATTATCAAGGGATTTCCAGAGCCTTGCACAAGAATGCAGCCCAGAAATACAAAGATGTTAGTGCCACAGGGCCAACCTTCGATGGTTAAAGGATGGGAGTTGGGGGTGCCCCAGCGCCCCTTTCCCCTGACAGCATAATAACAAGGCACAATCCCCATGGTTTCTGTGGGCTCCCAACCAATCACCTGTACCTTCTCCCCCAGTCCTGTCTCACTGGTCCACATCCTCACTTTTGTTTCCTGAGATCACTTCCCGAAGATTCTGCACTGCACCCAAACTCTGTCTCGGGATACACTTTTATGGAAATTCCAGTTAAGATGTTTGGCTGTGCCTAATTTCAAGGGGAAAGCCATCTCAATGAAACTAAAGGGTGAGAATAGCTCCACTGCCTCCCATCTTCCCAGCGCCTTCCTCAGCTCAGTTCCACCTGCCGCAGTCACAGTGAACTAGGTGTTGTCCCCTGGACGTGCTGGCACTTTCCTGCCTCCGTGACACGTGACATGTTCTCTGCCTGGAGTACTCTTTCTCTCATGGTTTTAATATCTGGAGTCCAAATTACTCCCTAATTTAAGACCCAACGTAAATATTGCTTCCCCGCTGTTTTATCTGACCCTACCCACCCCTATTCCTACATCCTGGGATGGGAAATAAATCCTTCCTTCCTCTAACCCTAATAGCCTTTTACACTTCTCACTTCCTACTGTGCAATATAATTATTCCTAGATTTTATCTGCCTTAATATAATATAATCTCCTCAATGACAAAAAATTTTTTTTCTCAATCCATCTTTATCTCTCCCATTGCCTAACATAGCACTAGAACATAATAAAAGCCATTGGCTCATACATGACTGGGAATGCCTGGTTTTCTTCAATTAGAGATGTATTTACCCCACAGCCACTCTGCTAACTGGAAAACATTTCCCTATCAAAAACTAATGCAGAAGGAAATTGTTTATGTTTGTGTACCAACTTTGTAACAATTCAGTGTAACTTCTTCCTCCTTGATAATAAATGACTGGTTTCAAGTAAACATAATTTGATTATTTGCTACCTTCCAGAATACGTGCATATTCTTATTTAGTGCATCTGAGTTGTGTGTAAACTTTATTGAAAACAGAAGTGAGAGTGTCTTCACCTCTGTATACAGTTTGGTTCTCCTAATACAAGAGAATTCAGTAACAAGAAAATCTTGCCCTTTTAATAAAAATGCCAAACAATCTCAACAAGACTCCAGATGATAACATTCTGAAGGAATGTGAAACACAGTATAACCTTGAAGATGATACACTCCCCCCGAGCACCATGGCAAACTTCTCAGAAGTTCAAGGAAGCTATGTGCTTGAAAATTTCAGCACCACTATTGCGCTACAGTTTTAAAAGGGGGGAGTGGGGCAGACAGATGGCCCATGGTTTTAGGAGACATCCTTCATTGTGCTGATGGTCTGATGGCTCCAGACCCAGAGAAATGTATTCATGTAACAAATGTTGACTAGATTCCTGTTAAGTGGTAGGCCCTGAGATCAGGATGGTGAGCAAAAAGCGTGGTTCTTGCCCTCAAAAAAAACTCACAGTCTAGTGTGGGTGTGGTTGGGTAGAGAGCTGTCTTGACCTTACTATTCCTTAGCTGTGTGATCTTGGGTAAGTCGTTAGTTGTGTATCAGGCAACGTTTATGTTGTTGTTTATAAAGAAGAGAAAATATCCAGCAGCCTCACCTTCTTGCGGAGACACTCAAAGGAGATTGTCTGGGTGGCTCTGGATGTAGATATCATGGGATGTGTCTAGACCTAGATATCATACCCTGGCAGGGTATGAGTACAGGAATGGAGGTCAAGATGGACCTCCAGGGGCTACCAGAGTTCTGTGCACATTGTTTTCTTCTCAATGTCAAGGGCACATAACTCCCTGCTGGCCATGCCAGGGAGAAAGGCAGCTGTGTCAAGAAACGGTGTCTTGCCTGGAGGGAATCATATGAACGTGTCCAAGGGAGGAAAAACCTAAGAAACGTACAGTTGGCCCGAATTCAGGCTTGCTGACTTTCACAAAGCCAGTCCTTACTGGCCAACTGGAAAAATGTGCCACGTGAAGGAGAGGAAAGGTTTGGGGGAGGATGAGGAAGTAGGGCTGGAGGGTGTGGGGAGACCCGGACAGTTATCTGTCCTCCGCTTCTCTGGAAGGCTTTTTTCAGTTCATTTCCCAGGAGTTCATCTTAAGAGCCCTGATAAATATTTTTAAAGTATTGATTTTAACTGAGGGAGATAACGAAAGAATACAAGTTTGCTTATCACAAGCTGTTTCCAAAGCCACAGAGATTTAGGCACTGAGAACAGTGTTTCTAAGCCTTTTTCTTTCTCCATTACTTTCCCCGCTAAGGAGAAAAAAATAAATGTAAAGTTAATTTAAATGAATTAATACATTTTAACTTTAAATTAAATTTCTCCCTGTTGAAAGATATTGAGTACCAAGGGCTAGGATTTTTGTCAGTTTTGACTGAACTTTGGAAGGTCAAAAACTATTGTAATATCTATATTACAATGGTCACCCCTTCAAGGGGAGTATCCCCTCTGTTGGAAATGCACACTCTAGAAAAGCAAGGAGAATTCTTCAACAAATTGGAAAATAGTCCACAGTATCCTCCCATTCGAGGTTCCCAGGTCCCACAATACCTACTGTCCCGGTGACATACTAGACCCCAGAGCATGTGCAATCAAGGAAATAGGCCTGGGGTGCCAGGGACCACCAGGAAGTAGGTGTCCCTGGGATGCATGTGTCTGCAAGGTTCTGCCTCAAATACACCCTGATCTGAAATCAAACTATGAAAAGAAGGAAAAAGCAAAGTCAACACATATAAAGAAATTTCAGAAAGCAATTTAAGTTTAAATGCCAGATTGATTAGCTAATATTTATTTTACACTTATTCTGTGCAACACCTGATATAAGACATTCAACTAGATTTGTTGATTTTTTTTTTTTATTTCTTTGGCTGTGCCTGGTCTTTGTTGTGACACACAAGATCTTTGATCTTGGTTGCAGCATGTGAACTCTCAGTTGCAAAATGTGGGATCTAGTTCCCTGGCCAGGAATGAAACCTAGGCCCTCTGCGTTGGGAAGCGGGGAGTCTTAGCCACTGGACCACCAGGAAAGTCCCTGGGTTCGTTGATCTTAATATCAGTCTTTCGTTGGCCATTTGGAACTAAGAGGTTAGGATGTTGTGTGAGTCTGAAGTTGGAGGTGAGGAGCCACCTCAGTGGTTTTCACAAAGGAAGTCTTCTCCATCTTTATGTACAGCCATTCAGGATGGATCCAGCGATTCATTGCTTTGAAACATGCTTTGCAAGCCTGAATTGAAGAAAGTTCTCAGAAAAACAAAGGTAAGGAGACTCTTCACCAAGCTCATCTACATTCTAGAAAATTCTAACAGGAAGCAAATCAGAAGGTGCAGCAGATCTTACTCAATTTCTCTAGGAGCCTCAGCACAGACTGTTTTGTAGAGCTGAGCTAATACCATTCTGGTCTGAAGGATTAAATGTCCTCATGGCTTACAATGACTTGTCTGTATAAATTGTTTCTGATTTGAAATGTTGTTTCTTTGTCTTTCTGTCTTAGTTTCTTCTCGGTGCACTTTTAGACTTCTGCCAAAGATCTGATACTCAGGAGAAATTAAAATCAACAGAGAAATTAATTGGCAGATTCTTATGTAGTGATGGTGCTCTGCAGGAGAATTCTTCTGTTGAGAAAACTGAGCTCCTTGAGGACATGCTGCTGCTGCTGCTAAGTCGCTTCAGTCGTGTCCGACTCTGTGCGACCCCAGAGACGGCAGCCCACCAGGCTCCCCCATCCCTGGGGTTCTCCAGGCAAGAACACTGGAGTGGGTTGCCATTGCCTTCTCCAATGCATGAAAGTGAAAAGTGAAAGTGAAGTCACTCAGTCGTGTCCGACTCAGCGACCCCATGGACTGCAGCCTACCAGGCTCCTCTGTCCATGGGATATTCCAGGCAAGAGTATTGGAGTAGAGTGCCATTGCCTTCTCCGTCCTTGAGGGCATAATTAAAGGTAATTCGAATCCAGATGTGAGACAGAGAGAAAGATCAGGAGAGAGGCTCAGCACGAAATCTCATGGTGGGGGTGGGCAGGAAGGGGAGAGAGGAGAGCTGCAGGCAAAACAAGCTATTAAGATGATAAACACTTAAGTGTGTTGTCACCAAGTCCACCTTAACCATATCAAGTCTGTTTCACGTCACTGGGCAAAAGAAATTTTCATTCGCGTGTGACAGAAGCGTTGGGTGAAACCAGACTCCCAAAATTAGTCCAGTGGATTAAACTTCAGCACTTAGGGATGAAGGAGGCAACATTTCATTATCACAGTCAGTTCACATCAGGCAATAGATAACATCTTCTGGTTGAGACTTCAGCTGTATTTTATTAGGAACTGGGCAGAATTACTAACTTGCAGAGACTTGAGAGCCGTTTAGCGTCTTGGCTTAGTAGTTACACAAAACGCCGGAGGCGAAACCATCAGCCAGCTTTTCCAAAGGAGCAGAGCAGCACATTGGGATATTATAGGTATTTGTATGAAAGAGAAATCTCAAAACGCAAATGAAGGAACAAATTAAAGCATGCGTTTATTAAGTGTGTGGAACCCCGTGAAGATTAATTCGCAGAGTTTCTGCAGGTCCATTTATGATACATAAACAGAAGTAAATGTGATTTGACTGGCTTTTAACCACTGTTGAGCAATCATGACTTGTATGAAGCGCATGGGTGCTCTCTACCTTGCAGTCCTCAGGCACATTCTGGTAATGCCTTGGACTTCCTAAGCAAGAAAGCTTGAAATTATTTAATTTCCTTGTTGACGTTGCTCCCCTAGTCCCATCAACATTATCATTCATGTGGGAACAAGATGGAAACTGTCAGATCAAATCCAGTGTTGTAATATATATGCCTAGAGATGTAAACAACTAGAAAAGAATCCTTGAGCAAATACTCTGCTGTTTTGACATGCTACCAAGTGAAATGAGTACTTTTTGAACAATTTGATTAGTGCAGAAAGTCAGTCTGAATAATACTGGAATCAGGAAATGTTCTTAAACTGAATGCTTTCTGGTCGACTTACTTCAAATCAACTAGACATTTTGCCACATCTCTGCTTCTTTTTGTATTTTATGAACACAGTTATTAAACATCACCCTTCCAGTGGGTCCATCAGAGGTGAAGTCAATTGCACACAGTTGCCCACAATTATGAGTTGGGCATATAATATATGTAACCAAATGCAATTTTAATTATATGCATTTAATTTATAACTTAAAACAAATTTTATAAATATGACTATACAGATTGGGGGAGGAAGGAGTCCTTTATCAGATCAATGCCCTTTTGATTTGAAAATAGATCTTCCTTAACCATAAGGTAGACAGTTCAGGAAGTTGCAACCTGGTAAATGTAAGTAGCTTGGACTAAGACGTTGGGTTTCTGTCAGAACCTTGGCAATGTCTGAAGCACTTTAGTTCTCACAACTTGGTGGAGATTGAGAATACAACAGACATCTAGTGAGTAGAAACCAGGAAGCTCTTAAGCATCCTAAATTCAGGGGACAGTCCTCCAGGACAAAGAATTATCCAACGCAAAATACCAATAGTGCCAAAGGCAAAAAGAAACTCTGAATTTTAACCAAGTGGTTAAAACTCTTCAGGCACAACTGTCAAACCTTAGCATTTATCCATATGATCAGGAGGTGCAGAGAAGGGAAAGCGCTGAACAGGAAGTCTTGAGGTATTTCTAGTCCTTGCTCTGTCAAGGCAGTGAAAAAAGATTTAATGCCTTAAAATTTTAAATCAATGAACTTAAAGAAGTTAAGTATTTGCAGAGACTTGATTTCCTTTTAAGTTAAATAAGGACTCCTAAGATTTGCATTTCCTAGAACCCTTAGCTATGCCTTTCCATCAAGCTAAACCTCAACTTCTTATAGTATCTTGCTATTCATAATTATCTTATATCTATCATTTCCTTTGTTGAAATAACATAAATATTGTTTACTGATTATTTAAGTTGGTTTATTTGAAGAAAATTACAATCCTATCAACGCTTGGGATTCTCCAAGAGACAAATTGCCTCTCCACCCATCAAGAAGAGGAGGTTCCATCCCATTGCTTTGAATCTGGGTTGGTCTTAAGACTTGCTTTGCCCAATATAATGAGTTCCAACGCTGTACTAGTTTCAAGCATAGGCTTAAATCAACTTGGCAGCTTCCACTTGTGCTTTTGAATTGTGGTGCTGGAGAAGACTCTTGAGAGTCCCTTGGACAGCAAGGAGATAAAACCGGTCAATCCTAAAGGAAATCAACCCTGAATATTCATTGAAAAGACTGATGCTGAAGCTGAAGCTCCAATAGTTTGGCCACCTGACGTGAAGAGCCAACTCATTGGAAAAGACCCTGATGTGAATGATTGAAAGCAAAAGGAGAAGAGGGCAGCAGAGAATGAGATGGTTAGATAGCATCACCAACTCAATGGACATGAACCTGAGCAACCTTTGGGAGATAGTGAGGGATGGGCAAGCCTGGTATGCTGCAGTCTGTGGGGTCACAGAAAATCAGATGTGACTTAGCAACTGAACGATGACAGCAACAAAGCTATAATGTCCATATCCCACCTCCCTATCTTTGCATACAAAAAGGTTTTATTTTCTTTATCTAATCATTGTAAATACATTCAAATGTAGTATCATACACCCTGCACTTTTATTGTAAGAACACCTCTTCCATGTTGCCAAACTGCTTTCTAAAAGAAGTATTTCCATTTATGTTGCTAACCAATTTTACCAAAACTCCTACCAGACAGAAAATAATTGTTTTAACACTTAAAGCTGGTTTAGCTAATGAGAAATCCTATTTGATTGTTCCTAATGATTCTTTTTATACAGGAATATATACAATATTTACTTCACAAGAATTATCTCAGAATCAAATTATCTAGACATTGAATACAATCAGTAATTAAGACTGAAAGAAATCGGATCTCCCAAATTTCCCTACCTTTCCATTTAATAATTTTTATACCTCATACAAGTAGAAATTTATTCACATGACATAGTTAAAAGGAAAATGGTATAATGGCAAAGAAGGGTGATAAATCCAGCATTCAGTCATTTAGTAAATGTGCAATCAAACTGTGAACAAGTAATTCTGTGCTAAGTTTTTTGAATATAACAAGAATTTTAAATTGACTGTTTTAGCTAGTGGGCAACTACAATTATACCAGACAAAGACAAGGCAATTGTGTAAATATTATATTTTTGGAATTCACAATCATGAGAGCAGATGAGATTACTCAAAAGATTACACAGATGGAAAGCAGCTCAGGACTAAGCCAGCACTGACAATAACACAGTGTGGACCGTCTTTTAAAAGATGCCGAAAGACCACTCGTGTCATGTCTGACTCTTTGTGACCCCATGGACTGGGGCCCACCAGACTCCTCTGCCCATGGAATTTTCCAGGCAAGAATACTGGAGTGGGTTACCTTTTCCTCCTTGAGGGGAGCTTCCCAACCCAGGGATCAAACTCATGTCTCTTGAGTATCTTGCATTGGAAGGCTAATCTTTTACTACTAGCGCTACCTGGGAAGCCCAAAAGACTAGAGTTGTTGTTGTTCAGTCATTCAGTCGTGTCCAGCTCTTTGTGACCGCATGGACTGCAGCACACCAGCCTTCCTTGTCCTTCACAATCTCCCGGAGCTTGCTCAAACTCATGGCTAATGAGTCGGTGATACCATCCAACCATCTCATCCTCTATCACACCCTTCTCCTCCTGCCCTCAATCTTTCCCAGCATCAGGGTCTTTCCAATCAGTCTGCTCTTCTCATCAGGTGGCCAAAGTTTGGAGAGGCCTGCAAATAAGACGAAGAGAGAATAGGGCCTCTGAGCCCCAGTGAGAGAGGTTTGAGGTAAGGTTTGGGGCAAGGAAGGTTGCTGAGCCTTAACCAGCATAGAAGTTAAGGGGCTTAAGTTTTGGAAGCGAAGTCGCTCAGTCGTGTCCAACTCTTTGCGACCCCCATGGGCTGTAGCCTACCAGGCTCCTCTGTCCACGGGATTTTCCAGGCAGTGGGTTGCCATTTCCTTTTCCAAGGGATCTTCCCAACCCAGGGATCGAATCCGGGTCTCCCGCATTGTAGACAGACCCTTTACCATCTGAGCCAGGACCTGGGTGTGAAGGGAGTATTACTGACCGTGAGAAATGGGAGGTAACACAGTACTTGGAAGGCAGGGGTGGAGAACACAGAACAACGGCTTACCCTGGCCTCAAATAATTTACAGTGCTTAGGAGGCAAATTGAGACCATGCCAAGGTCCAAGATTCATGGCAGTGAGTACTCTAAAGAGGCAGAGTGGCGAAAAGTGGGAGTTGGAAAGTGGGAGCTGTTAATGTAAGTTTGTTTGGACTCAACACACAGTGAAGCCACACAAACTGAAACACTGGAGTTTAGGGCAGAGAAAGGTTTATTGCAAGGCTTTGCAAGACGAAGAGGGCTCATGTCCTAAAAAGCCTCAAGCTCCCCGAAAGCTTTTGGAAAGACATTTTTAAAAGTCAGGTGAGAGAGAGATGTCTCAGGTCTGTGATCAGCTTGTGCACAATTCTCTGATTGGCTGATTGTGAAAAAAAAAGGGTGGTGTCACTGGGATTAAATTTATCAGTCCTTCAGCTCCAGGAGACCTGGGGTTATGGGCTTACGGTCATCAAGTAGTTCACCTCATCCATTTGGTAGGGGGTTTTCACATCCACCTGCAATGCAGGAGACCCGGGTTCAATCCCTGGGTTGAGTAGATCCCCTGGAGAAGGAATGGCAACCCATTCCTGTATATTCTTACCTGGTGAATCCTATGGACAGAGGAGCCTGGAGAGCAACAGTCCATGGGGTCGCAAAGAGTCAGACATGACTGAGTGACTAAGCACTTTCACATCTACAAAACAACTCAGAAGTTTCTACCAACACTGTTAAACCAGGTACTTCAGAGAGGAGCTAAAGCAGAGGATATGGGGGAGGCCTGTCTGAGGAATCCCCCATAGGGTCCTGCTCTGTTTCAGAGTGAGTCTCTAGACCAGATGGCAGGGCCTGAGCTCTGATTCTGCCCTTCTGGTCCCAGATCTAGCAACATCAGCAACCTCAGCCCTCCTGGGGGGACCAGGCAAGGAGGGATCTCTAGGGTCATCCTAGCTCCAGAGACCTGTGTCCTCAGGACAAAAGAGTGGGGTGAGAGAGGAGCTGGAAGGTGGGGATGCCCAGGGAAGCATGTATATAACTTTATGAATGAACCTCTCCTTTTGAAAAAGAGATACTAAAGAACAGCTCAGACTGCCACTTAAACTGCCCATGTCAGCCACACTAGCTGAAAAAAGTATCCCCATGTTTCACATCTGCACATCTAGGGCACCATGGACAAAGATGGTGCTCCTGAGAACTGTAAACCAACCAATCCTCTAAACCAGAGGTTGCAAACCAGGGCCCATGCCAGAATCCAGCCACCTTTTGTTTTTGTAAATAGCCTCTCTTTGGAACACAGCCACAGCCTTTCATGACATATTGTCTGTGGCTGATTTCCTGCTGCAAACACAAATAGTTGCAACAGAAACAGTGCTGCCTGAAAAACCAGAAATGTTTGTTTATGTGGCCATTTGCAGAAGTTTGCCAAGCTCAGCTCAAAAGCGATGGTTCTCCATGCAGACTGCACACTGGAATCACATGGGGAACGCTGAAAAAAATACTGATGACTGACTGGGGACCAACCCCAGAGATTTTATTCAATTGTTCTGAGGAACATCCTGGGCATCAGGGTTTTCAAAAAGTGTCCCCACCCCCACGACTGTGCAGCAGCCAGAGTTAAAAATTCATTACCGTGGCTTCCCTGAGGCAGACACTATCAGAACTTCAGAAAGCAACAAACAGTACATCTGTGTTCTCTGTGGACACAAGTGAAAAGCTAGTATTAGTATTTATCTCTGTTCCCTTAAAGAAGTGATATCACAAGTGTCCACTTAAAGAGCATCTCTCTCTCTTTAGAGCAACAAAAGCCAGGCATCAACAATTCTTGTTTCCCAATGGCTCTGATGAAAGGACGTGATCAATCAAGTCAGTGTCAAGGGGAAAAGTGACTCTTCAGATGGATTTGTAAACTTCTTTTTACTAAACAGCTAGAGCTATAAAGACCAAAATCCTTCATGCTTCATCTTCACCACCAGCAAGTGAGCATGGTACTTAATGGAAGGAACTTGAATCAGTCCAGGTGCCTTGCACGTCTACATATTTCATCCTTTTATTGTTTTTTTTGTTTGTTTGTCTTATTTTTTACTGTTCCAATGAAAAGTTTTCTCACTGATTCATATTCTTTTTTCCCAAAAAAAGACAAAAATTAGTTAAGGTAGATGTCTTTTTCTAAAAAGAATCTTCCTAAATGAACTTCCTACATACACTTCTTAAAAAGAATGAGGTGGCTTTAAAACATGTTAGAAAGATGGGGATGATGACCCTGTATGTGAGACAACAAAAGAGACTCAGATCTATAGAGTGAACTTTTGGACTCTGGGGGAGAGAGAGAGGGAGAGGGTGGGATGAGATGGGGAAATGGCATTGAAACATGTAAAAAAAAAAATAAAAAAATAAAAAATTTAAAAATTTAAAAAAAAAAAATTGAAGACCATATAGAATACATGAAGCCAGACAAGAAGCCCTAGGACAAATTCAAGGTCACTCAGAGCAACAGTGTTTTATCATCAATGTATATCCAATCATAGAGAGATACCTTACTTGGAAAGCACAGATGAGATCGAACATAACAATATATGTCCATATTCCAGTTCCACGGTAATGACAAATGTTTGATTTTAAGGCCAAATATCTGCTATCCTCATTGTTAAAAAAAAAAAAAAAAATTTCATGTAAAACAAAATAAAGCTCAATTTCTCACCAAAAAAAATAAAAAATAAAAAATAAAACATGTCTACAAATTTTTTGACACTCTTAACATAGAGAAGTGGGATCCATGACCTATCTCCTTGAGTCTGGGGCCAATGGCTGGTCTACTAATATGTTTGTGAAGCTATGTGACCTCCAAGGCTAACTTACAAAAGATGATGCCACTTTCACTTTATTTGCTGGAACTATGTTGGAAATTTGAGCCACCATGTAAAGTAGTCCTACCATCCCGTGGCTACCACGCTGTGAGGAAACCCAACCAGTTCATGCAGAGACCACATGAAGAGGGAGAGACATCTGGCCAGCCTCCTGATATATTGCAAGTTTATGCTTTTCCAGCTCCTTCCCTGCCTGAGGACAACCACCTGAAATATCCCACACAAGAAGCCCCCAACCATCACTTCCCCAAATCTCTGACCCACAGAGACCATAATCACTGTTGTTTTAAGTCACTGTATCTTGGCACGGTTTACTAGGCTGCAGTAGGTAAGAGTAACTCCATCCATATTAACAGTAGCATGGGGGACCTCTGTGTGGTTCATTTGCTAAAACCCTGTACTCCCAATGCAGGGGCCCAGGGCTTGAACCCTGGCCAGGGAACTTGATCCCACAGGCAGCAGCTAAGAGCTTGCATGCGACAACTAAAACCCAGCACAGCTAAACAAACAAATAAACAGTAACCTGTATAATGACCTCCAGTAAAGGAGATTTGTGTCTCTTTTCAGTTCCCCTTTGTAACCTGATCTATTGTCAGAAAGAACCGCGTGGTGAGAAACTTTATCCATTCAGGAAAGGATCAACACTGATTACCAAGATTACGAGGGGAAAGGTTAATGGAAACTGATCAGTATCACCCATGACTTGTTTGCTGACCACAAAGGGGAATGTCTTCCCTTACAATGGAGAGATCTGGCTGTCACCATCTTTCCAGAGTAACCAGTATGACGTCACTAACAGTGGGACAGTCGGCCAGGTACTTTGTGCTTTCTGATGGGATGCGATGCAAAGCACACGGCCTCATCACCTGTGAGGTACTGTCTCCAAAAAGGTCTAACTTGAATCCAACCTAGCCTTGAAAGTTACCTCGTTTTGTGGAGGAATGAAAGGGAGGGGAGAAACTAGAGAAACAATACTATTAATAAGTGGAAACCATCAGACAAATCTAGAATGTAGGACATTCTACAAAGTATATGACCTAATTTCTCCATGAAAAAAGAAAAGATAGAGGAATGAACTGTTCTGGGTGGAGAGACCAGAAAGGCATAACAATCCAATGCAGTGTCATCCTTGTTTGTATCCTGGCTCGAAAACATCTATAACAGACAATGTAAGGACAACCATGAGTACTTCAATATAGGCAGGTTATTAGTGATAGTAAGAAAGCAATGGCAACCTGGTTATATATGATAATGGCATTATAGCTATGCAGGAAAACGCCCTCTTTCGGAGATGGATGCTGAAGTCTTTAAGGTGGTATGCTATATTTTCCATAATTTACTTTAAAATGATAAAACAGATGATTATTTTCCATAATTTACTTTAAATGATAAAACAAGAGATGAAGCAAATTTGAAAAACAAAAGTGTTAATAATGGTTGGATCTGCATGGCAGATGGATAATGTTTATTCTGTTATTCTTTCTACTTTGCTTTGAAATATGCTTTGAATATGTTTGAAATAGTTCACAATAAAATGTTTCAAAGACTTAAAATCTTGGTGGGAGCATCCAGCTCTTCTAACTTACATGACTCCTGTTATAGTTTAAATATACTGTATATTCTTCCCAGACAGAAAAACAGCTGGGAAGCACTCGCTTCACTGTCATCTATCTATCCAGGCTAATTTGGTTGAAAGAGGCAGAGCCTCACCTCTCCCTGAAGCTTAGTCCCAAAAAAGTATGAAATATGGGGTTTATCATCAGGCTCAAATGATCTCATGAAGATTCCAGGATGGGAACAGAGGAGACCCAGTGTTGCGGGGTGGTCAGTTAGGGTGATTAGCTCGGGAGAGCTCAGATAAATACCACTTCCAGACTCAGTATAGTTGCAAGACCAGATATTCTTCCCATCCCTCTGCCTGAAACATTTCCTGGCTCATTCTTCTTTTTCTTCCCATTCTCCATATTTCAGCTCCACTTTGCCATCCCAGCCACCTGGCACTTACTCTGCCTGTAAGATCTTTCAGCTGCAGCACCAACACCCAGTTGGCAATGATCCTACGTATTTCTGGGTTCCAGTGATCAGAGTAAGAACCAGACTGGCCCAGATCATCACTGCACACGCTTTGATCAGTCCAGTCAGCAGTGGTCACAGAAGCATGGGAGCAAGTGATTAAAAAAAAAAAATCTTTTACTAAAAAAACGTTTTTAATGGCTACTGAGGCCTCATGGGTCAATTCCCTGTACACGGTGATGGGCAGGGCAGACAGTGATAACATCTCTAAAACATCTTCTTCTCTGTCCAGTAGAGACCACACTGAGCCACACAGAGATATTTGCCAGGATCTAAGGAAGACAGTCATGGATTTCTACATCTCTTCACAGGAGCATCATGTCCCGTGAGATCATCGTCTCGCCCATTAATGTAAAGCAGTGATGGCTGAGAACACAGGGCTTCAGAGCCTGTGACTTTGCTCTGAACTGAATAGTCACCTGAAAAGAGGCAGAACAAGGAGATCAATCCTCCTCCTGGGTTTGACCTACACAAGTCAATCACGTACTTTCTTTGAGGTCTAGTATTACCTGGGTGGGAAACACTGATGGAGTGAATGTCCACCGTATGTATCACATTTTGCTAGGGAGACACAGGGACAGACACAGACAACGGCAAAGCCTCTGTAAAGGAGGATAAGACAGCATCACTGGGTGAGATGATATATACACTCCAGGAAGCATAAATAACAAAGTCATCTCACCAGACAAAAGCTGTCACAGGTCAACATATGTTAAGTGTAAAGGGAGTGCAGAGAGAGGTCGGGTAAGCCGGAAAATTCAGATAAAAAGCTTTGTGGAAGGGAGTTTGGTCTTGAAGGACACACTTCAAGAGGGGGAGAACCACAAGAAAAAGGCAAGAAATGTGTCGGGCACATCTGGAAAACAGATAGTAAATAAACCTGGTTAGAGTAACAAGATTAAATTGTAGGCAAGTGGAGGTGATTTTGAAAGGCAGATGGAGACTAGTTTGCAGAGGAAGGGCCCTGGATGTCAGGATAATGAGCTTCATCTTATGACTAAGGTTCTGGAGTCAAGAAGGGACAGGATGAGATCAGTGTTTTAGGAAGTGCTGGTGTTAGGGGTGGGTTGAGAGGCCAGAGATCCTTGCAATTTATAAAGTATTTTCACAAATGAGTCATCTAATTCTCTCCTGGCAAGTGGTTTCTTACAAGGCTTTTAGAGGCTGGTGCAGGGCGACATTCAGAAGTCTACATAGACTCGAGTTACAGCAATTTTAAAAAGTAAGTTACTGGCGCCAGAATGGTCAGACAGATCAATGAAGCAGAGTAGAAACTCTGGAAACAGACCCAACTGTTTATATTTGTATTTATAGATAAATTTAATATTTTATCATGGTGGCATTTTAAATCAGTGAAGGAAGGAGGGCAATTTAATAAACAGTTTTAAGACAATTGGCTAAGCTCTTAGGGGAAAATATAGGTGAGATTCCTGCCTCACAGCTTACATCAAAAAAATTTTCTAAAAAGATAAAACTATAGATCTCAAATGTTGGCATATATTTAATCACCTGGAGAATTTGGCATAAAGAGAGACTCCCAGGGATTCTGATTCAGTTCTTGGGGGGGGGCCCAGAGATTGAGATCTATAAGCTATCCTTTGATAAACACTGGCTTAAAGTTTTACATGTAAAAGATAAAACAGTAAAAGCACTAAATATATAAATATTTATATTTTAAAAAACTGACTCCCCAAAAGTAAACACTCTTTATATGTTAATGTGATATACATATATTTTTATAATGTGATATATATACAAATACATACTAACACCAGTAAGGAGATCTCTGCCTCTGTAAAGATGGAGCAGACATACATTCACTATTCCTCCCCTTGAATATAGCTAAAAACTCTGGACATTATATATAAAACAAAGGTAGGAAGTCTCTGAAAGATGGAGGGAGGAAGACAGGCTAGCTAGGAACCTTAAGACCCAGAGATGAGTTCCCCAGGTTTTCTTTTTGCCGAATGAATTTCAGACTGGGTGGTGACTAAGAATCCTGCAACTCAGAAAGGCCTATGAGTGCAGACAAAATACTCAGAACAAGAGGCAGCTTGGTCCAGCCAAAGAACCAGAAAAAGGGCAGCCTAACAAGTCAGAAACTTTTAGACAATAACCTATCTACTCTTATCAAACACCACGGAATATTACTCACCCATAAAAGGGAATTCATTTGACTCTGTTCTAAACAGGTGGATGAACCTAGAGCCTATTCTACAGAGCAAAATAAGGCAGACAGAGAAAGACAAATATCATGTATTAACACATATATATGGAATCTAGAAAGATGGTATTGATGAACCTATTTGCAGGGCAGCAAAAGAGACACAGATATAGAGAACAGACTTGTGGGCACACTGGGGAAAGGAGAGGGTGGGATGATTTGAGAGAGGGGCATTGAAACATATACATCACCATATGTAAAACAGGCAGCCAGTGGAAATTTACCGCATGCTGCTGCTGCTGCTGCTGCTAAGTCACTTCAGTCGTGTCCGATTCTGTGCGACCCCATAGGCAGCAGCCCACCAGGCTCCCCTGTCCCTGGGAGTTCAAATCCAAGGCTCTATGATAACCTAGAGGGCTGGGATGGAGTGGGAGGTGGGAGGAAGGTTCAGGAGGGAGTGGACATACCTATACTTATGGCTGATTCATCCTGATATATGGCAAAAACCAACACAATATTATACAGCAATTATCCCCCAATTAAAAATAAATATTTTTTAAAGTCAAAAAAAAAATTCCCAAGCCTCATCCTTTCCACAGAAACAAGAATGTAGCCATCATCCACAGATGAAAATGTTCTCTGGTAGTAATAATTTGATGAAAGACATGTAGCTTAAGAAAAACAGTGCTTCACTCTGGTGGTGGTTTAGTTGCTAAGTCATGTCTGACTCTTGCCATCCCATGTATGTAGCCCGCCAGGCTCCTCTGTCCATGGGATTCTCCAGGCAAGAATACTGGGGTGGGTTGCCATTTCCTTCTCCAGGGGACCTTCCTGATCCAGGAATCAAACCCAGGTCTCCTGCACTGCAGGCAGGTTCTTTACCAACTGAGCTATGAGGGAAGTTCCCCAAAATAAATAAATATCTTTTAAAGGAAAAAAAAAATTTCTCCAAGCCTCATCCTTTCCACAGAAACACTAATCTAACTGCCATCCCCAGATGAAGACAACTTTATGAGAGCTCCAGAGTCCAGCTGAGAGGTCCAGCATGCCAGCAGAGCACAAAATCCAAGGGCAGCTGCAGGGAAATGAACAGAACAGCGGCTCTTTACTTGCACTGTGTGTCCCCTAAGCCAGCACTAGTGGTGAGCAACTTGCCTGCCAACGCAAGAGACATGAGACGTGGGTTCAGTCCCTGGGTCAGGAAGATCCCCTGAACGAGGGTATGGCAACCCACTCCAGTGTTCTTGCCTGGAGAAGCCCACAGACAGAGAAGCCTGGCGGGCTACCGTCCATAGGGCTGCAGAGAGTCAGACACAACTGAAGTAACTTAGCACACAAGCCAGCACCACTCAGGATCAAGACAAATCCCATGGGCTCACGATTTCAGCCTCCACAGCCTGTAACAGTGCTGCCCAAGAGGCCCGCCTTTGTCTCATCTCACCCATTTTACTGAGGGAATCAGCATGGCCAGACTGGGCAGAGGCAGCCAAGAACAAAGAAACCAGCTCACACATCTCAACAACTGGCATGACCCTGCTAGAATACACATTCCTCTCAAGCACACGGGAACATTCTCCAGGATAGATCACATGCTATATTATAAAACAAGATGTAACAAATTTTAAAAGGATGAAAGCATGCCAAATATCTCTTCCAATCACCATGGATTAAAACTAGAAATCAGTAACATAAGGAAAATGGGAAAATTTATAAACGTAGGGAAATTAAATAGCACACTCTTAAGCAAATATTGGGCCAAATGAAAAGATCAAAAGAGAATTTTTAAAATACCTTGAGGCAGACAAAAATGAAAACACAACAGATTAAAACTTATGAGACTCAGCAAAAGCAGTGCTAAGTGAAAAGTTTATAGCAATAAACGCCTACATTAAAAAAGGATAAGGATCTCAGGGAAACAATCTAACTTTATACCTAAAGCAACTAGATAAAGAAGAGAAAACTAAATCCAAAGTTACCAGAAGGAAAGGAATAATAAGGATTAGAGCAAAAATAACTAGAAAATAAAAAGACAATAGGAAAAAAAAATCAATGAAACCAAGAGTTGGTTTTTGAAAAGATAAACAAAAGTGACAAACCCTTATCCAGACTATGAAGAAAGAGAAGAGAAGAGAAAAAGAGAAATGAAGCGAGAAAGACAGAAGACTCAAATAAAATGAGAAATGGGAGAGGAGACGTTACAAGTGATGCCACAGAAGTAAAGATCATGAGACAATTGTGAACAATTATACATCAACAAATCGAACAACCTAGAAGTGGATTAATTTCAGAAACATACAACCTACTAAGAAGAAACAGAAAGCTTGAACAGAAAAATGACAAATTTGGAGACTGAATCAGTAATCAAAAATCTCCCAATAAAGAAAACCCCGGTTTCACAGGTGAATTGTATCAAACATTTAAATAATGAATACCAATAATATCTGCTTAAACATTTCTCAAAATATAGAAGAGGAAACACTTCCAAATTCATTTAATGAGGCCAGCACCATCCTGATGCCAAAGCCAGACAAAGACATCGTAAGAAAACTGCAGGCCAATATCCCAGTGATCATAGATGCGAGAATCCTCAACAAAATATTAGCAAACCAAATTCAACAACACACTAAAAGAAACAGACAGTATGACAGAGTGGAATTCATCCCTGAGGTGCAAAAATGGTTCACTATCCCCAAATCAGTAAATGTGATACCATACATTAGCAGAATGAAGGGTAAAACTGCATGATCATTTCAACAGATGCAGAAAAAATCTTTCATCAAAATTCAACACCTTTTCACAATTATGGAAGAAAATATTCCCAAAACATCCAATAAGAGGTTAATATCCAAAATATATAAGGAACTCCTATAGCTCAAAAGCAAAAAAAAACAATTCAAAAGTTGAGCAGAAGACTTGAATAAACATTTTTCCAAAGAATATGTACAAATGGCTAACAGACACATGAAAAGATGTTCTATATCACTAACCATCAGGGAAATGCAAATCAAAACCACAACAAGATATCACTTCTCACCTGCTAAAAAGACCATTATCAAAACAAAAGCCAAAAAGGAAACAAGTATTGACAAGAACTTGGAGAAAAGACAATCCTTACGCACTGTCGGCGACTCTGCGATCCCATGGACTGTAGCTCACCAGGTTCCTCTCTCCTCAAGACTGAAGCAGCGTTGAGAGGCAGGAACACATTACCAGAGACTCTCTATCTTATCTTTATTTTTTGCTAATTTTCACCCTCTAATATTCTAACAACAAATATGAATTACTTGCACAGTTTTTAAAGGAAAAATAAGAGCTTGAATAATTGGAATGATTTCTGTTTTGTTTGAGTTCGGTTTTCATTTTAAATTCACATCATCTATCAATTCTAGTCTGGTGTAAACTGGTGTAAGCTGAGACTAAACACTTATCCTAGCCAAAAACACCTTCTCTGACCCACTAAATGGGGCTTCCCTCATACGTCAACTGGTAAAGAATCTGCCTGCAATGCAGGAGATCTGGGTTCAACTCCTGGGTTGGGAAGACTCTCAGGAGAAGGAAATGGCAACCCACTCCAGTATTCTCGCCTGGAGAATCCCATAGACAGAGGAGCCTGGCGGGCTACAGTCCATGGGATTGCAAAAGTCAGACACAACTTGGTGACTAAACGGCCACCAGAGTGAAGCACCATTTTTCTTAAGCTACATATCTTTCATCAGATTACCACTATCAGAGAACATTATAAACAGTGAGTAAAATAAAGACATGAGACGTGGGTTCAGTCCCTGGGTCAAGAAGTTCCCCTGAACGAGGGTATGGCAACCCACTCCAGTGTTCTTGAGTAAAATAAAGGAGAAATGCCTGGAAATACATTTGCTGATGAAAAATAAAATGTGAACTTTATTATTTTTTTTCCTGTGAGTACATCCAAATAACAAATTATGTTTAGACAGGAAGAACAAAGTTGACCCACGTGTGCCCACATGCACACACACACACGAGGCCCCAATAAAAAACCAGTATGGCATAGATGGATCCCCAGAATAGGATCCCCCAAGAGCAATACTCAAGTAGCTCATATGGACTCATGTAGGTAAATTAAAGCAAATGAATCTTTTACGAGTCAAGCCATAGTTTCTATGGGAGTTTTATGGGGGCTCTTCAGGAATACTCACAACCTGAAAAAAAAAAATCTCTTGCTCAGCTAGAACAAAGTTGTAATTGGAGGCTGTGCCTTTACGACCACAAAAGAGTCACTAGAAATATCATCACTACCATGGAAAGTGCTAGACCTTGGCCCTCAACAGTAGGTATTGACCCAGATTACCCAAATAAATGCATGAGCCCTTTCAATCACCTGGAACTCAAAGCACACTCAGTGCTATAAGAGAATGGAAATGGACCCTGGCTGTACACATGGCCTGTGTTCAGCACATGACTGGAGTTTCCTGTATGTTGGCTGATTTAATCCTCACTTCTACCCTTCAAGTTCTCTATTATTTCCATTACACAAAAGATGACCAAGGCCAAAGTAAAAGAAGTTTGGGGAATAAATTTTAATGTACTTCAGTTGCATCTAAGAGGGGCTCTCAGAAAAGCTCTGTCTATGGGATTCTCCAAGCAAGAATACTGGAGTGGGTTGCCATGCCCTCCTCCAGGGATCTTCACCACCCAGGGATCAAACCCATGTCTCTTCGGTCTCCTGAATTAGCACGCAGGTTCAGTTACCACTCGGGCCACCTGGGAAGTCATGATATTCAAAGGAGTCTTCAATAGAAGCATCCCGTCCTGCGGGGCGGTTTTCCTGGGTGGATGCTACCATGTCCCAGCCCCCATCAATCCCACCTTAAGCTCCAGGTACAGCTGAGCAGTCTCTCTCTCCACCCTGGGTGAAACCTGCTCCCAAGCAAGCCAGCTGCATTTGGCTCTTTAAATTTTAACAGGCATTTAAACCACCACTCTCTTTCCTAGGGGAATTTGCACTTTAATCCTTAACTCCTTTTGCTTCCCAAGCAAAAGGAAAGTAGAAAGGTGCTTTGAAGCAAATAGCCCTTTTTAGTCCTTGTGAAATCCCATCAGTAGGGGGCCTCTGATGGGCTCAGTGAGATAAAAGAGATATTAGGAAACCATGCTCTCTGCATCAGCTACACAGTCTCCAGGGTCCCATACAAAATTAAAATGCAGGGTCTGTTCAGAAATTGTTCAGAACTTTAAGACTGTGATGGCACAGTGTAAAACTGAGCACTGGTCACAGCCCACAAACCCAGCCCTGCCCACGCTGGTGTTTTACCACCACAACCTGGGCCGCCTGCTTAGGCCCGGAGCTGCACCTTGGCCTCCCTGCCCTGGAGTTGTAGGCACAAGTCCACTCCTGCCTTCCTTCCCGCTGCCTGTGGCCCCTGGCCCGCCCACTCAGCTCCCCTTCTTCTGCCAGGGTCCTGGCTCCAGGAGGTACCTGCCTCCCCTGCCCCCATGGATAAGCACACAAGCCCTTCTCATGGTGAGCATGTCACTCAGCTTCTGTGCTTATGGCACAGGGAGCTCAGCCCGAAGCTCTATGTTGACCTGGACGGGTGGGATGAGGGAGCAGGTGTGGTGGGGAGGCTTGAGAGCATGGGGCTAGATGCACACACACAGCTGCCTCACTGCGCTGAACAGCAGACGCTGACGCAGCACCTACAGCCCTACTGTGCCAACAAAGGCCTGTCTAGTCAAGGCTGTGGCTTTTCCAGTGGTCGTGCATGGATGTGAGAGCTGGACCATAACAAAAGCTGAGTGCCAAAGAGGATGCTTTTGAACTGTGGTGCTGGAGAAGACTCTTGAGAGTCCCTTGGACTGCAAGGAGATCCAACCAGTCCATCCTAAAGGAAATCAGTCCTGAATATTCATTGGAAGGGCTGATGTTGAAGCTGAAACTCCAATACTTTGGCCACCTGATGAGAAGTACTGACTCACTGGAAAAGGCCCTGATGCTGGAAAAGATTGAAG
Organism: Redunca redunca; assembly: GCA_006410935.1. NCBI lineage: Eukaryota > Metazoa > Chordata > Mammalia > Artiodactyla > Bovidae > Redunca > Redunca redunca. Next base: position 128,765 of record SJYQ01006887.1, read on the forward strand.
GCAGGAGGAGAAGGGGACAACAGAGGATGAGATGGTAAATGGCATCACCAACTCAATGCACATGAGTTTGAGCAAGCTCTGGGAGTTGGTGATGGACAGGAAAGCCTGGTGTGCTACAGTCCATGGGGTCACAAAGAGTCAGACACGACTGAGTGACTGAACTGAACTGAAAGCAATTATCCTTCAATAATAAAAAAATTTTTTTTTTAACACCAAAAACATTTTGCACTGGGGTATAGCTGATTAACAGTGCTGTCGTAGTTACCGGGAAACAGCAAAGGGCTTCAGCCATACATATGCATGTATCTATTCTCCCCCAGAACCCCCTCCTATCCAGGCTGGCACATAACCTTGAGCCAAATTATTTTAATTTTTAAAAAACATTTTTTAAACTGCCATGCTGGGACAGACGAGGAACAAAGATGCAAACAGATATGGAGCTTACTAAGTTTTCACCATAGGTTCTTTGTCTCCAGGTTCAGATTGCTTCTCAGATGTCTCAGCGAAGCTGCCTTCCGCTGGTATTCCTGGAAGGGGAACTCACAAAGAAGCCCCATCCTGGAGGAAGGCCATGGAGTGCAGTGCGGGAGAGTGGTTATTACTGGGAAGCCGGAGCAAGGGGAACCCGGTTATGAATACCGGCTGGGACCTACCTGATCCTGGGCAAGTTACTTTCCTAAGCTTCCCCAGGCTTCAGTTTCCTACTCTGTGACATGGGGATAAGACCACACCAAACTGGGAGGAGCAGACTAGAGCTGAGATCCCCTCCTGAAGAGGACACACCCGTTGTCCTAAACCACAGACCCAGGCAGGTCTCAAAATCTGCCCACCCAGGAGTCTCTCCAGAATTCCCACAATTCCTAGTGAAAAAGATAAAAGGTGAGAAGCAACAAAACCAGATTTTTTTTTTTCGGTTGCACTGTGTCTTTGTTGCTGCCTACTGGCTTTCTCTAGTTGTGGCCAGCAGGGGCTGTTCTTCATCTCGGGCTTCTCACTGGGTAGCGCCTGTGTTGCGGAGCACAGGCTCCAGCCATGCACGCTCAGCAGGTGGGCTCACGGCATTAGTTGCTCTGCCACGTGTGGAATCTTCCCAGATCAGGGATCAAACCCATGTCCCCTGCACCGGTGGGTGGATTCCTATCCACTGTGCCACGCGAGAGGTCCAACGAAACATGCTTTTAGGATCACCATTTAAGAGTTGACTGTAGGAGGTCCCAACACAGACAGTCCCCTGTGTCAGACATCTGGATTGGGGCTGGGACTAGGGGCCAGGGGCTGTTCAAAAAGGGTAGTGCTTGCAAATTTCTGAATTGAGGGTCAAAGATAACAGCTCTGCAGGCCCCCCAGGGAACCAGCAGCAGCAACATTTGGGTAAAAAGCCAACAGTGGATTGCTCCCACGATAAGAAAGCCATCATGAGCCCTTCCTGTTAGGAGCTGGAGAGCATACAGTTGCCAACGGGTGCTGCAGGAGAGGCAGCAAAGAGGGTCAAGTGGCTTTAGAGAATCCCCACGATATTCGTCCAGCCTGTGTCCCCACCACTTCCCCAGAGCCCAGGGGAGAGCCTGAGATGAGGCTTCCCTGAAGAGTGTTCACCAAAGCAGGCAAGAGGGCCCAGGAGAACAGCACCACAGGATGAGGCTGAGCCACCAGGGTTATGGGTGACTGTGCTCACCCCACTGTGACCTTCTCTTGTTCAGTCGCTCAGTCATCTCCAACTCTTTGTGACCCCATGGACTGCAGCACTGCCAGGCTTCCCTGTCCTTCACTATCTCCTGGAGTTTGCTCAAACTCATGTCCATTGAGTCAGCGATATTGTCCAACTATCTCCTTCTCTGCCACGCCTTTCTCCTCTTGCCCTCAGTCTTTCCCAGCATCAGTGTCTTTTCTAATGAATTGGCCTCTCTGCATCGGGTGGACAAAGTATTGGAGCTTCAGTTTCAGCATCAGTCCTTCCAATGAATATTCAGGACTGATTTCCTTTAGGATGGACTGGTTGGATCTCCTTGCTGTCCAAGGGACTCTCAAGAGTCTTCTCTAGCACCACAATTTAAATGCACCTTCTGAGGCTTGTGAAATAGAAGGGTCCGCCTGGAGACGGAAGGAAGAAGTGTTTATCTAGGCATTGTTGTCCCTATTGGTCAAAGGTAGTCACGTACTAACTCCTGCACTTCCAGGTTGAGCTTCGCCTCCCAACCCCAGGTATAAGAGAAGCTTCAAGGTGGGAAGAGAAAGGTAGGGAGACTTAGGATATGTCCCTCTCTGTACCCACACAAAGCTCACCTGCTCGTACGTGCTAAGTCGCTTCAGTCATATCCGACTCTTTGCGACCCTGTGGACTGTAGCCTGCCAGGCTCCTCTGTCCAAGGGACTCTCCAGGCAAGAATACTGGAGTGAGTTGCCAGAAGCCTGCTCAGAACCAACCATTATGATAGGAGCTGATGCAAGACGTGGGGTCCAGAGGATATGCAGCAACCCACACAGTACCCATCCAAGAGGGTCACTGTGAAAAGGAAAAGAGAAAGGAGAAATGTCAGCTGCCTTCGCTCTGAGCCTGGCACACAGCACACGCACAGAGAGTCCCAGCTGGTATCGCTGTAAGTAGTATTATTATTGGACCCTTTGTTCCTCAAGTCTGAAGATGTAGCCTGGGAGAACAGCAGGTGTCTTTTTCCCTCTACTAACCAGTTTACATCTTGGAGCAGCTTCAGATTTGGTGACATCCAAGACCCTGGGACTTCTAATTGCTTTGAAATGACACCCCTGGGCAGGTCCCTGGAAGAGTGTTTATTCCCACTGTTCTTTCCCCGTGGAAAGCTCTGCTTGAAAATAGCCAGATGAGCACAAAACTCATGTGTACTTGAAGGGCTGGCTTAGAAGTGTTTGGACATTTTTACCTCTTTCTTTCCACTTCTAAGAAGAAGGCTATTCAAACAGTGAGGTCATAAGTACACAAAATTTCTCAGGTCTAAATGCACAGTAAAAATGAATAACCCTCTGACTTAGGAACCAAAATGGCATCAGGGGAAAAATAATGACAATGCCGACCCGCCCAACAGAACCAAGAAAATTTTCCAATACACAGCTTGAAACCCAGAGGAGGCACAGAGATCATTCCCGATGATGCCACTCTGATGTGAAGAACTCATGGGTGGCATTTGATTTTAATTCAAAGTCAGTAAAAATGTCAAGTACTAAAAGAAAGCTCCCATCTTAACCAGATGATTTATCCTCAAAAACCCGTGGGATGCTCAGACTTTGCATTTGCTCATTCTCTTTCCCCAGAGCAATCCCATCTCTTCTCCCCCATGGCACCAGTAAAACAGCAATTAACAGGAGTATAAGGGGGAATGGAGTGTTCTAGTTAATTGAATTTTCTAGTTAAAGAAAGGCTGGCTCCCTAACAACCCTTTCATCCAATGAAATCCAAAACATCTGAGTCCACTTTCTTACATCACAAAGTGAATGCTAGGGAACAGAATGGAATCTTTATTTTAGAATTCAGTCTCATCTAACATTTAGGGCTTCTTCATGCTGTGCACTTAAGAGAAAAGTGAATAGGAGATGGCATTGTTTGAGAGTCAGACTTATAATCAAATCCCCAGGCTGTCTCTTACTAGCAATGTGAGACATTACACCGATTACTAAGCACTTTGAGCCTCTGTTTTTGGTTATTTTTGAAATGAGTATAATAATATCTACACCATAGAGGTTCCATGTGTCTGATACATAGAAGACCTGCAGTGCATGCATGCTAAGTCGCTTCAGTTGTGTCTGACTCTGTGTGCAACCCTATGGACTGTAGCCCACCGGGCTCCTCTGCCCATAGGATTCTCTAGGCAAGAATACTGGAGTGGGTTGTCAGGCCTTCCTCCAGGGGATCTACCCAACCCAGGGGTCAAACCCAAATCTCTTATGACTCCTGCATTGGCAGGTGGTTCTTTACCACTAGTGCCACCTGGAAAGCCCCAAGACACTCAAACAGTCAGTTCATTCACTCAGTCGTGTCCAACTCTTTGTGATCCCATAGACTGTACACCATAGCAGTACACCAGGCTTCCCTGTCCATCACCAACTCCTGGAGTTTACCCAAACTCATGTCCATCGAGTCGGTGATGACATCCAACCATATCATCCTCTGTCGTCCCTTTCTCCTCCTGCCATCAATCTTTCCCAGCATCAGGGTCTTTTCAAATGAGTCAGTTCTTCACATCAGGTGGCCAAAGTATTGGAGTTTCAGCTTCAACATCAGTCCTTCCAATGAATATTCAGGGTTGATTTCCTTTAGGATTGACTGGTTGGATCTCCTTGCAGTCCAAGGGACTCTCAAGAGTCTTCTCCAACACCACAGTTCAAAAGCATCAGTTCTTCAGTGCTCAGCTTTCTTTATAGTCCAGCTCTCACATGACTACTGGAAAAACCATCTAGATGGACCTTTGTTGGCAAAGTAATGGCTCTGCTTTTTCATATGCTCTCTACATTGGTCATAGTTGTTTTCCAAGGAGCCTCTTTTAATTTCATGGCTGGAGTCACCATCTACAGTGATTTTGGAGCCCCAAAAATAAAGTCTGTCACTATTTCCGTTGTTTCCCCATCTATTTGCCATTAAGTGATGAGACCGGATGCCATGATCTTAGTCTTTTGAATGCTGAGTTTTAAGCCAACTTTTTCAATCTCCTCTTTCTCTTTTATCAAAAGGCTCTTTAGTTTTTCTTCATATTCTGCCATAAGGGTGGTGTCATCTGTATATCCGAGGTTATTGATATTTCCCCCGGCAATCTTGATTCCAGCTTATGCTTCATCCAGCCCAGCATTTCGCGTGATGTACTCTGGATATGTTAAATAAGCAGGGTGACAATATATAGCCTTGATGTACTCCTTTCCTCATTTGGAACCAGTCTGCTGTTCCATGTCCAGTTCTAACTGTTGCTTCTTGACCTGCGTACAGACACTCAATAAAATGACACTCATGATTGTCCTCAGGGCTCACAGTTTAAAGCTGTAGAAGAAGATAGAGAAGGTGTAGAAGATGGTGCTAAGTTGAACTGATGCCAGGAGACGCTCTATGAGTTTCTTTACCACCAAATAAGTCCTGGGTCTGCCCGTTCCTTCCTTATTTGCATCTTTCTCATTTGCATCTGTCTCATGAAAGAGAAAACTGTACTCTGTTTAGCTGGTCTTACAAATTCTTTAGTTTAAATGACGTAAGTGACTCTCTGCTCACCCTCTGTCTAGTACACATAATATGTAAAGGAACAGAATAGATATCATGGTTGTAGAACCAGAAAGCAGCTTCCATCCCAGTGTGACTTATGAGACACCATGAGGCTCTGCCTGATCAAATACACTCTCCCCAAACTGTCACATGACTTAAATTTCTCCCACAGAAGTTATCCATTCCGGTTAAGGCATTTCTCCAGAGGGCTCCATTGGTTGTCAATGAAAGAAATCTGTTCTTTCAAGAGATTTGATCAAAACTTAGCTTATCAGATTAACACTAGTTCCTGTTAAGAAGAGTCCTGGATGTCTGGTCTCTCTCTATTCTTCACTCTATGCTAAGGCATCCTCATTCACAGCTCTGGGTTGGACCACCAACCTCCAGCTTCAGCCCAAATCATTCCTCCAAAACATCAACAGATATTGAGTGGCCTTGAACACCTCCATTCAGATGCCTTAAAAGCAAGCCATAATGATTAGGTCCACATTAATTCCACACCCACCTGGCTCCAAGGTCTTCTGTCTCAATGATTGGCACCACTTACCATCCAGCCACGCAAGCCAGAGACCTGAGACACATCCTTTACGAATGCTTCTCTTTCCCTGCCAAAGCACTAAGTCCTGTTGATTTAACCTGCTCGGGATCTTTTGAATCAACCTACTTCTCTGAGTCTTCTCTGAGTCAATCACTGCTGTTCCTTAATCCATTCTGATATGACATCCCCACTAGACTTTCATCATCTAATGATTTCCCCTTTGTAAAAAAAAAAAAAATGAGATCCACTCATGCCTCTCGCCCATGCAGATCATTTTAAGATTTTTCCGAATCATTAGGATAAGGTCCAAAATATTCGGCATGGCATGTTAAGCCCTGCCGGAGCCACCACCTGTCTCTCCAGCCACGTATCTCTACCCCGTCCCCTCCTTTCCTTCAGCCAGTCTCCCCATCTCTCAGTTTTCCCACAGGCACACTACGCCTTCCCATTTAGAGGGCTTTGAAAAAGCTGTTCTCATAGCTTGAGATGCTTCCCTCAATTCCATTTCTGTTCGATACTTAATGTCTAATCAAGCCCTAAATTTTAGCCCAGACAGTAACTTCCTTAGAGAGTCTTCCATGATCCCCAAAGGGAATCAGTGATTTGTTGAGGGGCTGGGCTACACAACTGTTGGAGGATAGATTAGAATTGACTAAACATATTTTCAAAACATATGTGCTTTTCAACACTGGCCTGGTCTAAGCTCAGTCATTCTCTCAAACACACACCACACACACACACAATGCCTCTATCACCAGATTCTCATTTGATACTCACATATGCCCCAGTGAGATACCATTCGTTATTACTATCAGTCATTACTATGAATGGGATTGTGTTATGAGCCTCAGAAGCATGGAAATGGAAAAAAACATACTGAGAACTACCCTTCTAGATGGCCTTTAAGCTGTCTTCCAATGACAAGCTTGTAATTCTCTGATGTGCAAGCTATCATGCCAGGACCAGACATTCCCATAGGCACTCTCTGGCAGTACAGGGTGTTAACACCCAGTAAAGTTGGGGTTGCCAGAAAAAAATACATGATATTTTATCTGAAATACTTGAATTTCAGAAAAACAACAAATAACTTTTCAGCATAAGTATGTCCTAAATCTCACATGGGATATAATTATGCTAAAAAAATTATTTGTTGTTTATCTGAAATTCAAATTTAAGTGATGTCTTTATATTTTTATTTGTTAAATCTGACACCCTACATGAGGAAAATCTTTGGTAAATGGGAGACAGATGATGGTTAAATTCTTCTCCCTCCCCACAGACTGTCTTGAGACACAGAAGTCTGTATAATGTGATGGGTCCCACGAAATTCAGCAATCAGCATCCCTGATGGGAGGCAGTGGCCAGCATCCTCACATCAGCTTCCCCACCTTTCCTGACTCCTGCCCTTCTTCACTCCTGCTTCCTTGGGACCAAACTCTCTAAGAAGCCTTGGTCTCCATGCAAGCTTTGGCCTTAGGTTCTGCTTCTTAGGAAACCTTATCCATCAAGAAAGAAAGGGAAAATGAACTGTGGTTTATTCATTGGATGGAATTCTATACAATGGTTAATGTATATAAGTTAGATTCACATGCATCAACATGGATAGATTTCAAAATTGATGTTAGGTAAGAATAGCAAATTACCAAAGGCTGTATATAGTTTTTACTATTTATTTTACTACTTCTGTCTCTTTCAATGCATGGAACAATAACTGCATTGTTTGGAAGCATATAAATATAGTAAAATATAAAATTATGGGTGAAAATCAAACAAGCCAACTTAAGGAGGCTGGTTTTCTCTGGTGAGGGAAAGAGGAAGAAGGGACAAGGAACGGGGTCAGTGTAGAGAGATTTTTAACTGTGATATTTTATTTCCCAAAGAAAAAAGCTATCTGAAGCAAATATTGAAAAATGTCAATGTCTGTTCGTTGTAAATGGTGGTTATATGGTACATAGTTCTCAAAATATGGTATATAAATCTATACTTTCCTGTATGGTTGACATTTCACAATTATTTAAAACCTAATGGCATTTAAAATCAGTTGCTTCTAGTTGGCCAACAGGTAGGTGAAAAAATGCTCGACATTGCTAGTCATCAGGGAAATGCAAACCAAAGCCACACTGAGATATCACCTCACACCTGTCAGAGTGGCTATCGTTGAAAAGACCAAAAATAACAAATGTTGGTGAGGATGTGGAGGAAAGGGAACCTTAATACACTGCTGGTGGAAATGTAAACTAGTGTAATCACTGTGGAAAATAGTATGGAGGTTTCTCAAAAAAAAAAAAAAAAAAAAACTAGAACTACCATATGACCCAGCAATTTCACTCCTGGGTATATACCTGAAAAATAACATTAATTCAAAAAGATATGTGCACCCCAGTGTTTACAGCAGCATTAGTTACAATTGCCAAGAGATGGAAGCAACCTAAGTGTCGAATGGAAAAGAAAGTGAAAGTCACTCAGCTGTGTCCGACTCTTTGTGACCCCAAGGACTATACAGTCCATGGAATTCTCCAGGCTAGAATACTGGAGTGGGTGGCCTTTCCCTTCTTCCAGGGGATCTTCCCAACCCAAGAATCAAACCCATGTCTCCCGCATTGCAGGTGGATTCTTTACCAGCTGAGCCACAAGGGAAGCCCAAGAATACTAGAGTGGGTAGCCTATCCCTTCTCCAGCAGATCTTCCCGAACCAGGAATCAAACCAGGGTCTCCTGCATTGCAGGCAGATTCTTTACCAACTGAGCTATCAGGGAAGCCCATGCAATGGATGAACTGGTAAATAAGTGATATATATATATACACAGGCTTCCCAAGTGGCACTTGTGATAAAGAATCTGCCTACAAGACAGGAGACAAGAGACACACAGGTTCAATCCCTGGGTCAGGAAAATACCCTGGAAAAGGAAATGGCAATCTACTCCAGTATTCTCGCCTGGAAAATCCCATGGAAGAGGAGCCTGGTGGGCTACAGTTCGTGGGGTCACGAAGAGTCAGACACAACTGAGCAAATGAACATGCCACACATATGTATACACAGTGGCATATGACTCGGCTATAAAAAAGAATGAGATTTTGCCATTTGCAATAACATAGACAGACTTGGGAGGCATAATGCTAAGGTAAATAAATCAGAGAAAGACAAATACTGTATATCAGCTATATGTGAAACCTGGAAAATACAACTAGTGATTCTAACAAAAAAGAAATAGACTCACAGATATAGAGAAAAAACTAGTGGTTACCAGGGAGGAGAGAGAAAGGGGATGGGGTGGGGGGGTAATAAAGGGATAGGAAATGAAGAGGTATAAATATGTGTATAAAATAAGCTACAAAGATATATTGTACAACACAAGGAATACAGATACTATTTCATAAGTTGAGTTTATTTTATAAATGGAACTGTATAAGTTTTCTATTTTTCTATTTATAAATATTTCTATAAATAGAAATATTTCTAATTATAAAAGTGGAGTTAAACCTTTAAAATTGTGAATCACTATATTGTATACCTATTACTTAGGGCTTCCGAAGTGGCACTACTGGTAAAGAACCCGCCTGCCAATGCAGGAGACACAAGAGACATGGGTTCAATTCCTGGGTGGGAAGATTCCCTGGAAGAGGGCATGGCAATCCAGTCCAGTATTCTGGCCTGGAGAATCCCATGGACAGAGGAGCCTAGCGGGCTGCAGTCCCTGGGGTTGCAAAGAGTTGGATATGACTGAAGTAACAGCATGCATGCCCGCACACCTATTACTTATATAATACAGTACATCAACTACACTTCAATGTAAATAAAATTAAAATTAAAGAATAGTTTTGAGCAGAAAAATAAAAAGAGATGCATTAGATATTTTGTAAATCATCAGCTTCTGGCTTAGCAAAGGACAAAGCAAGTAGAAATTGACCTCCGCTGCACAACAGAAGACATGAGAAGCTCTGTAACACCAAAAGTGAATTTCCCAGAGAGAATGTGGAGTCTGTCAATCTTTTAACTGCTATCCACCAAGCTCTGTGTAAGGCATCTTAGTAGGTATTTTGGAAGAGATGATTGTATGTAAAACAGTTCAGTAGCCAAAAGAGTTTATAATTTGAATGGTCCTACTTACAAAAGAAGTATTTTCTAAATACTCATTTAGAAGTCATTTGGTTAGAATCCAAGTCTCAAGGAAGATTTCCCCATAGAGAAAAAAACTTATCAACCGTGGTTAAGTTTGTAAGTTATCCCTCAGAAGGCTTATTTATTCTATAATACAAAATTATTGGATTCCAGGGTTGGAAGGGATCTTAAGGTAATTGAAATTCTGCACATTTGCAGGAAAAATAGTAGAAAACAACAAGTTTTGAAACTAGTAATGAAACAGCTCAGAAAAACAATAGAGTAGAATAAGAAATGGCTTTCTTCATTATCTTCAATGTTCAAGTTTGAGGAAAAGAAGAATTAATTAAAGGCAGGTTGGAAAGCAAGGGAAGCTTTTAGAAACTCTTGTGGGGGTGGGAGGAGATGGCGGGCATTCCAAAGGCTTTTGAGGTTGATGGCCTTGACTTTCTCATCATTTATAGTTTCTACATACACTTTAAGCAAAGAGCTTTTCATTTCCTTGATATTAAGTTATCACTGATGGTCTTAAACTCATTTATCTGCCATAATTAGGAATCTATGACTCAATGAATTGAATCCAGAAAAGACAATGTGTATGTGCCTTAAAGAGACTGCCTTGGGGGTGGGAGGTCTTAGCTAAGTTCTGAGTGGATCAGGAAAGAAAAAAGAACAAGCAGAAGTGCACCAGGGTGTTGGCACAAGCCTCTTAAGGGAGAAAATAAATAAATTTATATTTTAAAAAAATAATAAATAAATTTTTAAAAAAGAAAAAAAAAGAACCCAAAGAAACCATATAAATCAGGCATGCCTTGTACTGGCCACCAAGTGTGTACTGGCCAGAGGCAGTGTGGTTATGTCAGAACAGAAGCCAAGTACAAAATACACACACATTCCTCATAAAATGAAACATGGAAGTGCAGGATCCAGCAGTTCCACTCCTAGGTATTCACCCGGAAGAACTGAACACAGGGTCTCAAAGAGATACTTATACACACCTTATCCCTGGTGGCTCAGAGGTTAAAGCATCTGAGTCCAATGCGGGAGACCCAGGTTCCATCCCTGGGTCGGGAAGATCCCCTGGAGAAGGAAATGGCAACCCACTCCAGTATTCTTGCCTGGAGAATCCCATGGATGGCGAGCCTGGTGGGCTACAGTCCACAGGGTCACAAAGAGTCGGACACGATTGAGCGACTTCACTATACTATTACAACAGTATTATGCACAATAGGCAAAAAGTAGAGCAGCCTACGTGCCCATCAGCAGATAAACAAAATGTGGTACATACATGCAACGGACTATCATTCAGCCTTAAAAAGGAAGGAAAATCTAACACTTGGCACAGCATGGACAAAACTTAAAGACAATATACAAAGTGAAATAAGCCAGTCCAAAACACACACACTGTGTGCCTCTACTTATATGCCGTACCTACCAGCATCAAATTCACAGACTGAAAATAGAATGGTGGTCACCGGGGACTGGGAAAAGAGGGAGTGGGGAGTTGTTTCTTAATGGGTGTAGAGGTCCAGTTTTGCAAAATGAAAAGAGTTCTGGGGTTGGAAGAAGGTTGTGATTGCCCACCAATGTAAAGGTACTTACTACTGCTGAACTGTTCACTTAAAAATGGTTAAGATGGTAAATTTTATGCCGTATGTATTTTACCACAATTAAAAATGAATTAATTAATTAAAATTTTTAAAAAACGCACACAGAAGCATGGGAGAGATGTTGGTGGGGCAAAGAGAGTGGCCTCAAGGAAGATGAAAGAAATCTGGGAGCTATAATAAGATCACTCACAGGACAATCACTTGCGGACAATCTCCTTTTCTATTAACATAGCTCCTGTGCTTTCTCTTCGTCACTTTATCACCACTGCAACCAGATGTTTCCATGGCAGTGCTCTGAGGTCTCTCTCCTCTCAATCCCAAGGTCAATGAAGGTAGGAGGCACATCTGCAGGGGCTACCACTCTATCCCCCAGGCCATCGTGTTGACTGAGGTCTTGAGGGACTTAATAATATTTGTGGCATGAATGAATCTGTAACCACAGGAATAATCATCCCTTAAAAGTCAAATTGCAATAAAAGAAAGCAATTTCAAGAAGTAGACTGTAATTGAAAAGTAAAGGCTACAAGTAATAAGATGTATGATGTCACTGTGTCTTGGGAGGTCTGCATGAGAAGAAGGGAGGTGGGCTGGGCCCTGACCCCGTCCCCACCCCATTTTGCTGTGTAACACCAGCTCAACTGTGGGTATTTTACTGCTGTCCCACACTGAACATGACCTACTTGCCAAAATTAAATACAGATAGTTGTACTTCCAAGGTCATCTGATTTTATTTGCAAAGTTTCTCCTTTTCTTATGGGTCCGTGATTAATCAGGAGAAAACTGGTGTGATTAATAGGATCTTAAAGTTCTGATTCTGCAAATACCAGTTTCTCTGAGCTGTACCTACTACCTCTTTAAAATTGACATGGCCTTAAAATTAAACTTCTTGGCATCCCAGGTCTGATGAATTCCTAACCAAATTAATTAAAGCTCTTTGTAAAAACTGTGTGTGTATACACACTGAGAGAGGAAGAGGGAGGAGGCAGGGAGGGAGGAAATAAGACCTTGAATTTACACAACATCTTCAAAAGGGGTGCCTCATTTATCTACCCAAAGAAAGAGAATGAGGCGGTGGGGGTGGGGGGGAACTGTCTTTAAAATTGACATAGCCTAAACATTAAACTTCCTGGCATCCTAGGTCTAATGAACTCCTAATAAAATAAATTAAAGCTCTTTGTAAATAAAAATATATGTGTATGAAGAGAACAAGACCTTGAACTTATGCAACAGCTTCAAACCAGGGGCCTCATTTACCTATCAAAAGAGAGAAAACAGAGAAATAAAAACTCTCTGAGTAACAAATGGATAAATATTAGTAGGATTAGCATTGTCTGTAATATGAATACTAGAAGCAAAAAATGACTAGGCAACTTGTCCAAGGTCACTCTGGAAGTCCGTGATGGGGATGAGAACAGAACCCAGGTTTCCAGGCTCCTGGCCCAGCACATTTCTCTCGGGGCCATAAATTATGAGACTGTTTGGGTCCTTAGATTCTCCAGATGTTGCCATCTCCTCAACGTCCTTGTGCTGCCACCCAATGCTTTCACATTTTTTATGAAGTTAGATGAAAGTCTCCCTCCTCCTGACAGCTTTATTACCCCCAGAAACCATTATCTCCCTCTAACTCATAAAGTTATACTCAATTGTTGGTGCAGTAACCAAACAGGAGTCAAAGACATTTCTGTGATTGATGTGCCCTTCAGTGGAAAAACAGCTGAAAATATTACTGCTTTGATATTCCCATTTTTTTTCCAGGCCTAAAGGTTAATCAGTTGACAATGTTACATGGAAAGTCTTTTTCAAAACTCCAATGACAAAGAGACTGTGTACATTGGCAAACTCTTCCCCAGGCCAAGAAGAGTTGATAATGCCCTGAAGAAATGTATAAGTGAATGGTGGCAATACAAGATTTTTTCAAGGCTGTGGGATGGCTTGGCACTACTTTGTGCAAGGGCAGGGGTCAAAAATCTACCAGGGTACCCAGAGGGGCTAAAATTACATATGAATGTGACTGTCAATCGCAAGGGAAAAAAGAAGAAACTATATACAAGAAATATAGGAAGAGAAAAGAAAAGATAGAAAAAATGAGACAAAAGAGAGGAAGAAGAGAAATATAAAATGAAAGAGTAAAAGAATGAAGTATATATTAACAATGACTAATATAATATTCACAGCTTACAAAAGGTTTTCACAGGTATTCATGTGATGTCATGAACTCCTGCACAGTAGATAACATCTCATTTTGATGAATGAGGTTCATACGCCAAACATCAGAACGTTAGGCTATAGAATGTTCAGACAGGTTCCTTTTACCATCTCCACCAAGGACCCAAGGAAGTGTGTGCTGGGTCATATCAGGGGGCATTAAAACTGGACTCTGATGGGGGCCCTATGTGGGGAATAGGAGTGTCCAAAGCCTCAGAAGTCTTCACCAGAGACTCTGCACAAGTTCTACAGCCTCCAACAAGAGCAACCACCAAAGATGAGAAGATTGGCAGGTGGCCTGATTCTTCGAAAATGAATAGAGAACAAATGAACTTATTTACAAAACAGAAATAGAGTCACAGATGTAGAAAACAAACTTATGGTTACCAGGAGGGAAGGGCATGAGGGATAAACTGGGATACTGGGATTGACACATACACACTACTATATATACAATAGATAATTCATAGAAACCCACTGTATAGCACTGGGGACCCAATACTCTGTAATGACCTGTACGGGAAAAGAATCCTAAAAAAGGGTGGATATACGTATATGTAAAACTGAGTCACTTTGCTGTACAGCAGGAACTAATACAACATTGTAGCTCAACTATACTTCAATAAAAATTCATTCCAACAACTAAAAACAAAAAGAGATCTTTATTGGTGGTCCAGTGATTAAGATTCTGTGTTTCCAATGCAAGGGTGCATGGGTTCAATCCTTGGTCAGAAAAAACCCTACATGCTACACAGCTTGGGCAAAAATTTAAAAGTTTTGTAAAAAGCAAACAAAAACTAAAAAAATAAAATGATGAGGGAATGAAAATAATGAATAGAATTCTAAGTGTTCTGCTTTTAGAAAAAACAGCACAAGAGAAGTAGCAGCATAAAACAAAGTCCAATATTAAAGAATGTGAAAAATGATGAGCATGAATGAAGCGTAATGTGAAAGGTGTAAAATGTAAGAAGATGCTAGATGAGTGACTGAGTGATATGTCAGGAGGGCGGTATAAATCATATTAGGAGCATAAAGTTTAGCCTATTGTCAATGACCAGGGTACTTCAAAGTTTTAAAGACAAGAGGAGGTGCTATAAATAACATGATCAAGCCTGTTTTGGAAAAATAACCCTAACAGAAATGAGGAAGAAAGGATGAGTGCCTATGAAACAAGACACGGGTTGGAATTCAGACATGGAAACATGACCTAAGAGAAAACTGACATGGTCGAGAGATATTTTAGAAGTAGAATCAGTAGATGGAAATTAGGGAGAGAAGGAGTCAAAGATGATTCCTGACCTTCTGGTTTCTAGAACTGAGTAAATGGTAATGACATTAATCACTATAGAAGATTTTAAAAATTTGATTTAGTGCATATTGAATCTGAAGTATCCTTGAACATACAGCTGTATGTATCAGCTAGTTGATGGAAATATGGGTCTTGAGACCAAGAGAAAGTTAATGCTAATGGGACAGATTTGGCGAGTATTAGTATGTAAAAGATGGTAGACTTCACAGCAGTAGAAGCAAACATCAGTAAGCAGCCTGGACTGAGCTCTTTAAAAACCCAGCCTTCAAAGGGACCCTAGGTCGTGTAACAGAGAAACTGAAAATGTCCACTAGATCACTGGCTTTCGTGGAGTTATTTCCCAACTGGCTGCCAGACTCACCCACGTCTATGTTCACGCCTGCTCACTACACTCTCTCCTGCACGTTTGCAGAGTGGTGAATCGCTTGTTATGATTCCCAGGCTCTAGCCTCATGCTCTGTTTCTCAGGTTCCAACTAACACTTCCTGCCAGCTGCAGCCTCTCCAAGGAATGATAGTCCAGGGACCACCCTCCTTATCACATGGCCTGGGAATCTGCATGTGTGCACTTTCCTGGGGCAGCAGTGAGAAGCCATCGATACCCTGAAACTAAAAAACAGAAATCTCAGCAGCCAAAAGGTAGGAAAAATGCAAGTGTCTAACCACAACTGAGAGATAAACAAAATGTGATTGATGTGGTGTGTATATGTGTGTGTATATATATGTGTATGTATGCATAATATACACACACATATATATATACATATATATATATATGTTGTTGTTGTTTAGTCATTAAGTTGTGTTTGATTCTTTGCAACCCCATGGACTGTAGCCCACCAGGCTCCTCTGTCCATGGGATTTCCCAGATGAGAATACTGGAGTGAGTTGTCATTTCCTTCTCCAGGGGAATTTACTGACCCAAGGATCAAGTCTGCCTATCCTGCACTGGCAGGCACTGAACTACCAGGGAATATATATGTATATATGTATTAATATATAAGCCAGTCACAAAAGATAGATACTATGTGATTTTCCTTATATGAGATGCCTGGAGTAGTCAGATTCATAGAAACAGAAAGTAGAATGGTGGTTGTTAGGAGCTGGGGGAAGGGTAATGGGAGTTATTATTCAATGAGTACAGAATTTTTGTCTGGGAAGAAGAAAAAGTTTTGGAGATTGAGAGTGGTAATGGCTATACAACATTGTGAATGTACTTAATGCCACTGAAATATTCAATTAAAAAGAGCTAAAATGGCAAATTTTATGTTTTATATATTTTATCTGAATTACCCAGGGGCTCAGCAGTAAAGAATCTGCCTGCAATGCAGGAGCCACAGGAGACACAGGTTCGATCCCTGGGCCAGGAAGATCCCCTAGAGGAGGGCCTGGCAACCCACTCCAGTATTCCTTCCTGGAGAATCCCATGGACAGAGGAGATTGGTGGGCTAGGGTCCATAGAGTGGCAAAGAGTTGGGCACAACTGAAGCAACTTAGCATGCCCACATGCATTTTTATCCCAATAAAAAAGAAGCAACCAAAAAAAGAAAAATCCAATCTAAGAACAGCTGCTAGTTTTGTACGCTTAGAATGGAATACAGATTGGTAAAGCACTATGATGAACAGCATGGTGATTCCTAACTAAAAGTAGAACTACCAGCAGTCCCACTCCTGGGCATATATCTAGAGAAAACCATAATTCAAAAAGATACATGCAGCCCAGTATTCATTGCAGCGCTGTTCACAGTAGCCAGGACCTGGAAGCAACCTAAATATCCAGCGACAAAGGAATGGATAAAGATGTGGTAAATACATACATACAGTGGAATATTACTCAGCGATGAAAAAGAACGAAATAATACCATTTGCAACAACATAGGTGGAGCTAGAGATTATCACACTAAGTCAGAGAAAGACAAATATTATGATGTCAGTTATATGTGGAATGTAAAAAAAAAACAGTACAAGTGAACTTGTTTACAAAGCAAAAATAAAATCACAGTTGCAAGAAACAAACTTATGGTTACCAGGGCAGAAAGGGGGAGAGGGATAAATTGAAAGATTGGCATTGATATATACACACTACTATATATAAATCGATAACTAATAAGGAACTCTACTCAATACTCTGTAATGACCTATATGAGAAAAGGGCCTAAAAAAAGAGTGGATACATGCATATGCATAACTGATTGTCTTTGCTGTACAGCAGAAACTGACACAGCATTGTAAATCAACTATACATCAATAAAAATTTTAATGTTTTTTAAAATAAATTTCACAAATTATTTTTTTTTAAAAAAAGAATGGAATACAGCACAGCCATGAAAGAAACTATTTAAATAAGTAAATAAAGCTCAAATACAGAATGTGGAGCATAAAGAGCCAAGTACAAAAGTGTGCATTCTATATAATTTCATTTATACGAAATTCAAGAACAAGCAGAACTAATCTCTGGTGATAGAAGTCAGAATCACCATTGAGATGTATTGACTAGAAGGAGTCATGAGGGCATCTGCTAGGGGCTGGAAATGTTCCACACTGCAATCTGAGGGGTGCTTACCTAGGGCTGACGACGAAGATTTGTGCCTTTTCTCTATGTAAGTTACCTCTTAATATTTTTCTAAAAGATACCATCCACAAAAATTGTTTTTGTTTCCAAGTTGACTAACTGAAATCAGTTAGTTATATATGTAGTATATGAACAAAAGTGCTGATTAGCAAGGAATAATTTGGAGGGGATGGATATCTTAGGTTTTGGAGGGATGAGCACAAAAAACTGCCATTATGGGAACTGGGGCGAGGGTTACCATTCAGTCCAAAGTTCAACTCAATAACATACAGTTAAGAAATAATTATTGGGCACTTAGTGCCAAATGTAATGCAAAGTTCTAGGGCAGTTTCTCAAAGTGCCTCCCCACCTTACCTCCACAACCACATCAGAATCATGCAAGTTGTTTATTTAAAGGGCAGCTTCTTGGGTCCTCCCCTGATCTACTGATTTAGAAATTTCGTGGGCTGGGCCCAGGAATCCCGTTTTCAACAGTCACCCCAGATGACTGTGCAAAGATGAATAACATATACTTTGATCTGCACTAACCTCTCTGCCCTCAAGGGGTTTGGAAATACATAAACAGATAATTTCCATATAACGTGGCAACTACAAGGACAGATATGCTGAGACTGCTAAAACCCTCTGAGGGCGGAGGAGGAAGACTAAGTCAAATCAGGCGAAATGAGCTTTGCTGAATCAAAAAGGCTGCTTAGCAATTAGCCAAGCAAATTGGGGGTGAAGGAGAGGGTGGCAAAGTGATTGGTTTGCAAAGTGTGGTCCCCAGAAAATAGAATTAGCGTCAGCTGGAAACTTGTTAGAAATCCAAATTGTAAAGGCCCCACCTTAGACACGATTTCTGGGTGCGGGCCCAGCAGTCTGTATTTTCAAGCCCTGGAGGGGAGTATGATGCCACTCAAGTTCAAGTTCGACAGCCAGATCAGGCAGGGAAGCAGCTTCAGAACCAGCCGCCTCAATCCAAACCCAGGCTCTGTGGCTTACGGGCTAGGTGACCACAAGTGAATTGCTTAATCTCTTTGGGGCCCAGTTTCTTCATCTCTGTAATAATAGTCCTTAATTCATAATTATTACATATAATGTGCCTGGCACATAATAAGTGCTGTATACATGCTTGTTTTTATTAGCAAGAGTGTGGGTGAAGAGATCTTCAGTGGCAACAGCAGGGCTGTTTTGCAGGTAGTTAGTGTTTGAGCATCAGGCAAGAAGCAGGTGTGACGAGTGCTGGCGAGGTGAGCCCCAGACAGATCGGGGCCATTCATGTTTAAAGAAGAAAAAAACACCTGGGGACTTCCACATCCAAAAAGATGCACTCCTTATGCTTATTCCTATTTTTCCTGCTAAGTACCGCTAAAATCCAGGACATTAAAAGTAAGATGCTGAGAAGTGAATAAAAAAAAGAAAGGTGGAACCAGGGAGGGACCTCAGGACCCAAGGAATGATACAGTGATGAGTTCACTGGGTTTTTTGTTTGTTTTTGGCTTCACATATCCCAGACTTGGAGCTTAAGTGCCTGGCAACCCAGAAATGCCGTGCAGAGCAGACAAAAGAAGTGCAGCAAAAGCCAGCTCTCTCTTGCCAAAGGACAGGGAAAAGGGCAGCCTAGAAAGGCAAGACTTTTAGATGATAACTGCTTATCCTCTAAACTGAACTGCTTATCTGGCTGAACTGCTTATCCTGAGTTCAGCCAGACCCCTCAGGAAACAGCTATGGTCCCACCCCCACCGGCAGAAGCTGAGTGAACACCCTAAGTTCCACCCAGGCTAGGCTCTAGCTAGGTACCCCAAACCCTGCACCAGGGAGGGGTCAGACAGGCCAGGTGGGGATCTGGGACTTCACTGCCCATCAAGCAATAACAAACCACCCCTTTCTGGTGTCAGTGGAGACCTTGGGGAGGCCCAAATTCGCACCCACACTCAGCAGTAAAAAGGAACACCCACACTTCTTCTGCCCGGGACCCCACCCCTTCTGTAGGATGTCAACATCTGATTTTCCAGAGCTACTGTTAGAAGAAACTCAGTTAAAAGGTACAGGGGCTCTGGACGTCTTGAAACTGACTGTGCCTCAGATCACTGTGAAACTGATAGTGATCTCAAAATTTAATTTAAAAAAAAAACTACAAAGAAAACTGAACCAAATCGTATGGTAAAGGAGAGCTATGGGTTTTAGGTAAAGAGTGATAGATTAGATTTGTACCATAATCAGCTTTTGCTGAGTCCAATTTTCAGAGAATTCAACATGACAACCTCCGAACACACTGAAATTCATCCAAGAGAGCCTTTGGCACACATACTGTAAGCTGCCTGCTCCGGAGAAAGAATCTTCCATTTGCCATCATCAGAGCTCATGGCTCATCACCCTTCACCTATCAAATGTAGGAGATGTCAGTGGAATCCAGAGGACAGTTTGAAGTTCCTGGTTGCTAGGGTGATGAGCTTAGCGTTGATGTGAAACCTTGGAGGGCCATGGATGGAATTGACTGGGGAGAGCAAGATCTTGATTTGAGAGGCTCTTGTTTCTGACAAATACCCTGTGAACCAACTCTGTTAACTCTAGGAGGATTCAGAAATCTGACCGGGTGAATAAAAATCAATGTGGCTTCTCAGCGACCAGAGGAGGCTATGGGACACTTTTTTAACGAGAGAAACGGTTGAACATAAAAACTGTAAACCACTTCCTGTGCAATCAGTTTTTTTCCACTTGTACAGCTCTGGTTCCATCATTTCAAGCCCTGCCCCTGGGTGGGATGGAGTTGCCCTGGCCAGCAACTGAGGGAAAAGGAGAGGAAGAGAGCAGTTTGGTGATTAATAAACACTTGAGGAAACCCTGCTATGAAAACAAGCACTGCTCGTGGGGAGTAATGTAGGGAAGATAAGTCAAAGAGTGTTTGAACCCAAAGAAGAGGGAGCTGTGACGGGCGGGAGAGGTCAAGGTGGGCTTCCGGGAGGAGGTGCGGCTTGTGCTGAGTCCTGAGAGCAGACTACCCAAATAAGACACACATGGGGCCTGAGGGACGGAAGAAGGGACCTGGGGTGAAGCAGGAATTCACATTTAGGCAAGGAGTTTTGGACACAGGGTCATTGTCAAACTCATCAGCTGAGTTAGCAAAAACATGACACTTATGAGGATAGAATGGTAAAGTAAACCTCTGAAGTGATTATTAAATAATAATCATAATAAAATTATTAAATCAATTTTTTAAAAACCCTGTTGTGGTCACAGACTCTGCACTGGAAGTGCAGACAGCTCAGCCCAGATCCACACTCAATCCTAGCCCTGAAGGACATTACATTCTACGGTGGAGACACACAAACACACAGGGAATAAGAGAGTTTCTCTTGGTGACTGAAGAAATTGCAACATTTTTGTATAAAGAGCGAAGAACAACGGGATTATATATTTATTCTGTTTTAAAATGTAGGGTTTTTTTAATCCAGATGTGGGAAGGCCAGGAGAGTAGGAACCCATTGCCACTGAAGAGAGTATGCATGCATGCTAAATTGCTTCCAGCCTGTCTGACTCTTTGTGACCCTACAGGCTGTAACCCGCCTGCCTCCTCTGTCTATGGGGTCGTCTGGGCAAGAATACAGGACTGGGTTATGATATCCTATTCCAGGAGATCTTCCTGACCCAGGGATTGAGCCCACCTCTCTTACGTCCCCTGCATTGGCAGGTGGGTTCTTTACCACTAGCACCACCTGGGAAGCCCCCCGGAAGAGTTTCTTACAGTTCCCATGAGGAGGGAGCACCACGTGTAGGGCCACAGGGGGAAGCATCAGGGTCGGTCAGCAGGTGGAAAGGGCAAGAGGAGAATGTGGGCAACCTCCCTTATTGTGGTTTACACAGGAAGGAACACTCAGGGCAGGTCAGGACTCTCAGCGGGCTCTGGGGTGTAGGGGCTGTCCCTCAGTGTCTGCACCTGGCCATCGGGGTGATGAGAGCGGGTGGAGAGTGGGCCAGAGCAGGGGTGGGGAAGGGGGGCTCTGCACTGTTCACCTTCCGCGGAAGGCACGGTGAAAGCAAGTTGTTTGCTGCCTCCAGGGACTGGTGGTCCCGGGGAGAGGCTGTCCCTCCACCTTCAGGCAGGCCCCAGAGCACCAGAAACAGATAATAAAAAGACATGATTAATACATTCCCCAAGTATTTTGGGGGCATCTTCTGTGTGCCCAGCACTGCCAAGGGACCTGTGGATTCTCAGAAAACTCATACATATGCCCTTCATTCACCCTGAGCGAGCTCTCCTTTCTCTTGAGGCAATAGGTATAAACTCACACCGATGAAGTAGCGACTCAAGAACTAGTATTTCAAAAACTGTACAATATGAATATTACAGATCAGTGTTTCTCAAAGTTAATAAGGTATGGATTCCTCTTAAAGAAAAGTATTTTCCACAGACCCCCAGTGTTGACAAGTTATATTTTATTATAATATTTTATTATATTATTCTGTATGAAATGTACAGCAAATGCAATCTGTACAACATGAAATTAATTATAAACTTATTATACTTACATCTCTCTTGGTAAAATCAAAACAAAATTTTAAAATACAAATAAAAATATAAAACCAAAGAAATTTAAAACTGCATTAATTTAATGTGATACTTGACAATGTTTTACTTAAAATTGATTGGTACTATTGGACACAATCATGGAAAACTATATTTGCATGTTTACTATTTTACTTGTTATCAATACAAATCTTCTGATTTTGAGCACAAGAGATCATCATTTGAGTCATTAGTATTGAGTTCATAGCTGTCATCACTGTGTTTGATTTAAATGATCTCACTTTTAACCATTGACGCATAACAGACTAATCAATCGAGAAGGCAAAACTGAAAAAAAGCTACTAGTGGTGATGTGTTATGAGAAGGTGCTGGAGAAGACCCTTAAGAGTTCCTTAGACTGCAAGGAGAGTGAACCAGTCAGTCCTTAAGGAAATCACCCCAGAATATTCATTGGAAGGACTGATGCTGAAGCTGAGGCTCCAATACTCTGGCCACCTGATGCGAAGAGCTGACTCATTGGAGAAGACCCTGATGCTGGGAAAGACTGAAGGCAGGAAGAGAAGGGGACAACAGAGGGTGAAATTGCTAGATAGTGTTACCGACTCAGTGGACATGAATTTAAGCAAACTCCAGGAGACAGTGAGGGACAGGGGAGCCTGGCTTGCTCCAATCAACTTAGCAACTCAACAACAACGACATAGGAGGAAAGAATCCACAGGACAAAGCTGCTATAAGGCCAGCAGCGTGCTGCCTTCTGCTGCTCAATCTCACGTGCTGTGTGCCCTCTGATCGTTTCATTTCCCTCCTCTCTTCTGCTCGAGCTTCTTCAAAACCTTTGCTTCTATGGCTCACCTGGACATCATTTAGCCTTCAAGTGACCCTAAGAAGGCTCTGAAATCTTAAAATGAAACTCAAGCAGGTGCTTCTAAAGGATAGCCCAAGCTATTCTATTTTAATGCTTATCTTTAAAACTAAAACATCCTTGAAAAATGTGAATATACCTTCCTCAAGGATAAATCTGGGTGGGGGCGGGGGGGTACTCATAGGTCCAAAGACCTTAGCTAGAAAGAGGAAGCACAGTTTGAATGAAAGAGGGAGATGAATAAAGCTGCTGAGATCATGGAAGGCTTTGGGGTAAGGATGTAGGTGGAGCTGGAAGAGAAGGTGGGAAGGACTTAGAAAGTCAAGAAGGAGGCAGAAAGGAACTTCTAGTAAGCAGGTGTGGATCTCTAGGGACCAGCGATGTCATCTGATGCCCCTCTCCTGTCATCCTGCCCCACTAGTCTTCTTTCAGCTCTTAGAACAGACAGACCTGTCTAGTTCAAGGTTTTTTCCAGCCTTGTGTTCCTGAATGCAGCGGCCAACACCCCTCCTCTTTTTCTAAGGCTGGTTCTTTCTTTTCCATGAGCTCTTAACCAAAATATGGGTTTTCCACCAACGTCTTCGCCGACCCCCTGATCTTAGGAAGATTCCTCATATTCTTTCATGTGTCCACCTTTTTCCTTTGAAGCTTGTGTTAGTTTCCTCTTACTACTCCCAGCAATTACCACAAGCTTAGTGATTAAACAATACAAACATGTCCTCTTACAGTTCTGGAGGTCAGAATTCCCAAAAGCAAGGTGTTGTGTTCCTTCTGGGGATTCCAGGGAAGAATCTGTGTTCTTCCCTTTTCTAGTTTCTAGAGGCCACTTGCCTTCCTTGGCCTGTGGCCACTTCGATCATCAAAGCCAGCAGCAGAGCATCCTCTAATCTCTGTTTATGCGTCCATCACCACATCACCTTCTCTGAGTCTAACCCTCCTGCCTCCCTCGTATAAGGACCCTGGTGATGACATTGGGTTCCCCCAGATAATCCAGGATAATCTCCCCATCAGGAGAGGCTTAACTAATCACAATTGCAAAGTCCCTTTTGCCATGGAAGGTAACACATGGGGTGCTAACCTCACAGGTCCTGAGGATTAGGACATAGACATCTCGGAGGGCCTTTATTCAGCCTACATGGAGAAGGCAATGGCACCCCACTCCAGTACTCTTGCCTTGAAAATCCCATGGGTGGAGGAGCCTGGTAGGCTGCAGTCCATGGGGTCACAAAGAGAGACGACTGAGCGGCTTCACTTTCACTTTTCACTTTCATGCATTGGAGAAGGAAATGGCAACCCACTCCAGTGTTCTTGCCTGGAGAATCCCAGGGACAGAGGAGCCTGGTGTGCTGCCGTCCATGGGGTCACACAGAGTTGGACACAACTGAAGCAACTTGCAGCAGCGGCAGCACTCAGTGCTCTTATCACAAATCATAATCGTGTTTTTGTAAACGTTTTGTCTATCACCCGTGTCTATATTCAGCAGACTGTAGGTTCCATGAATGAAAGGACTGTGACTGTATTATGATGCCAGGTGCATAGCAAAGGGTCAATAAAAATTTAATGAATGAGTAACAAAGAAAAGAGCAGTAAGACAAATGAAGACTGAGGACACAGCCAAGGAAGGTGGACATGGCTAAACTGTCTACAGCAGATTTTACTAAAAAGTGGTTGGAAGCAAGCCAACCTTAATCAAGATGCTTTTCTTGCTCTGCTCTACAGAGCCTGGAAAAGTATAGGCTCTATCAAGCCTAGAAAAGTACTCTAACTGGTCCCCACCTGACCAATCTTCATGGCCATGAAAGTAAGATGATGTGACTGTCAGAACCATCAGAACTAGCAGGTTGGAGTTGAGGAGGGCATTTTCAAAAAATGGTGGTGAGGGTGCTGCTGCCAGATGAGGGGGCAGGACTTTGAGGGCCGAGAGCAACACCAATTCTTGCCCGACAGCTTTTCTGCACTTAGTACTCATAAAAGTCATCAGACAAATCATCTTTAATCCTTTAACCATCTTTCCTGTTCTTCTGGGTGTATCTATCATCTCTTTCTGTCCTTGCTCCGTCCTTTATCTTTCCAGTTTTTTCTTCTCTCCTCCAAAGTACATGCTGATGTATAAAACCAAACTACTTATTTTAATGTGTTATACTTGCCAAATACAGCTTTGTATTCCTAGCTCTTATTTTTAAAGCAAATGAGTTTGAACATCTACACTTAAGGAGGCAGTGATGAGAGCCCTTGGCTAGAAGCTTGGGAGTCTTGAAATTTGGAAGTAATCCCCTACTTAGCTACGTGAGGTGGACAAGTCACCTGGCAAAACTTGGCTTTAAATTTCTTTCCAATCTAAACCTCTGAGATTGTAAGCATCTCTAAAATTCTGTTACACAAAGGTTAAAAGTAACTCAAATGAAAGGGAGGATGTTCATAATCAGGAAGGTGGGTTGCCTATAATCCTGGAGATGTTGTTTTGTTTTTAGGAATCATTGCCCCTCGGTACTAATAGTGATAATAGTACTAGCTTACATTTATTGAGTGATTACCACGTCCTAGACACTGACTCTTCTAAGTAGTTCACATATATCATCTCATTTAATTCCTGTTTGGGAATAACTAAACCACAGTCGACCAGAAGCCCGATCCCTGAATTACAGTTTTGTGACAACTGTCCCTACCCATGAGAATGGATCCTTAAATCAGGCAGAAGAATTATAGCCGTCTATCTACCTGCCCTAAATGCTATATTTGCAGTTACCTCATTTAAACCTCACAACAACCTACAGGATAAGCGTTAATGTATTTCTATCCCCTTGGCTGACAATCAGTAACTTTTTTTATTGGAGCATAGTTGCTTTAGAATGTTGTGTTATTTTCTGCTGCACAGCAAAGTGAATCTGCCATACATGTACATATATTCCCTCTGTTCTGGATTTCCAAAAATGGCCACAAATTATTAGTTGCTCTTCTCAACAAGAAACTTTTAATTTCACTTTCAACAAGAAATGAGAACTACTTCCCTTTCCCTTGGTCTGAGCTCACCCCATGACTTATTCTAACCAATCAAAGGTGACAAAACTTACACAGGGCCAGTTTTAGGCTTAGCCTTGTTCTGGCAGCTTCTCCCTTCACATCCTGGGAACCCAGCTGCCATGCTGTAAGGAAGTCCAAGCTACCATGCTGCAAAGAAACCCCAGAGAATGAGACATAGAGACATGGAGAAGCCCTGGAGGATGAGACACCAGAGAGAGAGAGAAAAGGGGAGAGAGAGAGAACTGAGCCATGCAGAAGGGCATTCCTGCCAACAATCTGCACCCAGACCCCAGATATGTGAGAGAGGCCTTCTTAAATCTGCCAGTCAGTTAATCCCCTACCTGTACGCAGCCATGTGGAACACCCCCAAAGGAGCCCAGACCGAAGGAGAACTTCTAGTCAGTCCTCAAACTCATGAAGAAATAAAATAATCATAGCTGTTTTAAGGCCCTTGCTTTGGGGTGGTTTGTTACACAGAATTAGTATGTGAAACAGAGACAGACAGTGAACTCTTTCTTACCTCCTCTCCATTACACAGATGCTTTGTCCCAGCGAGAGCAATAAATGTCAGGGTTACTTAATACAATTTAAGGCATATAATATGCAAGGGAAACTGGTCCCCCACAGAGTACAAGAGTGTTTAGCCAGGAGTCAAATGGCACTGACTTTGTGTCTTCCTGGTGCATGTAAAGGAGACAGACAGCAACGAAGATGAGTGGATAGATTAGACCATGAAAGCAGGCTGACATACCATCAGTCTGGCTGCTGCTGTCAGAATCACAAAGTGAAAAGACACGCTGGCTTGTCTCAGTAACCAGTTACCTGCATCCTTCTTTTTTTTCCTAAGGAGACTAAGTTGGCTTTGGGGCTTCCCTGGCAGCTCAGCTGGTAAAGAATCCACCTACAATGTGGAAGACTTGGGTTCAATTCCTGGGCTGGGAATATCCCCTGGAGGAGGGCATGGCAACCCACTCCAGTACTCTCGCCTGGAGAATCCCCATGGAGAGAAGGGTCTGCTGGGCTACAGTCCATGGGGTCGCAGAGAGTCGGACATGACTGAGTGACTAAGCACAGCATACGGTGGCTTCTATTCCTAGCATTTATTTATTTATCTATTTATTTTGTATTTATTTGTTTGGCTGTGCCGGGCCTTAGTTGTGGCACACCAGATCTTCGTTGCAGCTCGCAGGGTCTTTAGCTAATGGCATGTGGCATCTTAGTTGCGGCTCAAGAACTCTTAGTTGCAGCCTGCAGGATCTAGGCCCCTGACTAGGGATGGAGACTGGGCCCCTGCATTGGGAGCGCTGTGTCTTAGCCACTGGACCACAGGCAAGTACCCATCTGCATTTTCCCCTTTCCATAAAGACCTCAGGGATCCAGCCTCCTTGGTCCCACATGACTCTGAATGATGACAGGGACCCCTCAGTCACCCACAGACAGAGCTTTAGGGTCCTCATCGGCACTTGCATCTTTGAGAAACATACTCAACACCCCAAC
Source organism: Redunca redunca (assembly GCA_006410935.1). Lineage (NCBI taxonomy): Eukaryota > Metazoa > Chordata > Mammalia > Artiodactyla > Bovidae > Redunca > Redunca redunca. Next base: position 156,199 of record SJYQ01006887.1, read on the forward strand.
CCCCTGGATTTAGATCTTTCAGTCTGCTCTGACTTGTCTTCTATATGTGAGTTTTCCTCACTTTTATATTTTTGCAGCCTGTTCTGATCCCACCCATCTGACTTTCAGGTTTAACAAGACCATTCCGGCTTCTGGCTCAGGCTTGCTAAGAGGATTGGCTTTTGTCAAACCTACAGCTCTCCATGTCCCTGCACAGTGCAGTTATCCCACAGCATCCTCCAAGGACCTACTAAGTACAATGAAGATAAAAGAAGAATTAGACTTGACTGGCGTCCTACCACCAGGAGCTGCCAAATAGAAAAAGTCCAGTATTACATCTCCAAAAGACTCTTTGTGATCCTATGGACAATAGCCTGCCAGGCTCCTCTGTCCCTGACATTTCTCCTAAGCAAGAATACTGGGGTGAATTGCTATTTCCTCCTCCAGAGGATCTTCCTAAACCAGAAATCGAACCCACGTCTCCTGCACTGGTGGCAGACTCTTTGCCGCTGAGCCACCTGGGAAGGAAGCCCAAAGACTTGGGCTCTGCTTAATTAATACTTTGGTAAACTGAAAGTTATACCCATACAAGGGCATCCAATTTGCAGTGAATCAGAAAGCCATAAAATACACCTGACACTAAAATTATTCTGCACAGAAGTCAATCATTCTTTGAGAATTCATGAGCCCCTTTGGGTTCTTGCAGAGCGTCTGGAATATCATTATGAATATCAGTTATCATTCTGCTTGCAAAGCAGAGAAATGCCAATTAGCAGAGATTTCCTATTGACAGAAAGCCAGCCAAACCAGCTCTTACTTGGTGGGGAAAGACAGACATTAGCAAAATAGAGAAAATGAGCAGAAATTAGAATAGGGGAGAAACCTTGCATATTTTACCAATTCAGACTTTGAACGGTTCAGTGCCCAATCCTGGGACAGAGTTGGGCGAAAAGTGGCTGGTGCTTCCAGTAACGTGTCCACACCAGACTCTTCTTTTCGTTTAAGAGCTAGGATCAGACAGGGGGAGGAGTCCCTTACTTTCTTCTTTTGGAACAAAAGCTACACATTATTAAGATGAAGTCTTTCTGCCCTCCTAAAAGGGGAGCTGGGGAAGGTAGTTACTGAACAGAGATTTACACTTCGACATTAGCAATGCAGAAGCCACTCCAACAAGGGGGTTTACAGGTCACAGTGCAACCAGAGTCCTCATAACTGAGTGGTTAACAACACCCAGCTGAGTTCTGGAAATAATGTTTCAGACAAATGGCCCCAAACCAGGGTGAGCAATTAGTCTTCCCACAGAATTATTTCAGGCCTCTAATTTGTTGAGAAAGGAATTACTGGCTTAAGACTTCGCAAGGCTGCAGTAATTAAAACCAACAAATTATAAGTACATTTATCTGGATAAAAGATATTCATCACCTGGAGGGTGTGATGGCCATACCCCACGTGCTCAGCGTTCACAGTCCCTCCTACTTGCTCTGTGCTATGGAAACGGTGTGCTTAGAAAGGAAGGATTTCACTCGCAACACCCCTCACTGGAGTCCTCTGTCTTTCCCAGCCCTGAATGACAGCCGCATAGAAGGGAAAGGGAAGGAGAGAAGGAGGTTCTATCCATTTTAATGCTTGCAACTCCAGGAAATGAAGTCTCAACGGGGTGAAGCTCTGTGGCCAGCATAAGAGATGAGAAGAAATACCTAAGTGTGGTTATAAACGAGAAAGGTCAAAGAATTATTTTTCCTCTTCATCTTTATGCAATTTATGGAGAAAGTGGCATATCATTATTCAAAAAGCTATAAATGAGACCATTTACCGTTCCTTTGACTTTGCTGGCTGAGCCACACTTTGCATTTGAGCAGTTCCTCATGGCAGGGGCGAGGGCATTTATGCTGCCAGGCTTCCCCAAAGGTGGGAATAAAAATGATAAAGTTTGGGCCCCCTGTCTGCATTCCTAGTTAATGATTCACCTGTTATTTAATGACGGCCGCAGCATGATCAGCTAACTCAACTGGATCACTTGCTTGTCCATCATCTCAATCAATAAGAAAATACTAAAGAGACTTTCTACTTAACGTGTCTTTTAGGCTGACCCAGAGTTTTGAAAAGCTTCTTCTTAGGTTTAAACTTTGACATTGGTTCCCTAACTCACAGCAGAGTGTTCTGGGGCCTAATCTCTTAAGAACTGGGAGCAGAACCTGAGGTCCAGCACTATGATGGTCAACAGTGGGCCTACTCAGTCCTGGTTTAGCTGATGATTCTTAACCCTGGGCTGCAGTAAGATGTCCAGTTCCTCCACCCACACTCTCCTGCCCTGTGACTGTGGCCCCTCCCCAGCACGGCTACACACAGGTGCCTGCCCACGCATGAACACCTTCGGTTGCTTGTTTGGTGTTATGGGCTGAACATCCTCCCAAAATGTCTATGTTGAAGTCACAGTGTCTTAGAAAGTGACTGCATTTGGAGATAGGGTCTTGGAGGTAAAGAGAAGTCGTTAGGGCAGGCCCTACTCCAATATCGGAGAAGGCAATGGCACACCACTCCAGTACTCTTGCCTGGAGAATCCCATGGATAGAGGAGCCTGGTGGGCTGCAGTCCATGGGGTCGCTGCGGGTAGGACACGACTGAGCAACTTCACTTTTACTTTTCACTTTCATTTACTTTTCACTTTCATGTGTTGGAGAAGGAAATGGCAACCCACTCCAGTGTTCTTGCCTGGAGAATCCCAGGGGTGGGGGAGCCTGGTGGGCTGCCGTCTCTGGGGTCGCACAGAGTCGGACACGACTGGAGCGACTTAGCAGCAGCAGCAGCAGCTACTCCAATATGACCGGTGTCCTTAATAAGAAGAGATTAGGACACAGGCTCACACAAGAAAGGCCATGTGAAGGTACCAACCACCTACAAACCAAAAAGTACAAAATGCTCAAAAATGCTCATCTTTATTTTTTTAGCTTTTTATTTTATATTGGAGTATAGCCAATTAACAATGCTGTGATAGTTCCAAGTGGACAGCAAAGGGACTCAGCCATACATATCCGTGTGTCCATTCTCCCCCAAACTCCCCTCCAGTCCAGGCTGCCACATAACATTGAGCAGAGTCCCACATGCTCTACAGTAGAACCTTGCTGGGTTTCCGTTTTAAATACAGCAGTATGTACATGCCCACCCCAAACTCCCTAACTATACCTTCCCTCCACCCTTCCCTCCTGGTAACCATTAGTTCATTCTCTAAGTCTGAAAGACACACGATTCTTGGTGACACAGAGAAACTCAAAGGACACACAAGATGAGTTTAGTTCTAGCTTCTTCTGCCCAAGAACAGATTGAACTTGCCTCATTTAGTTGCTCTAACAATCGTGCTACTGACAGGGCACAACATCTCAGAGGTGTTAACATTTCTAATCAGGAAAGGTCTATAGAGTTTATTGGTCTCATTATTATGGATTACATGTGTCTTTTCCAACCAAATATCCAGTAACCTTCCTTGAGACTGTGGAAAGAAGACTTAAGTATCACTTTGGAATCCTTACCTGAGAATGACAAGTAAATAACCATTATTGGCCAGAATCCAGAGAAAATACTATCTAGATAAGATTCCAGGGCTTGGGAGCTGATTCAAACAGAAGTCCTTCTGCATTGAACTATTTAATAAGAAAACACTTGCTGAAGATTTATAATGAGTTACACTAAAATACTATGAAACATTTACAGAGGAAAATACAGCTTCCAAAACTCATTCATATATTTCATCCCGTTTTATCCTGTCATGAATACATTCACAATGGACACCTGTGTATGTATGGCTGAGTCCCTTCACTGGCCACCTGAAACTATCACAACATTGCTAACTGGTTATAGCCCAATACAAAATAAAAGGTTTAAAATGAATAAATAAAATGGATAACTACATAATGGCCACCTGATACAAACAGCCAATTCATTGGAAAAGATCCTGATGCTGGGAAAGATTGAAGGCAGAAGGAGAAGAGGGCAACAGAGGATGAGATGGTTGTATAGCATCACCGATTCAATGGATATGAACTTGGGCAAATCCCAGGAGATGGTGAGGGACAGGGAGGCCTGGCGGGCTGTGGTCCATGGCGTCACAAAGAGTCGGACATGACTTGGCAACTGAACAACAACAAACCAAATAATAATAACACATTCACAGGTAGACAGAGCTGATAGTGTTACTTCAGTGTTTAGGACTGGGGCAGAGGAAACATGAGGCTCTGAGAAGTGAAGTGATCTCCCAAAGACTCTCAGTGGGTACTGAATCCAGGCTTGGGATAGAGAGTTTTGACCCCAAGTCCCGAGGACATGAAGTTACAACATGACATAGGCTAGGGGATTAGGGCTCACTCCCAGGACCTATTGCAAGGCTGAGACATAATCTCTTTGCATAGAGAATGGAAAGAATAGCCATGAACTAGACAAAGTCAAGTGCTAGCTCCACCACAAAGCAGCTGTGGACCCTGGAGCAAGTCACTTCTCTCTCTAGACACTAGTTCCTCACCTGGAAGAGTAAATAACAGCTCAGGAGTAACAGAACAGAGGACACAGCTAAGAAAGTTCTGCACTGCAAGTCTACTGGAGAAGCAGGGCTAATGGAACTAGGATGACCTCTTGAGAACCTCAGCAGCGTTCACCCTAAAATCAACAAGGAGCCCAATGGGTAACAACATCTTAAGACAAGAGAGCCAGGGTGCAGAGGAAAGGATCAGTGGGAAATGTTGATTTAGAGGATCACACAGTGTGTCTCTGAGCAAGTCTGCCAGCCAAGCTGAGTCTCCTCCAACTCATGCCTGAGTCTTAAGGAGAAGATAATAATAATAACAACAATAAGGAGAGGAGCAAGAAGAGGAAGAGGGGGAGAGTTGAGTAGAAGCTAGAACTGTTTTATCCTTTTTAAAAATTTTTTCATTTTTTATCTTTTGGCTGAGCCATGCAGCACGTGAGATCTTGGTTCTCTTACCAGGGATGGAAGCCAGGCCCCCTGAAGTGGAAGCACAGTCTTAACCACTGGACTGCCAGGGAAGGCCAAACTATTTTATTCTAATCTCTGTATAAACAGTGAGTACTGGTATGTGCATGATGCTGGACAAGCCATTCAGCTCCACTTGATCACTGTAAAATGCGAGGCTATGCTCCAGTGTACCTTCTAAGATGGCTGTAGGATTAAATATGGGATGCATGAAGCACTTGGAAGGGCCTGGCACATGATTCCTACCTCTTATGATGTTGTTGTTACTAATACGGCTTCACTGCTTTGTAGCCTGATAGCAAACTACTCAGCTGAAAGAAGGCTGAGCACAGAAGAACTGATGCTTTTGAACTGTGGTGCTAGAGAAGACTCTTGAGAGTCTCTTGGACTGCAAGGAAAGCAAACCAATCAATCCTAAAGGAAATCAACCCTGAATATTCATTGGAAGGACTGATGCTGAAGCTGAAACTCCAATACTTTGGTCACCTGATGAGAAGAGCCAACTCATTGGAAAAATCCTGATGCTGGGAAAGATTAAGAGCGGGAAGAGAAGGGGGCAAAAGAGAATGAGATGGTTGGATAGTATCACTGACTCAAAGGACTTGACTTTGAGCAAACTCCAGGAGATGGTGGACAGGAAAGCCTGGCGTGCTGCAGTCCATGGGTATCAAAGAGGTGAACACAACTTAGTGCCTGAACAACAGCAGCAACAACAAACTACAGCACAAGTGGTCCCTAATTAGGGTTTTGCCGGGGTCCAGCCCTGGTGGAACCAGGGTGATTCGAAGGAGAGACGGAGTAGGCGAGGAAAAAACTTATATAGAAATATAAAAGAGATTAGGAGGAAATAGTATAGTAGGAAAATTAAGTGGAGAAAAGAGGCTGAATAACGTGGTTTATGGGGAAGGCCAATAAAGCTCCAGACAAGGAGCTTGCACCATCTACGTGGGGCCGCCGGTGCCCACTTGAATAGCGGAGAGTGCCCCTCCTTGGGCACTCTCTCTTACGGATCTTAGGGCCAGGGCAAGTAAGTAGACTTGGAGAGCCGCTCCGTTCCAGATGGGAATTCAGCCTGAAATTAGAGTAAAGAGGAGAGGAGAAGGAAGGAGAGGAGAAAAGGGTGAGAGAAAGAGACATGGGGGGAGCCAGATTCCCAAGAAACTAGGCCGAGAGGCTAGTCCGGAAAACTGGTCCCATCCTTTTATTGTTCAAGGGGCTATTTATATCTTTGATAATACATGGAGATCAATGGGTAACACAAAGTTATGCAGCGTTAGCAGTTTAGACTCTTATCAAAACCAGGCTTTTCTCTCTGCATACCTGACTGCAAACACAAGTCTTAGGTAATTTACATCATCTTCTGCCAGAAGGGCCAATTAACATTTTACAACATTTTTTCTGATAAGGGTTTGTCAACCAGAAGACTTATTTGTGTTGATCTTCCCAAAGTTTGGCACTGCTCTCAGAAAGCACTAAATAAAGTTACATTCTTACATAGCAAAGATACAACAATTTATAACAAGTGAAAGGAGTACAGTGATTTATAACAAAAGAAAAGTAATTAACTCAAAAGTCTAGTGTTGCTAACATCAAAACTACTATATATCTTTTTCCATACCCCGTTTACATTGATTAACATCTTCCCAGGTGCCTAAAAGATAAAGAATATGGAGGCCTGGCGGCAATCATTGAATCAACAGTGAAAACCCGTCACCAATATGGTTTTTAACTCTTTAGAAAAGGTTCTGTATTTTTAAGATGCTTTCAAGCTTTGTGCCTCTCCCGGTTGGGGGCTGCAAGCAATTCACAAGCTGTAAGGGGTCCGGGAAACTTGTTAGGCAAGCTAGAGAACTACTAGAGGAGGTTTAACTGAAACATCCCCTTCAAATGCAGAAGACCAAAGCTTAGAGATGACTTTTTTCGGAGTGTATTAGAAGAGTAGAGAAGCAGAGAACAAAAGCCGGCAGATTTTTATTTTGGGGGGGTTTGGATGCTCAGGAAATTCCAGGGGGAAAACCTGAGATCTGATTAGACCTTGCACCTCAGATCTCATGCCGCATGACCTTGTCACGGGTGGAATTCCTCACGCTGGCTTCCGGCAGGGTTTCTAGAGGAGAGTCCCTGTTTTGGCCTCACCAGTGATCCTTTTTCTGATTACAGAACCTCTCTTTCCTGTGGAAACCCCATGTGGTAGTTGGACGGGACCAGCACAACCACCTTCAGCTGCAGGGAAGGCATATAACCAAAGGCATAGCTGCCCAGGAGGAGCCTCCAGTCCCCTGGCTGCAGTGACGGGTTCTGGAATGGCAGGTGACCACAGCAAAGCCAATTCAATCCCCTCCATGAGACTTGATATATGGATTCTGAGAGAGAAGGATGGCCTTTGTTTTGCTGGACCTGGGAGCTAAAATTATAATACGGGCTTGGAGCAGCTCTGAGAGAAAAACTTTGTGAGAAAGAAGCCAAGGGGAATTCAAGCATGGCCAAGAGGAGGTGAGCTCAGCCTCGGTGGACCTCATGGTCCAGCTGCATGGGGATCTGGATCTACTCTTGGACTTCTCAGTTAGGTGAGCCAATAAATTCTCAATTTGGCTCACAGCAACTAATGTTGGTTTCTGTCACTTTCAACCAAGAGTCCTAACTAATTCAGATTGTTGCTGGGGTAGGCTGGAAATGAGGACAGACCTGGCAGCCTGGGCACCAAGGCAGACCCTCTTCCATCTGGAACAGAGAAGGCATGGTGGAAAACCGAGGCAGACGCAGCATCCCAGCTCTATCTTGGCCAACACCATAGCACATGTCACCACAGCAAACAAGAGCAGAAGAGGAGGAATTGGGCAGAGTCCAGATGTCATTTGAAAAAACTATCTACCAGGAGCCAAATTAAAAGTACATTGGGTTTCTTTTATTGTGTTTTTCCCATGAAACACATCTGACTGTATTCCGGTTTTTTTTCCCCACATTCAGTTCAGTTCAGTGGTTTAGTCATGTCTGACTCTTTTCAACCTTATGGCCTATAGCCCGCCAAGCTCCTCTGTCCTTGGAAGTTTCCAGGCAAGAATACCAGAGTCGGTTGCCATTTCCTTCTCCAGGGAATCTTCCTGACCCAGGGGTTGAACCCCTGTCTCCTGCATCTCCTGCATTGCAGGCATAGTCTTTACAGCTTGAGCCATCTGGGAAGCCCCTTACAATTTTATGAATGTATCAGATCAGCACACCATAAACACAATGTTATGGGTCGATTATATCTCAATAAAGCTGGAAAATGGATGAGAGGAAGGAAGGGAGGGAGGGTGGAAATTTTGTGATAGAAAAGAGGGATTTTGCATGCTGAAAAATAAAGGATATTGGGGCTGGAACCAAATAGAGTAGGAAGGAGCCAAAGAGGCACTGGGTCAAAACCCAAAGCCTGTGCCCTTGTTTGTAGGTATCTGCCTTAGAAAGTCTGGACAGGCAGACATGGAGAGAAACTGTGAGGAGAAACACTAGCCAAATGCCTAAAACCAAGCTAAGCCTGACTTGACTCTGGCCCCTTACGCCAGGGACACTCACCCGGTTACCATTCATGGTCATGGGTTCATGAATGGATGGGGGCATTGCCTAGCCTGCATCCAGGAGGTTACCCACTGCCCAGGTCAACTGTGAGACGTAGCCAAGCATTGCCTGGACCTCAGATCTGCAGGCCTACGTAATTTGACTGCTGTGAAGACCCTTCCCACAATGCTTCAGCCAAGGAAACCCCTTGACACCTCTGAGGGGAAAAATGTCACAGAAAGGAGTTTCTAACCTGTATCTTCAGATCATGCTGGGTACCCTAGGGTCTCCAGAGCAGTGAGACAGTGAACTAATAATCCTCACATAGTATTGTGTGGAAAAACCCTAGCAGGACTCCCAAAGGGCAATCAGGAATCCACAGGGGGTCTGCACAATGATTTCAATCTCTCATGATTGTAAGCAGTTTACTGCAAAATTTTGGTGTTGAAAACCCATTCGGTAAAAATTTTGAACATTCACTTTCCAATTATACACATATATATTTACTTATTTATGGATTATGTACATGTACCACTGTTCTAATAATATGTATATTATAAAACACACACCAAAAAAAGATATTTTTTAAAGATACATAAGGAAGCAGAGAATGTTTCTGCTAACTATCTTGCTAAGTATAGTATTGGCCAACATACAGTTAAGGTTTGACATTAGCGACGGTGATATAAATTCATATTTTAAATAATCTTGATTTCAATTTTGGGAGCCCATCTCTCGTTGGGTGACCATACTGTAACTATTTTTACCTCATATTGTGTTAGACAAAGAATTTGTCCTAAAAGTAGAAGCAGTAACACCACCGTCTGCCCAAGCTCTGCTTGCTGGTTGCATTATTCATGTCGCCTTAAGCCCAGAGTTTCAATTTAGAACTGTTCAAGCCTCTCATCTATTTTGTGCATGTTAAGTGAGATATAACCAAGAAAAACCATCTGTAAATTCACTCAATCGAGCAAGTGAGCAGAAAAATACACCGGAAGCAAGCGAAGGTGTGCAGTGCCCATTGCCAGCATCAGCACCTGAGGGAGCCTCCACTCAACCTCAGGATCCGTGAGTCCTGGAAGGCACGTGGCTGCACCCTGTAATCCAAGCGAGGCCAGGATGCTGTGTGATCACAAAGATAAATGCCAGTAAATGTCTTACTTGCTTTGTAGATTATAAAGTAATAGAAGTTCTACTAGTCGTCCATGGGCCCAGAGGGTCATTTGCCACAGCCCCACCCACTGTGTTGACCCCATCACCTGAACCCAGATTATGGCGGTGGCTGGATGAGATGGTTGAATAGCATCATTGACTCAGTGGACATGAGTCTGAGCAAACCCTGGGAGATGAGTGAAGGACAGGGAAGCCTGGCGTGCTGCAGTCCATGGGGTTTCAAAGAGTGGGACACGACTTAGTGACTGAATAACAACATGTCCCCACTCAGGACCCCTCTTCCTTCTCACCTACTCTTCAGCTAAAGAAACACAGCCTCCATCACCAAATCCCTCCATCACACCTATCAGATAAGATTCAGACTCCATAGCACGGCACAGAAACCTTTGTGCCAGACTGCCGTACCTTTCCAGCTTTATCCCTTCCTCTTTCTCTGGTTAAAAACTCTATGCCCCACCCTAGCAGCCACTCCCTAACAAATCAGATTCTTTCAGGGCTTCGCAGTTGCTCTTTTCTCTGCCTGGAATGTCTCCCTTTACCTTCTACAAATCTCCAATTCATCCTTCCAATTGTATGCTACCCCCTCTAGAACCCATTGAACAGCCTCATCACACAAAATACAATTGTTTATTCTTTTCCCAGTAAATTATTTAAGCACTCATCTTTCTTTTGGGACCTTCTCACTTCCTTTAAACTTTTTCTTAACAAATCGAAGGAGCTTACTTCATCGCAGAAAGGTCCTCTGTCAAAATCCTGCAGAGAGAAGTGGAGTCCTTTCCTGCAACCGCCACTTCTTGCCAGGTTGTGTTTTGGAAACACTGGGTGCTTGTTCACTCTGTACACATCTCACAATCACTTATCCCCTGAACACAGTCCCATGGACCCATTTCCCTTCTGCTCTGCCGCCCTCGTTAGTCCAAGTGCCTTCAGAGACCCTGAGCTTGTACTCCCGAGTACCTTCTTCAGGTCCAAACCTTTACATCCATCCATGGCCCCTAAATCTCAAATTCTTCAAATGTAAGGGATCCTGAAAAGCCTCCAGCATCAGTAACACCCTGGGCCAAACCAGGACCCCACTAAAAAACACCTGGCCCTCTGGGTCTAAGCCTAATCACAAGGGTAGACAATTCTTTTCTTCAAAGTAACTTTATTTTAGGAGGGGTCTGTCACCCATTCTTGTGTCTATCACTGGTTTCTGTCTACCCCTACGCAAGCTGATCATTGCCTCCTTGACCATCAACTCTACATACCAAGGGGTGAGGCAGCTTCTAAGCTACTCAAAAAAAAAAAAAATGTGTCTTGCTACACTTTTACTTGAGAACACATACTAAACAAAGCAAAGCCACCAGTATCTGCTTTTAGTTCTACCTGTACTGAGAACAGCGGGCAGTTTATCTGACTGAAGAAAAAGAAAAGAGCCCACCAATCCCCAGCTCACATGAGTAGTCTTCCCTGACAAAAACTCAACATGCAGTCACAAGGCATCACATACGTCATCTCCCCAGTGGCCACTGCCCTTGCTTCATAGGTCCTATTAAAACTCATGTGCTGGAGTCTCAGCCCCAATACTTCAGAATATGATGATATATGGAGACAGTCCTTACAGAGACAATAAGGTTCAATGAGGTCATGAGGGTGGGCCCCAATCCAATATGACTAGTGCCCTTACAAGAGAAGAAATTTGCACATAGACCCCGAGGGAAGACAGTGTGAAGGAGATAGCCATCTATCTACACGCCGAGGGAAAAGAAACCTCAGAAAAAATGTCACTGCCAACACCTTGATGTCCAGTTTCTAGCCTTCCAGACCATGAGGAAAAAAATTCAAACACCCAGTCCATGGCACCTTGTTACTGCAACCCTAGCAAACTAATATGGATCAATATCTCTGTTAGGGAGTGAACACCTTGTTACTGGGTCGTATTACCTTTGTAATTTACAGCGCCTTGCACAGTCCCTGGCTTGTTCTAAGTGCTCCTAGCATGTTTGTCAATGAGAGAAGGGAAGGTTAGGGAGGAAGGGCTGGGAAGATGGGATGATGGGGGCCTGAGTCCTGAAAACAGCCACTTTATAGTCTGTCTTCTGAGTTTGTCAAGTGGTGTTCTATTCATGCCAAAAGGAATCACTTGTCAATTTATCATTTTCCCTTTTGTTTGGCTTCCAACCCTGATTATATAAATCATGGGTATGCCAGGACATGTGGAGGGCTTACTATGGGCAGAGGCTTGTGGTTAGAACAATAACAGAGTCTAGCCATGCAGTCCAATAGGAATACAACGTGTGCCGCATACACAATTCTAAATTGTCTAATAGCCACATTAAAAATAAACTTAAAAAGAATAAGTAAAATCAACTTCAATAATACATTTTTGTTTAATCTGATAAGTCCAAAGACACTGTCATCTCAACATGTAGTCAATATTGTTAAATATTAATGAGATATTTTACATTCTTTTTTGTTCTGTCTTCAAAATGTTGTATGTATTGTACATTCACAACAAATTCTGTGCTGTGATCCTGACTAACCACATTTCAAGCTCTCGCTACCCAAAAGTGGCTAGCAGCTACTGTATTGAACAGCAGTAGAGAGTTGATGGTTAATGACAAAGACTTCGGAATCAGATGGACATGGATTTGCATGTTCATCCATCACTGATTAAATGAACCTTTCTGCACCTCAGTTTCAGTTCAGTTCAGTTCAGTCACTTAGTCTTATCCAGCTCTTTACAACCCCATAAACCACAGCACACCAGGCCTTCCTGTCCATCACCAATCCCCAGAGTCCACTCAAACCCATATCCATTGAGTCATGATGCCATTCAACCATCTTATCCTCTGTCATTCCCTTCTTCTCCTGCCCTCAATCTTTCCCAGCATCAGGGTCTTTTCCAACGAGTCAGCTCTTCTCATGAGGTGGCCAAAGTATTGGAGTTTCAGCTTTAGCATCAGTCCTTCCAATGAACAACCAGGACTGATCTCCTTCAGAATGGACTGGTTGGATCACCTTGTAGTCCAAGGGACTATCAAGAGTCTTCTCCAACACCACAGTTCAAAAGCATCAATTCTTCAGCACTCAGCTTTCTTCACAGTCCAACTCTCACATCCATACATGACCACTGGAAAAACCATAGCCTTGACTAGACAGACCTTTGTTGGCAAAGTAATGTCTCTGCTTTTCAATATGCTATCTAGGTTGGTCATAACTTTCCTTCCAAGGAGTAAGTGTCTTTTAATTTCATGACTGCAATCTCCATTTGCAGTGATTTTGGAGCCCAGAAAGATAAAGTCACCTACTGTTTCCACTGTTTCTGCACCTCTCAAATTGGAGCTGATACCTCTTAATGGCTAAAGTGAGAATCTAATATAGTAATCCAAGTAAAGCCCTCAGCACAGTGTCACTCACACAGCAACACTATGGTCTCTGTGTGCCAGGCTCCTTGCTATGTAATCTATGTGGTTATTACACAATAAACTGCCATGGTTATTATTCTTAATGATTAAGGTGACAAGAACTTATTTCTCCACCAGATGTCAGATGCATAATCTATCTCCTGCTCGGTTTTTCAACCTATAAAATGGAAATAATGAATGAATCCACCACTAAAAATAAAAATGACCTCCCTATTTAAGTAGCATGACACCTCAAAATATTAATGTTAGTTTAGCAGTCTCAGCATACAACACTTGAGTACAGCAATTAGACAAAAGTTCTAGCCTTCTCTTCTTTGCAAGTACTTTCTCCTTCATTCACTTCAGTACACCCCTAGGCAGAGAAATGGCTCTATCACTCAAATCCCTGAGCTGATCTGAGTCCTGTGTGCTCTTTTTTTTTTTTTGAGAGAGAGAGAACTTCTCTGAAATCCATTCAGCCACTACTTCTAAGTTATGAGTGCATAAAAAGAGATACACTTTTTTTGTGAGGTCTCATAACTCACCCTCACATAACACAGGTGATAAATGCGAGCAGGCGGCTCCCTTTAAAATATGTGTAATAGATATATTACTGTATCTACTGTATATTTTCATTTTCCCAGGCAATGAGCTCTCCTTCACCTATGACAATAAATTACATAACCTCAGTAATAAAATAACAGCAAACAGTACACAAATAAATCATCATAATATTTTCTGTTTCATAACTATTTTCAATTTTAGATCTCAAACCCCTTTATAAACACAAATTAATTAGCTATAGCACCATATGAGATTCGTTTTTCCATCTCATATAGTGGTACTTGATAAATAAAAACTGAATATACTTAAACTATATAACATGATGCTTTAATATATGTATATGTTGTGAAATGATTACCATGATCAAGTTAATTAACATATCCACCATCTCACCTAGTTATGATTTGAGGGAGGGGTGAGAACACAAGATCTACTCTATTTCAAGTGTATAATATGTTCTTATCAGTTACAGTCATCATGCTTTATATTACATCTCCAGAACTTTTTCAATCCATATAACTAAACTTTTGTATCCTTTAATAAACACCTCCCATTTCCCCCACCCCTTTGGCCCCAGCAACCACCATTCTACTTTCTGCTTTTTTATGGGTTTGACTATTTTAGATTCTACACATAAGCTACTTCAAACAGTATTTGTCTGTCTGACTTAACTTAGCGTAATCCCCTCCAGGTTCATCCATAGTTGCACAAATGGCAGGATTTCCTTCTTTTTTAAGACTGAATAATATTTCTGTGTGTGTGTGTGTGTGTGTGTGATTCTTTTTTTAATTGTTAATCTGCTGATGGATACTTATATTGTTTCCATATCTTGGCCATTATGCCCTAAAGGTAAAATCAAGTCTGTTGTAAGTAGTGTTGTATCTTATCTTCCTATCCATTCAGTCATTCTTGTCTTTTGATTAGTGAATTTAATCCATTTACATTTAAAGTAATTACTGACAGATAAGGACTTTTTCCTTATGATGAGGCCTCCTGGTGGCTCAGACGGTAATGTCTGCCTGCAGTGTGGGAGACCCAGGTTCGACCCCCGTGTTGGGAAGATCCCCTGGAGAAGGAAATGGCAACGCACTCCAATACTCTTGCCTGGAAAATTCCACAGACTAAGGAGCCTGGTAGGCTACAGTCCATGGGATCGCAAAGAGTCGGACACGACTGAGCAACTTCACATACATACGGACTTATTCTTCCCGTTTTTGTGAACTGATTTCTCTCTGGTAGTTTTTTTTTCCTTCCTTCCTCTCTTGCTGTCTTCCTTTGTGATTTGACTTCTTGTAGTGATATCCTCTGATTTATTTGTCTTTACATTTTGCATATCTTTTAGAAACTTTTTCCTTATGATGACAAGATTCACATAAAACTTTCTATAGCAGTCAATTTTAGCACTTAACTTCAATTGCCTACATAAATTCTACATTTTTCCTTCTCCCTGCCTAATTTACATCATCTTATTTGGTGTATTCATTAACTATTACAGTAACCATACCTATTTTTAATATTTGTCTTTTAACTTTTATACCTGAGTTAAAAGTAATTTCTGTACCACCACTATAGTATTCAGTTCAGTTCAGTCGCTCAGTCGTGTCCGACTCTTTGCAACCCTATGAATTGCAGCACGCCAGGCCTCCCTGTCCATCACCAACTCCCGGAGTTCCCTCAAACTCATGTCCATCCAGTTGGCAATGCCATCCAGCCATCTCATCCTCTGTCGTCCCCTTCTCCTCCTGCCCTCAATCCCTCCCAGCATCAGAGTCTTTTCCAATGAGTCAACTCTTCGCATCAGGTGGCCAAAGTACTGGAGTTTCAGCTTTAGCATCATTCCTTCCAAAGAAATCCCAGGGTTGATCTCCTTTAGGATGAACTGGGTTGGATCGCCTTGCAGTCCAAAGGACTCTCAAGAGTCTTCTCCAACACCACAGTTCAAAAGCATCAGTTCTTCATTGCTCAGCCTTCTTCACAGTCCAACTCTTATCAAATTTTCCTGAATTTGACCATATACTTATTTTTATCAGAGTTTTATACTTTCATATGTTTTCATGTTACTAATTAGTGTCCTTTTATTTCAACTTGAAAAATTTCCTTTAGCATTTCTTATAAGGCAGGTCTAGTGGTGATAAACACCTTCAGCTTCTAGAAAGTCTACCTCTCCTTCATTTGTGGACAGCTATCACGGTCTCCAGTGGCCTGCTCTGTAGAAGACTGCCACTTTTGCTCTGTGGAAAACTCCAGAAGCCTTTGCCACCTCATCAGCTCTAGTGTTGCCATGGATCCCCTGCAGCTTTCACTATGCAGGACCCCAGTGTTTGCCACTGCAATCACTAGCAGCCTGCTTTGTAAAAGACCCCTGTAACTCATTGCAGCCACTGATGACCCCCACGGCTTTCACCACTAAGGGTACCACAGTCTTCTCCTTTGTGAACTAAGGCTGCCTGAACCACTCTTACCCCACCCACTGAAAGCCACCTCAGCCAGCGCCATTGCAGTGTCCCAGTCCTGAGATCCAGCAGCTGTTTTTCAGGTGTCCACAACCAGCCCTGACCCCTGCTGCCACACAAATGCTCACTTCTAGCCTCTACCACCATGTACATGCCTGCAAAGAGCCAGACCCAGAACCCACTGCTGGCCACCACCACTGCACACACATACCTCCAGCCCCAGCCCTCTGCCTCCTCCCTTGGCCATGCCTATCCAGGCGCACTTTCCACTGGACACAAAAGTCCTGGTAAGGACAGCCATCATAGCCACCATGAACACACCACAGCTTTTGTTACAAAAGCCACAGGGGGCCTTCTTCAAATGGAACCCAAAACACAAACAGCAACACAAAAGCATGTGAAAGTATAAATCTCACCAGTAAAGGTAAATATATAGTGAAATACAGAATATAGTGGTGGTACACAAATTAGCCATAACCCCATTAGAAAAGTTACAAGACAAAAGTTTTAAGAATAATTATAACAAGAAAAATTTGGCAACAATCTCAACATAAAAAAAGTAAATTTTGACTTCAAGAACACAGTGTGAGGGGAATAAAATTGGAGAAGTTTATATACATTTGAATTTGAGTTGTTATTAAACTAAAATAGATGTTCATAAATACAAGATATATATGAGCTTCATGGAAACAAACAAACAAAAAAAAAAACCCTAGTAGATAAATGAAATAGAAAGGAACAAAACTAAATTACTTTTTCAAAAAAAATAGCAAATAAAAAAAGAAGACAGGAAGAAAAGAAGAAAGGAAAAACATGAACTGCAAAACTGGAAATAATTAACATAGAATAGTAAGTTCTTAACTATGAATAAGTATTACAAATATCAAGGAATTAAACTCAGTAATCAAAAACTTGATTAAAATGACATAGAG
>SJYQ01006887.1:193240-238496 GCA_006410935.1 Redunca redunca
TAAAGAGAAATTGTATCTTGATGCCAAAGTGTTTGCTAGTAAAAAAGCATATGAAGTTTTCTCCCTCATTAAACAGCTCATTGAATTTTATTTTAGAGGTTACTTTGTAAAATGTGTTTATTTAATATTTAAATTTTTATTAATTTATTTTTTTAATTGAAAGATAATTTCTTTACAAATTTGTGTTGGTTTCTGCCATCCATCAACATGAATCAGCCATAGGTATACATTTGTCCCCTCCCTCTTGAACCTCCCTCCCACCTAAATTTATTTTTTACTGGAGTTTTTCATCACTGTAGCTTGCACAGAAAATCAGAGAAAATCTTATTATGATAAGAAATGTCAAAAATTCAAAAGGCAGGACACAGAAAGATGGAGCAGCTAAGGAAGACTGACGATCAGGAGGCCTGAAAGTGTCCTGTAGAAGAGGGGCGGCCAGCCTCCAGCACTTCAGAACCATCCAGGCCAGACCCTCACTTCTCCAAGTACAGTCTGCGAACCAACAACCTCATAACATCTGACAAGCAGAATCTTGGGCCCCATGAGTCTTACTGAATCAGAATCTGCATTTCAGAAACATCCCTAGGGGGTAGGTGGACACAGCAAAGTTCAAGAAGCACCAAGTTAGGCAACTGTTTAAAAGTACCAATGTCCAGACATCTGTCCCCACATCAAGAAAGTCAGATTCCCCAGGAGTGAGGCCTGGGTTTCCGTACTTTTTTAAAAAGCTCCTGGCAGTTGATTCTAATGTGCAGCTGGGGTTGGAAAACCTGCAGAAGAGGAAAGCAGGACCAGGTGCGGCAGTCGGAACAGCATCAAGCTGGTGGAGAAGGAAAGGACACCATTTGGAGCCCAAGGATGAGCCCGAGTGCGTGCGCAGAGGGGCAGGGAACCCCGATGCCAGAGTTTATAGTAGTTGACACGAGAGACAGTCAAGGGAGAAGAGGCTAGACCATTAGAGGACAGATCGTGAAAGGCCTTTGAGAGTGTTAGTCACTCAGTCCTGTCTGGCTCTTTGTGACCCCATGGACCCTAGCCCGCCAGGCTCCTCTGTCCATGGAATTCTCCAGCAAGAATACTGGAGTGGGTAGCCATTCCCTTCTGCAGGGGATCTTCCTGACCCAGGGATCAAACCCAAGTCTCCTGCATTGCAGGCAGATTCTTTACCATCTGAGCCACCAGGGAAGCCCTAAACGTGGTTAGTGAGGTCCTTAGAGCTAAACCTGCTCAGGCAGACTGTGAAGGGTTTACCGAGCCCTCACTTTTGTGTATCAATCACTGTAGAGATTGGATTTGACAAGGATAAGACACAGGACAAGAAGGCCAGTTACAAAGACAATGGATAATTCTTGACAAGCCGAAGGTCCTGGATCAGCCTAATGCTACTGAAGTTAGAGACAAGGAGACAAGTTCCAGAATTAGCAGAGGACTCAATGTGAGTAGAAAGGGACTATACTAAGAAAACTGAAGAACAGGAATAATCAGTTACAGGGGAAAAGTCTAGCATTCCAAAGAAGTAGCCTTGGGGAGTGGGGGATATAAAGGAGTGCGGGTAGAAAGGGGACTTTTTAAAAAACGTTTTGGCCAACCCAATACATTGGAATATAGTTGATTAACAATGTTGTGTTAGTTTCAGGTGTATAGCAAAGTGATTCAGTTATACGTATACAAGTACCTATTCCTTTCAAATTCTTTCCCCATTTAGGTTGTTACATAACATTGAGCAGAGTTCCCAAGCAGTACAGTAGGTTCTTGTTGGTTAGCCGTTTTAAATAGGACAGTGTGTACATGTCAGTCTCAAACTCCCTAGCTGTCCCTTCCTCCCCTGGTAATCATTAGTTCCAATCTCTAAGCCCATGAGGCTGTATTCTGTTTGGTAAATAAGTTCATTTATGTCATTTCTTTTTATATTCCACATATAAGCGATACTATATGATCTTTCTCTGACATTTCACTCAGTATGACCATCTCTAGGTCCGTCCATGTTGCTGCACATGGCATTATTTCATTCTTTTTAGTGGCTGAGTAGCAGTCCATTCTATATCTGTACCGCATCTTTATCCATTCTTCTGTCAATGGACATTTAGACTGCTTCCATGTCTTGGCTATTGTAAACAGTGCTGTAATGAACACTGGGGTGCACGTATCCTCTTGAATTATGCTTTTTCTCCAGATACATGCCCAGGAGTGGGATTGCAGGATCATATGGTAGCTGCTTTTAGTTTTCTAAGGAACTTCCATACTGTTCTCCACAGTGGCTGTACCAGTTTACATTCTCACCAACAGAGCAGGATGGCGGGTAGGTGGGGGAAGTCAAAGTGTTAGGCACTCAGTCGTGTCCAACTCTTTGCGACACCATGAACTGTCGCCCATCAGGCTCTTCTGTCCGTGGGATTTCCTAGGCAAGAATACTGGAGTGTGTTGCCATTCCCTTCTCCAGGGGATCTTCTGGACCCAGGGATTGAACCCGGGTCTCATGCATTGTAGGTGGATTTTTTACCACGTGAGCCACCAGGGAACTGTGAGTAAGTAAGGATGGGGTAGGGCTGAGATGCTGCATTTTGCTAATGATGTGCACTTTAAATCTCAAAAAACTACCTGAAAGAAGCCAACCTGTGACCTGAAGATCAGGCAGCAGCTGGAAATTTCTCCCAAAATGGTGCCTCTGTTGTCTGGCTACATTTCTCTTAACAGACTAAAGATCAGACTCAGGAGCAGATGAAGTGATGGTGTCCCATCTTTGGGCCCTGAAAGGTCTGGAGGTGGGAGAGAAGCAGCAGAACGTGGGTGTGCGGTTTCCTTCTGAGACAACTCTGATTCAAGGAGGAGGGTGTGGGGAGGGCCGATTTCTAAAGCCCCTCCCTTTGGTTCCTGCCTTCAACAACAGATTTTCTTGTCTCTTTGCACTCTGAATTCCCCTCTATCTGCTGAAATCGGGATGAGTGAAGCCTTTATCCCTGCCGTTTCTGGAATCTCTAGTCCTATAATGCATTTAAAATGCATTCATGTAAAAGACTTCAGTCCTTGCTGCAACTAGAGATAGGAGTCTGATAAGAGAGTTCCCCTAACTGCCCACAAGTAGGGAAGGGAATTTTTGAAGAGCGCAAAGCACTCAGTTCAGTTCAGTCGCTCAGTCATGTCGGACTCTTTGCAACCCCATGGACTGCAGCACACCAGGCCTCCCTGTCCATCACCAACTCTCGGAGTTTACTCAAATTCATGTCCATTGAGTCAGTGATCTCATCCAAACCATTCCATCCTTTGTCATCCCCTTCTCCACCTGCCTTCAATCTTTCCCAGAATCAGGGTCTTTTCAAATGAGTCAGTTCTCCGCATCACGTGGCCAAAGTATTGGACTTTCAGCTTCAGCATCAGTCCTTCTGACAAATATTCAGGGCTGATCTCCTTTAGGATGGGCTGGTTGGATATCCTTGCAGTCCAAGGGACTCTCAAGAGTCTTCTCCAACACCACAGTTCAAAAGCATCAGTTCTTCGGCGCTCAGCTTTCTTTATAGTCCAGCTCTCACATCCATACATGACCACTGAAAAAATCATAGCCTTGATTGATGGACCTTTGTGGGCAAAGTAATATCTCTGCTTTTTAATATGCTATCTAGGTTGGTCATAGCTTTTCTTCCAAGGAGCAAGAGTCCTTTAATTTCATAGCTGCAGTCACCATCTGCAGTGAATTTGGAGCCCAAAAAAATAAAGTCTGTCACTGTTTCAATTGTTTCCCCATCTATTTGCCATGAAGTGATGGGGCCAGATGCCATGACCTTAGTTTTCTGAATGTTGAGCTTTAAGCCAACTTTTTCACCCTCTTCTTTCACGTTCATCAAGAGGCTCTTTAGTTCTTCTTCGCAAAGCATTAAAGGAGCTCAATCAGCATAAGTCTCCCCTGGCAGTTCTCCAAGTGAATTTCTTGTTGCACCATACCCAGGTGGGCTTCTGGCCAATCTCTTCTCTATCAGGGTTTACAGTAGACTAGTACGTTTTCCTGATTGCACTTGTGGAGAGCTACATTAATCTTTTACCTTTGAAACTTCTTGGCTGAGCTTTCAAGGCCCTCACCCGTGTAACCTCACCTCCCACTGCACTCCAGGCTCAAGCTCACTGCTATCATGAACAGGTTTTTTGTTTATTTATTCTTGCTTGGGATTCTCTCTCTTGTCTAATCATTTTTCAAGGTGAAGCTTCAGGAAGCTCCCTCATCATCCTCTCTAGAGTCCTCTTTGCCTCCTACCTGGAGCCAGCACTACCAGCTGAGAACTTCTGTCTGTCTGTAAGATTTTTTTAACTCCAACAAGACTACAGATTTCTTGAAGGCAGGGACCAAGTCATCTTTCTTTTGTATTCTGCACAGAAGCTGGTAGAGAGACAGGCCTGCACCAGTGGCCAGTACACATTCTCTCACTTATGCCATTATCCCTCATTGACATAGCACCTGTTTTTAGGTGGTGAATTTGGTGCAGTGGATTTTTAAGCAGCATGCAGTGTTTATGGTTTGCAAGGGCCACTAGAGTCAATGGCAAAAATTTAAGAATTCTACTCTAAAAGCAAACTTATTTGTAAATTTTATGTCTTACCATATCCCTCTCCTGTATCCTCATACCCTGGATAATAGTGGAATTAGGAGTCACAGCAATAGCTATAGCAGTAGTAATAGTAGTAGCACTGGTGGTGGTAATGGTAGTAGTGGTGATAATAGTGGTAATAGTAGTAATGGTAAAGGTAGTAATAATAGTAGTAGTAATAGTAATAGTAGTAGGTCCTACAGGGCTTCCCTGGTGGCTCAGATGGTAAAGAATCTGCCTGCAATGTGGGAAACCCAGGTTCAATCCCTGGGTTAGGAAAATCCACTACAGAAGGGAATGGCTACTGTTTCCAGTATTCTTTCCTGGAGAATCCCATGGACAGAGGATGGTGGTGGACTACAGTCCGTGAGGTCTCAAAGAGTTGGACACGACTGAGCTACTATCACATATGTACACAGTAGATCCTACATGATCTGTCACTCCTCCTTACCTTTCTGACCTCCCTTATCTATCATTCTCCCCCTTGACCTCTACACTCCAGACAACTGATCTCCCTATAGTTAGTCCCTTGAACATACCAGGCATGCTTCTACTTCAGAATCTTTGAACTTGCTCCTCCCTAAACAGCGACATGGCTTACTCACTCACCTCCTTCAAGACTTTTCTCAGAGGGAAGCTTCTTGATGATGCCTTCTGGGCCATTCTATTAAAAACTACAAACCCTCCTATGCTGTTGTTGACATTGGAAATTGGTGCAGCCGCTATGGAGAACAGTATGAAGGTTCCTTAAAAACTAAAAATAAAACTGCTATGTGATCTGCAGTTCCATCCCTGAAAATCATAATTCAAGAAGATACATGCATTCCAATGTTCATTGCAGCACTATTTACAATAGTCAAGACAAGTTCAGTTCAGTCACTCAGTGGTGTCCCAATCTTTGTGACCCCATGGACTGCAGCACGCCAGGCCTCCCTGTCCATCACCAACTCCCGGTGTTTACTCAAACTCATGTCCATTGACTCAGTGATGCCATCCAACCATCTCATCCTCTGTCACCCACTTCTCCTCCCACCTTCAATCTTTCCCACCATCAGAGTCTTTTCCAGTGAGTCAGTTCTTCACATCAGTGGCCTGATTGCAAAAGTATTGGCATTTCCGCTTTAGCATCAGTCCTTTCAATGAATATTCAGGACTGATTTCCTTTAGGATGGACTGGTTGGATCTCCTTGCTGTCCAAGTCTTCTCCAACACCACAGTTCAAAAGCATCAGTTCTTTGATGCTCAGATTTCTTTAGAGTCCAACTCTCACATCCATACATGACTACTGGAAAAACCATAGCTTTGACTAGACAGATCTTTGTTGGCAAAGTAATGTCTCTGCTCTTTAGTATGCTGTTTAGGTTGGTCATAACTTTTCTTCCAAGGAGCAAGCATCTTTTAATGAAATGAAAATAATGAATGGCAAAATAATAGTAACATTTATTTATAATAATAACTAATATTTATTGCTAAGACTGGAGAAGGCAATGGCACCCCACTGCAGTACTCTTGCCTGGAAAATCCCATGGACGGAGGAGCCTGGTAGGCTGCAGTCCATGGGGTCGCTGAGAGTTGGACATGACTCAGTGACTTCACTTTCACTTTTCACTTTCATGCATTGGAGAAGGAAATGGCAACCCACTCCAGTGTTCTTGCCTGGAGAATCCCAGGGACTGGATTCTGGGGAGCCTGGTGGGCTGCTGTCTATGGGGTCACACAGAGTCAAACACGACTGAAGCGACTTATCATTGCTAAGACTTTTAGATTCATTATTGCATTTACTCCTCATAACCTTATGAAATAAGCACTATTATGACAAATGAAAAAACTAAGGATTAGCATTTCATTACTTTGTTCAAGTTAATTTGTAGCAAATCAACTGGAATTCGAAGCTAGGGAGTCTGACTTCAAAAGCTATTCTTTTAATCATAATAGTTTTGCTTTTCAAACCAAGATATTTATCATTTTTACTTATGAATTGTTGAACTATATAATAACAAAAAGTCTAGCTTCTCTAATTTTTAGGAAACCTATTGGCTTCACATTATGAATGAAGATGAAATTTCTTCCAACTCCCTTCTCTCCTCTCTATTACCCAATTTTCTTTTCTGTTACTTTTTTACTCTCATAGCTTTATATATATTGATAGCCTGTTACCTGATTTAGCAGATTTAGACAGTATCTTTGGATCACCCTCCGTGAGAAATGAGAAGGTCCATATACTTACATTATCCACCTTCTCATTCTCTGATGCTGCTGCTGCTGCTGCTAAGTCGCGTCAGTCGTGTCCGACTCTGAGCAACCCTGTAGATGGCAGCCCACCAGGCTCCTCTGTCCCTGGGATCCTCCAGGCAAGAACACTGGAGTGGGTTGCCATTTCCTTCTCCAATGCATGCATGCATGCTAAGTCGCTTCAGTCGTGTCCAACTCTGTGTGACCCCCATGGACAGCAGCCCACCAGGCTCCTCTGTCCATAGGATTCTCCAGGCAAGAGTACTGGAGTGGGTTGCCATTTCCTTCTCCGTCTCGTTCTCTCTACCGTCTGAGGTTTTTAATCATTTTTGTACATTATCTTTCTTTGTAATGTTCACATTGTATTCTGAGCCATAATTGCCACTGCTGTTAGTTTTATTGTTGCATTTAGATAGATTCAATCCCTACTGCCAGTCCTTTTAGTTTTAGCTCTTCCACTTACCTTTGATACAACTAAATTTTATCCTTTAGTAGTTTTTCAAGGTCTTACAGGAAATGTGAAGTATATTCAGCACTGTTACAGGCCTCTGTGCAGATTGGGCACTGCACAATCCCAGGGAACATCGTTCATATTACCGTCTATGGAATGCCATATGCATGTATGCCACATGTGGCAGCTATGACTGCATTTTTTTTAATGACTACCTTTTTACTACTACTTCCTTATTGAAGTGTAGTTGATTTACAATGTCATGTTAGTTTCTGGTGTACAGCAAAGTGATTTAATGATTTAGTCGTGTGTGTGTGAGTATATATATACACACACACATATACACATTTTCTTTTTTCATTGTGATTTATTACAGAATATTAAATATAGTTTCCTATGCCAATGTATATACACATATTCTTTTTTCATTATGGTTTATTATCGAATATGAAATAGTTTCTTGTGCAATAAAGACTTTTTTATTGATCTATTTTATATATAGTGGTTTGTATCTGCTAATTTCAAGCTCCGAAATGACTACATTCTTCAGCTTCTGTCATATTTGAAAATATCTGTCAGTTGCTGATTTACTTTTGTGCAGTTTATCTGGGTATAACACTTTTTTTCTTTCCCTGAGGACTTTCTAATCATTACTGAAATATTTTCTATATTAACTAATACCTTGGAGAAGGGGGACACATGAAGCTAGCCTGTGTGCCAAACTTGATCTTTATGGATTCTTAAAGGTTAGAGGATTAGGGTTTTGCTGGTCTGGTGGATTAGAAATAACATCTTATTAGTGGTAGTGTTGATGGATGTGTCCTTTATTATTCCTTTTATAATTTTATTATACATGTAAATATTTTGATTTCATGGCTGCAATCACCATCTGCAGCAATTTTGGAGCCCCAAAAAATAAAATATGACACTGTTTCCACTGTTTCCCCATCTATTTCCCTTGAAATGATGGGACCAGATGCCATGATCTTAGTTTTCTGAATGTTGAGCTTTAAGCCAACATTTTCACTCTCCTCTTTCACTTTCATCAAGAGGCTTTTTAGTTCCTCTTCACTTTCTGCCATAAGAGTGGTGTCATCTGCATATCTGAGGTTATTGATATTTCTCCCAGCAATCTTGATTCCAGCTTGTGCTTCTTCCAGCCCAGCGTTTCTCATGATGTACTCTGCATATAAGTTAAATAAGTGATGGTGATGGACAGGGTGATGGACTCCTTGGAAGGAAAGTTATGACCAACCTACATAGCATATTGAAAAACAGAGACATTACTTTGCCAACAAAGGTCCATCTAGTCAAGGCTATGGTTATTCCAGTGGTCATGTATGGATGTGAGAGTTGGACTGTGAAGAAGGCTGAGGGCTGAAGAATTGATGCTTTTGAACTGTGGTGTTGGAGAAGACTCTNATTACATAATACTTGCTATATGTAATTATATATTTATATATGTGTTATTCATATTATATTTTATCTATTTGCTTACTATTAAAGACAAACTAGACCATCTTTTCACATGTTAAAACTCTTTTAATTTACTTTTTTGTGATCTGGCTGTTCATGACCTTTGTCTGTTTTTCTATTGGCTTGTAGGTCTTTCTCTTGATGCTTTCTAGAAGTTATTTATATATTTGAGGGATTCAGTTCAGTTCATTTCACTCAGTCGTGTCTGACTCTTTCTGGCCCCATGAATAGCAGCACACCAGGCCTCCCTGTCCATCACCAATTCCCGGAGTTTACCCAAACTCATGTCCATTGAGTCGGTGATGCCATCCAGCCATCTCATCCTCTGTCGGCCCCTTCTCCTGCTGCCCCCAATCCCTCCCAGCATCAGGGTCTTTTCCAACAAGTCAGCTCTTCACATGAGGTGGCCAAAGTACTGGAGTTTCAGCTTCAACATCAGTCCTTCTAATGAACACCCAGGACTGATCTCCTTTAGGATTGACTGGTTGGATCTCCTTGCAGTCCGAGGGACTCTCAAGAGTCTTCTCCAACACCATAGTTCAAAAGCATCAATTCTTCAGTGCTCAGCCTTCTTCACAGTCCAACTCTCACATCCGTACATGACCACTGGAAAAACCATAGCCTTCACTAGACGGACCTTACTTGGCAAAGTAATGTCTCTGCTTTTCAATATGCTATCTAGGTTGGTCATAACTTTCCTTCCAAGGAGTAAGCGTCTTTTAATTTCATGACTGCAGTCACCATCTGCAGTGATTTTGGAGCCCAAAAAATAAAGTCTGACACTGTTTCCACTGTTTCCCCATCTATTTCCCTTGAAGTGATGGGACCAGATGCCATGATCTGTTTTCAGCCAACTTTTTTACTCTCCTCTTTCACTTTCATCAAGAGGCTTTTTTAGTTCCTCTTCACTTTCTGCCATAAGGGTGGTATCATCTGAATATCTGAGATGATTGATATTTCTCCTGGCAGTCTTGATTCCAGCTTATGCTTCTTCCAGCCCAGCATTTCTCATGATGTATTCTGCATATATGTTAAATAAGATTAGGCCCTTGCAGATCAAGGCTTGCCTCCCCCAGGAAAATTTGCTTGAATTATATACTAAGGGAGACTAACAGTGCCAGCAAAGAAACAGACACAAAAGGGGTTTGTTGAGGGACATATAGTTTATTATGAAATGAACTATAGCAAAGGAAGGAAAGGATTAACCATCCATATGCTTGGGAATTCTCATTTGGGGACTGTGACATCTTTAGCTTGTGAGGGCCAGATTCACTAAGTGTCCTGAGCCTCTGAGCTGCTCTGAGCCTGCCAGTTCCATGGTCCCCTTAGGAGACAGCAGCCAGAGTAATAACTTGCCTCCAACACGACTGAAGCGACTTAACAGCAGCAGCAGCAGCAGCAAAGCCAGGTCACACCCTCCACCCCCGGCACCTGACTCAAAAACAGCCCTCTGAAATCTGGCAAGTTTTACCAAACAGGCATGGCTGATAGTGGCTGGCGACTAACTGAACCAATCAGGTTCTTTCATAACAAGTCTGGTCATGGCACACACAAAGAGGTGGCCAACACGGAACGGAAGTAGAGAAGCGTGTGGAGAGGACAGAAGAAGCAGATAGAAGCAGAGAAAGAGAGAGAGTATAGTTGAGGTGTGAATGTGGCCTTGATGTTAGGAGCAAGAACGGCCTTATGACCAGACCACAAAGGCAATCACTGAGCCCCAAGGTCAGGAGAGCCACCCGAACCCTGAACTGTGTTCCCAGTCTGTGGAGTCAGGCTAAGTGACCAGCATTTGTCAAAACACACCACATGGTAAATTGAAGATTTATGCATTTCATTGTATATAAAGTTGACCTCAAAGGGGACAAAAGAATTATAAACAAATACTGAACTTTAAAAGTATTCAGCTGACATGTTTGGTCTGATGGGTTCTGACACCTGCCATTTAATTCAAAATGCATCCAAACAAAGGTGGTGTGATAGATGGAAAAAGAGGAGCAGAAAGATGGATAGACATGTGATAAAGTAACCGCGCTAAAATGTTAATGGTGGCATCTGAGTGGAAGGTGTGTGGATGTTCACTATAAAATCCTTTACACTTTTTGTATTTTGAAAATGTTTGTCATAAAATCTTATAGGCAAAAGCTTTGGGGGATAGCTAACTCATGGAAAAGAAGAGAAATAGTCAATTACATTAAAATGAATCAACAGAGGAGAAAAAAGAAGACAGCAAAGAAATTAAATGAGAGCCCCTCCTCCAAAAAAAATTTGCTGGGTTCAAAGTGAATGGGTCCTGATCCTAAGAGAACAAAGACTGGGAGCTGTGAGGAGACAACAATCAAAGGAAATATGTAGGTCTTAATAAAATTACATCTGTATAGAAAATGCACAATTTAGAAATTCATAAAAGTAGTAAAAGGAAAAACATTAAAGTCACAGTTGGCATGGCCCTGAGAGAGAAGAAAATGGATGTGATTTTAGTACAAGAAATAAAGAGTAATACCTAGAGAAAATTTCATTGTACATAAAGGGAGTGGGTTTTAGGCATCTTCCCACAAGTCAGTAATAGGAAAAAGGAATCATGTAGAGGTGGAATTTTGTTTAATATATAAAATGAGCATGTTTGAAAGAAAGAGAAACTCAGCTGCCAGATGTGTATTTATAACACTGCATATGAATGGGAGCCTGGGAATAATAATAAAATGTGTAACTGCTTCCCAAAAGTAATATTTCCTCCATGCAAGAATATTTCAATTTTGTCTTTAAAAAAGATGGACACGTGAGAAATCATCAGAAATCAATCTACGATAAACAGGGTCTCTGGGCAGAATTTGGGAAGGCTGATTGAAGAATTCATGACAACTGAGCTACCCATCAAGTCAGAAATTCAACACATTTCTGCTGTTTACGAGTGATAGATAGTCAATAAATATGTGGGTAGGAAAGACACCTATAAAGCTACACACATAATCCTGTAATAATGAATTTGGAAATCTTCTAAGCCTTTGTGTCCAGATCTGTAAAATGGAAACAATTCTCACAGTGTCTGACTCAATATAAGTCCTCAGTAGGGGTTTCTACTTACTTGTAAGAATACAAGTAAATGAACGTGTTTACTTACATACAGGCTTCCCTGATAGCTCAGTTGATAAAGAATGCACCTGTAATACAGGAGACCCCAGTTCAATCCCTGGGTTGGGAAGATCCCCTGGAGAAGGGTTAGGCTACCCATCCACTATCCTTGGGCTTCCCTTGTGACTCAGCTGGTAAAGAATCCACCTGCAATGCAGGAGACCCGGGTTCGATCCCTGAGTTGGAAGATCCCCTGGAGAAGGGAAAGGCTACCCACTCCAGTATTCTGGCCTGGAGAATTTCATGGACTGTATAGTCATGGGGTCGCAAAGAGTCAGACACAACTTTCACTTTCACTACATACAGGAGCCTGGAACACCAGAAAGGGAAATGGATCCGTAGAATTTCCCGTAGAATGGATTGTGAGAGAACAAAGGATCTCTAATCTCTATGAAGTATAAGGTGTAGGATAAAGTTTTTCCAACATTCCATAGTAATCAATGAAATTAAAATAAAATACATTTGGGAAGAATTTGGAATGAGCTAGATTTTATTAGACCCAGAGGGCATTTTTTCAACGATTAAAGGGATGATGGAGAAGAGCTCCAAATGTCCTCTAAGATTTGAAAGAATTGTGATACATGTTAAAATGGGCACAAATGATGGAAAAAAATAAAGTCACATGTTTGCTTGCTAATTATAAAGTGACATGCGTGCATGCTTAGTGGCTTCAGTCGTGTCCGATTCTTTGCGACCCTATGAACTACCAGGCTCCTCTGTCCAGGGGATTCTCCAGGCAAGAATACTGGAGTGGGCTGCTGTGCCTTCCTTCAGAGGATCTTCCCACTCCAGGGACTGAACCCACGTCTCCCATGTCTAATGCTTTGGCAGGCAGGTTCTTTACCACTAGTGCCATCTGGGAAGCCCCATAAAGTGACATAGGCTTTTTGTTAAAAGTTCAGGTAATTCCAAAATGTATAAGGCAGAAAGTTAAGGTCTCCACCTTCAATTAGGTAAATCAGAATTTTAAAATAAAAGTAAATATTCCTCCTCTAATTCCCAGTGAAGCTTTTAATCCATTAACTGGTCTATGAATTGGTCACACCAATTTTAATCCATGAAATAGATTCACCAGTTCAATCAAACTTCTGGGCTGGGACCCAAGCATCAGTATTTAAATCTCCCGCAGGTGATTCCAATATACAGCCAAGGTGGAGAACCAGGGTTTAAGAACTGTGGTTCTCCAAGGGCAGGCAGCAGCATCAGCGACACCCAAGAGCTTATTAGAAATGCAAATTCTTGGTCCCCACCCCGACCCCAGACCCACTGCGATGGGTGTTGTGAGACCAGTGAGAGGTAACGGTAAAGGATGTATTGAACAGTCACTAAGATTTACATGACATTTCCAGTGTAAGCGTGTTACTTGTATGATAGGCATCATTTGTGATATAATTTAAATGCAACTTTATTTTTGTCTTTCACTTGCCCTTTAATATGGAGGAGTACATTTCCCCTGTTCCTAGATGAGAATACGGTCAGATCCTATGACCCTTCTGCTGGTTTGGAGGCAAAATCTCCCAATTCAGAAATTATAAGACACGTTCAGGGTGAGACTTCTCTGTTGCCCTCCCAGACCTCTGGGAGGTGGCATGATGTCCCCCATGGAGTGGCACGTGGGGAGAGATGAGAGGAAGGGGTAAGGAGGGACAAGGAGGTTCCCCCGTGACCAACAGCTTGGGCTCTCCTGGCCAGTAGGTGGACATTAAGAGCCACCTCTTCCCGCACAGGTGCTTTCTTGTACTCACTGGAGGTCATTCTGCTGGCCTGCCTGGCCACACTCCCACAACACGGACCCTGAGTTCTGCTCCTCTGGCCACTGCTCCCCATGACCCATGGCCCCGTGCAGTGCCCACACGGACTCCATCAGGTCATCCCTCATTCTCTCCTTACCTTCTCTAGATGCTAAATGGCATGAGGTCAGCCAATCTCTGACTTCCAAGAAGTCCTCACACTCCCTTCATCCCACAAGTTCCCAGGAGTGCAAGCAACCAACCTACCTGCTGCTCCCAGTCCTCTTCATCTTTCGCAGGGTGAATCTGGCCCCCCCACCCCAAGTCAGCTCTTCCCCAACTGCAGCAATACACATCAAGCTCTCTGAACGATCCCCTGGGAGTCACCTGTCACCGGGGGACCTCAGAGAGCAAGGAGAGTCACATTATGACAACAGTCCTCACTCAAGAAAATCCCCCTGAAACTGACACAACTTTGTAAATTAACTAGACTTCAGTTGTTAAAGAATAATAATAATAAAATAAAATTCCCTCACATAGTCTCGGTCCTCTCCACCTCTTGATTCTTTTTATTATCTTAAAGCTGGTGAGAAGTTCAAGAGATCTTGAATCAGTTTAGGGACATTTTCTTTGTAAACTGTCCATGTGATGATTTGGTGTTGGAATATGACATGTATCAGGGCTTGAGAACTGAATAGAAGCTTCCATTTTCACATCCTGTTGCGTGAGGAGGTTCTCATGTGATCCAGAATAACCCAGTAAGGTGTGCGTCGTGATAATCATTATTGTCCAAGGTCACGCATCTAGAAAGAAGCAAGGAAGAACATGGACTCAGATCCTCCAGCTCTGAAATGTCCTCTTTCAACTACCACATGAGATGGACCGAATTTGCTGAAATAGAAACTAGAGATAATGAGACACGGAATATGTATAAATATCATTTATTAAGGCTGAGGTCCTGCTTAAACTGACAGCCCCATGAGTACAGAACTGAAAAGAGAGCACTCCCTAAACAGATTCAAGAACCAGAAAATGTAAATAAAATGGCATCTTAGTTAAGCTTCCTTTGATTGGAAACAATAAAGGCCAATGCTTGAAATAAATGGATACATTCACTACTTTGGTTGTGGTGATGGTTTTATGGGTTTATACAAATGTCAAAATTTAGTGAATTAATGCTTTTAAATGTGTACAGTTTATTGTGTGTAAATTTCACCTCAATAAATTGCTTTTTAAAACTCAAACAGCAAAAACAAAGTGGGTTAGTGTGGGATATCAAAGATCCAATGGCAGGAATAAGGACACTCTGAGGTAACAGAAATGTGACAATGTCAGAAAAAGAATTAGGAACACAAAACACATGTTATAAAACAGGATCATGGGACTTCCCCAAAGGTCCGGTGGTTAAGATTTTACCTTTCAATGCAGGGGGTGCAGGTTTGATCCCTGGTCAGGGGACTAAGATCCCACATTCTCAAGACAAAAAAAAAATCAGAAAACAAGCATGATGTTGTAACGAATTCAATAAAGACTTTAAAAATGGTCCATATTAACAAACAAACTTTAAAAAATAAATAAAACAGGTTCATGAGGCAAGTAAAAGGAGAAAGTGAAACATTTGGGGTTTAGCGCTCCTGAGATATTGATATTCAGTGTCTGTGGAAGTTTTATTGCCTTTGTTAGGTGGTTGGGAGTGTGTGCGGGCTCAGTTGTGTCTGACTCTTTGCAACCCTCAGGCTCCCCTGTCCCTCGAATTCTCCCTTCAAGAATACTGGAGTGGGTTTCCATGCCCTCCTCCAGGGGATCTTCTCAGCACAGGATTGAGCCCATGTCACTGGCGTCTCCTCCATTGCGGGCAGATTCTTTACCACTAGCACCACCTAGGAAACCCCTTAGGTGGTAGGGAAAGAGCTGTCCATATTTAAATATATAATATGAGTTCAGTTCAGTTCAGTCGCTCAGTCGTGTCCAACTCTTTGTGACCCCATGAATCGCAGCACGCCAGGCCTCCCTGTCCATCACCATCTCCTGGAGTTCACTCAGACTCACGTCCATCGAGTCCGTGATGCCACCCAGCCATCTCATCCTCGGTCATCCCTTTCTCCTCCTGCCCCCAATCCCTCCCAGCACCAGAGTCTTTTCCAACGAGTCAACTCTTCTCATGAGGTGGTCAAAGTACTGGAGCTTCAGCTTTAGCATCATTCCTTCCAAAGAAATCCCAGGGTTGATCTCCTTCAGAAAGGACTGGTTGGATCTCCTTGCAGTCCAAGGGACTCTCAAGAGTCTTCTCCAACACCATAGTTCAAAAGTATCAATTCTTCAGCGCTCAGCCTTCTTCACAGTCCAACTCTCACATCCATACATGACCACAGGAAAAACCATAGCCTTGAGTAGACGGACCTTAGTCGGCAAAGTAATGTCTCTGCTTTTGAATATGCTGTCTAAGTTGTTCATAACTTTTCTTCTAAGGAGTAAGCGTCTTTTAATTTCATGGCTGCAGTCACCATCTGCAATGATTTTGGAGTCCCCAAAATAAAGTCTAACACTGTTTCCACTGTTTCCTCATCTATTTGCCATGAAGTGATGGGACCAGATGCCATGATCTTCGTTTTCTGAATGTTGAGCTTTAAGCCAACTTTTTCGCTCTCCTCTTTCACTTTCATCAAGAAGCTTTTTAGTTCCTCTTCACTTTCTGCCATAAGGGTGGTGTCATCTGCATATCTGAGGTGATTGATATTTCTCCCCGCAATCTTGATTCCAGCTTGTGCTTCTTCCAGTCCAGCGATTCTCATGATGTACTCTGCATAGAAGTTAAATAAGCAGGGTGACAATAGACAGCCTTGACGTACTCCTTTTCCTATTTGGAACCAGTCTGTTGTTCCATGTCCAGTTAGAACTGTTGCTTCCTGATCTGCATACAGATTTCTCAAGAGCCAGGTTAGGTGGTCTGGTATTCCCATCTCTTTCAGAATTTTCCACAGTTTCTTGTGATCCACACAGTCAAAGGCTTTGGCATAGTCAAGAAAGCAGAAATAGATGTTTTTCTGGAATTCTCTTGCTCTTTCCATGATCCAGCAGATGTTGGCAATTTGATCTCTGGTTCCTCTGCCTTTTCTAAAACCAGCTTGAACATCAGGGAGTTCACAGTTCATGTATTGCTGAAGTCTGGCTTGGAGAACTTTGAGCATTACCTCACTAGCATGAGATGAGTGCAATTGTGCGGTAGTTTGAGCATTCTTTGGCATTGCCTTTCTTTGGAATTGGAATGAAAACTGACATTTTCCAG
This sequence comes from Redunca redunca, assembly GCA_006410935.1. NCBI lineage: Eukaryota > Metazoa > Chordata > Mammalia > Artiodactyla > Bovidae > Redunca > Redunca redunca. The sequence goes on from SJYQ01006887.1 coordinate 210,119, forward strand.
TCCTGTGGCCACTAATGAGTTTTCCAAATTTGCTGGCATATTGAGTGCAGCACTTTCACAGCATCATCTTTCNTGCATTTCTTTTCCATGGGGATGGTCTTGATCCCTGTCTCCTGTACAATGTCATGAACCTCAGTCCATAGTTCATCAGGCACTCTATCAGATCTAGGCCCTTAAATCTATTTCTCACTTCCACTGTATAATCATAAGGGATTTGAGTGAAGTCATACCTGAATGGTCTAGCGGTTTTCCCTACTTGCTTCCATTTCAGTCTGAATTTGGTAATAAGGAGTTCATGATCTGAGCCCCAGTCAGCTCCTGGTCTTGTTTTTGTTGACTGTATAGAGTTTCTCCATCTTTGGCTGCAAAGAATATAATCAATCTGATTTCGGTGTTGAACATCTGGTGATGTCCACGTGTGGAATCTTCTCTTGTGTTGTTGGAAGAGGGTGTTTGCCATCCAGTGCATTTTCTTGGCAAACTCTATTAGTCTTTGCCCTGCTTCATTCCACATTCCAAGGCCAAATTTGCCTGTTACTCCAGGTGTTCCTTGGCTTCCTACTTTTGCATTCCAGTCCCCTATAATGAAAAGGGCATCTTTTTGGGGTATTAGTTCTAAAAGGTCTTGTAGGTCTTCATAAAACCGTTCAACTTCAGCTTCTTCAGCGTTACTGGTTGGGGCATAGACTTGGATAACTGTGATATTGAATGGTTTGCCTTGGAGACGAACAGAGATCATTCTGTTGTTTTTGAGATTGCATCCAAGTACTGCATTTCGGACTCTTTTGTTGACCATGATGGCTATTCCATTTCTTCTGAGGGATTCCTGCCCTCAGTAGTAGATATAATGGTCATCTGAGTTAAAGTCACCCATTCCAGTCCATTTTAGTTCGCTGATTCCTAGAATGTCAACATTCATTCACTCTTGCCATCTCTTGTTTGACCACTTCCAATTTGCCTTGATTCATGGACCTGACATTCCAGGTTCCTATGCAATATTGCTCTTTACAGCATCGGACCTTGCTTCTATCACCAGTCACATCCACAGCTGGGAATTGTTTTTGCTTCGGCTCCATCCCTTCGTTCTTCCTGGAGTTATTTCTCCACTGATCTCCAGCAGCATTTTGGGCACCTACTGACCTGGGGAGTTCCTCTTTCAGTATCCTATCATTTTGCCTTTTCATACTGTTCATGGGGTTCTCAAGGCAAGAATACTGAAGTGGCTTGCCATTCCCTTCTCGAGTGGGCCACATTCTATCAGAGCTCTCCACCATGACCCGCCCGTCTTGGGTTGCCCTGCAGGCATGGCTTGTTTTCACTGAGTTAGACAAGGCTGTGGTCCTAGTGTGATTAGACTGACTAGTTTTCTGTGAGTATGGTTTCAGTGTGTCTGCTCTCTGATGCCCTCTTGCAACACCTACCATCTTACTTGGGTTTTTCTTACCTTGGGCGTGGGGTATCTCTTCACGGCTGCTCCAGCAAAGCACAGCTGCTGCTCCTTACCTTGGACGAGGGGTATCTCCTTACCGCCGTTGCTGACCTTCAACGTGGGATAGCTCCTCTAGGCCCTCCTGCGCCTGCGCAGCCACACTTTAAAACTCTTTCAAAGGTCCAATGAGATCAGGTATATATCAGCACTTTGAAAAGTATAACATGTTAGACAAATGTGATTATTGACAATATAAAATGTTATAGTTATTCCTGGTTAATTCAGCATTTCCCCATCAGACAACATCCAACTTCATGGATAATTGAAAATCCTGCACATCTTTCTCACTGACAGGTTGAGAAGTTTTTAAAACAGTCCTAGATATGGATGTGTGACTGTATTGCCATAAGCCTCTTTAAGCCTGGCCTCTGCAGGGGCTGACCCACTGCGTCCATCACCAGCAAGATTCCCAGCTGATGCAAGTAGGAGTAAGCAATGGGGAGGGGGACATCTTGTGCAGCAGCTGTGTCGAGTTGACTTGGCTCGTCCAGCCATCTGTAGCAGGGAAAACAAGCTTCCCACACACGAGCGTGAAGTCAACAGATGGAGGGCTGGGGATGGCTTCCGTCCTTCAGAGAGAGGCAGGGCCTGTGTCTTCCCTCTTAGAGCAAGCTTTCAGAAGGTTTGTAGGCTGGTGGAACACACTTTCCAGAAATCTCTTTAACCTTTCACAAGCTGCAACCACATGTCCCCTGCCTGGCTAGTTCCAAGCAGGTGATGCTCAGTGGAGAGCCATGATTCTTGTGTGGCATCCAGGAGTCTCACTTGGCACCTTGCTCAACAGAGGAAGGGGGCAACATTGGCCTGTGTCTCTAAGTGCCCAGGACATCGTCTGATACAGATCAGGGACTCGGGAAGCATTTCAAGAAGGAAGGGAGGGAGGGTGAGAAGAAAGGAAGGAAGAGATGGGACAAAGTAAGAGTGGAATGAAAGAAGGAAGGAAAGCAGAGAGGGAGGCAGTGAGACAGAAGGTAGAATGGAATGAATCTCCTGAGAGGAAGGCAGGGACTCTACAAAATGGCCGTAAGCAAACACGCACCAGCCCTCTAGGGAATGTGGGAGTTTTGCAAGCTGTTCTTCACCAATGGAGATTGAGCACCTTGTGGGAATATGGACAAAGGGAACTTTCTGTGGTTCAGGTACTCTGCCCCTCCCCCCAGACCACAGCTGACCTGCAGAGATGGGTTCCCGTGGCAGACGCTGTTGGCTACCCACCCAGTATCCAGCCTTGCTTCTTCTTTAACTGAGAGCATCGATTTACTCAGTAACGTGCCAGCTTCTCTCTTTCAGATCCCCTCGTCAGTAAGGAAGTAGCCGTGTGACCTGTACTGCTGTGCTCAGTCCCTCAATTGTGTCCAACACTTTGCAACCCTATGGACTGTAGCCCGCCAGGCTCCTCTGTTCGTGGGCTTCTCCAGGCAAGCATACTGCAGTGGGTTGCCATGCCCTCCTCCAGAGGATCTTCCCAACCCAAGAATCAAACCCCATCTCCTGAACTGGCAGATGGCTTCTTTACCACTAGCACCACCTGGGAAACCCCGGCCATGTGACCCAAATCCGGCCAGTAAGATGCAAGTAGAAGCCTACAGAACTGAGCTTCTCAGAAAATGTGTTTCCTCATTTAAAAAAGAAAAATAAAGTCTTTCCCTTTTTGCTATTCTTTGTCCTCCCTTTCTTCCTGCCTGGGATGAAATGTGATTTCTTTCAGTGAAGGAGTCATCTTGCTCTCCTGAGGCTAAAAGCCACACACTACAGACAATAAAGCAGGAAGCATGAGAAAGACAGAGTCTGTGATAGCATTATGTATATTCTGCATCAGTTCTAGACTGCCTTTCTCCAGACTTCTTTTCACATGAGAAAAACAAAATTTCTGTTTGGTTCATCACAATCAGGTTTGTGGTATAAGCTGTTAGGTATAATTATAACTAGTGAATCAGGAACACAACATGGACACAAGTTCTTCTGGAAACCAGCCCACTGGGAGGAGAAACACAGTGATGTTTCCTCAAGGCTGCACACCCATGAGTTACAGTTCTTGTTATAAAGTATGGACTCCCAGACTCTAAGTAAGGGGACTGAAAAAAGAACCAGATCAGGTGCTGGAAGACCCCTCTAAGGTTGACTCAACAAGGTTGCCATGGAGTCACTCGTCCCCCTGCCTGAAGACAGAACTGGCTCTATCTATTGATGGGGTTGGAGCTGTGGAGACACAGATGTAGTAAGAAGACAGCTATTTAAAGAAACAGTGAGAAGGCTGGAACAAGCCCTGGGGCCAGGTTAGACCACCTGCAGAATGGCAACAATGATTCTCATTGTTTCTGGGCAACAGGGCAAAATGACAAGAGATGGTGTCATGAGATGAAGGGTCACTGGCAAGAACCAGGACCTCCAATTCCAGCAACAGCTTGAAAGCTAGAGAAGAAACAAACTGAGCTAGAAGAGTGGGATTTATTGGACTTTTGGACTTTATTGTCAATGGCCTGATCAGATATTTGGAGAACCAGACATCTGGGAAATGTGTCAGATGTTCAAGGCTGCCCCAACCCCATTCCCCCAACCCTCTTCCTCGCTGAACAGCCCATCACACTGCAGATGTGAACACGTCATTCACCTGCTTTCCCAGCTTCCCCCGCATCTGGGGCACGAGCCTATGACCCAGCCACGGAACCTGAGCAGAAGTCCACTGAAGGGCTTCTCAACAAGCCTTTCCTTCTAAGTAAGGCATCCTTCTTCACTTGACATAGGTTGGGATTGAGACTGTGGCTCAAATTAATCTCAAATTAGGTTATATGTGGGCTAGCAGGTGAATATAGCTTTGCTCTCAGGACTTTATGCACCTGTCAATCACTAACAAAAGCCTTAAGTCATGATTTTATAGGAAGACGGGCTTCTCTGGTGTCTGTAAAACAAGAAACCTTCTCAAAACCCTCCCAGGTGCACCCAGCGGGTTCTGGAAGTCAGGCTAGGACAAAGGACAGCAGCAAAGTGACTCCACCATGGGACAAGTGGGATTCATTTCCCTTCCGGAAGTTGAACTGCAGCTGGTGCGGCTGCCCAGATGTCTGGAGTGAGCGCTCCTGTTGACAGTATGCTCCTCAGGGCCTGTCGTGGGGGAATGGGGTCGGGGCTGCGGCCTTCTCCCCTGGGACATCTCACCTGGAGTTCGTGTTCAGTTTCAAGTGCCTGGGAGCCACGTGCTACTGATAAGCCTGGCTCCCTTGACGGCTGCCCTCGGGGGCCACAGGGATGCTCTGGAGAGAGACGGGAGGGGTTTCCTCTGACCTGTGGGCCTGGGTCTCTCCTGTCGCTCACCAGCCAGCATCCCTCACAGCTCCTCTCTAGCGTTCTCACCTCAGAGCTGTCACCAGGATCGGCTTTCTGCACACCAAGGGAAGCAAGTCAGGGTACCATCAGTGCATGTCCATGTCAGAGGCAGATTTGACGAGACCCCAAGGAGTACAGCCAGCTCACTTTGTCCCTGACTTGTAATCATGCTTTTATAAGCCTGAGAGGGAATTCACTAGAAAGGGTCCATCGGGGAAAATGGCTCACTACGCCGTGAGGGTCATAAGGGCAGGAGACTGGATGTCATGGTCATCATGCAGGCAGCTTCCCGGAAAGCCAGTTTGAATTGCTTTATCATATGCATATCCCTGAATCCGTTCTAGCGAACAAAAAGGGAATAACTTGTAAGCTAAAGTTAACTATTGAGAGTACCAAATTACTAGTAATATCCCTCACGTCTCTATCAAGAACAGCCTTAGAGAAGGACGCTCTTTAAATAGGTCACCCTCAACCTTTCCTCCAGACTGATCACATGGGGCAGGGGGGTTCTCTGCAGCTGTCTTCATGGACTTCATGTCAACTCAAGTCCTGCAGACTCACCAGGCATCTCCCCTCTGCTCAGCACTGAGGAACCTGCTGCGGGAACCTCATAAGAAGACTCTGCCCCCACGAAACTGAAGCTCCTTTCGGGACAAGACTTTTGAGCAGAAAAGGGTCAAAGAATGACTACAGGCAGCCCTGAGGTCCACATGAAGACCTAAACGTGAGTGTCTGATGAGTCCCCTTCTCCCCCAGCCGTTTGGGGCACCCGTGTCCTCAGAGACCCAGAGGTGACCGTCACCACGATGAGGCCACGTGCTTTGTCACTGGTGCTGCTCCCTCAACACAGCATGACCTTTCTCCCCCTTCGTTCATAGGACCACCCCCTCAAGGGCCACCTCCTCCACGGCACTCCCAGAAGCCCCAGTCAGAATGAATGGCTCCTCCCACCGGACTCTCCACAAGGGCACTCTTGCACCTCGAACCAGGAGCTCCTTACTACGGTTTAGTGAGAAGAAGTCAGAGGCAGATCTTTATTTATGTCTATTATACTTGCAAGGAGATCCAACCAGTCCATCCTAAAAGAAATCAGTCCTGAATATTCCTTGGAAAGACTGATGTTGAAGCTGAAACTCCAATACTTTGGCCACCTGATGCCAAGAGCTGACTCATTTGAAAAGACCCTGATGCTGGGAATGATTGAAGGTGGGAGGAGAAGGGGACGACAGAGGATGAGATGGTTGGATGGCATCACCGATTCAATGGATGAGATTCAGTAAACTCTGGGAGTTGGTGATGGACAGGGAGGACTGGTGTGCTGCAGACCATGAGGTCACAAAGAGCCAGATACGACTGAGTGACTTCACTTTCACTTTCACTCCTTGGAAGGAAAGTTATGACCAACCTAGATAGCATATTCAAAAGCAGAGACATTACTTTGCCAACAAAGGTCCGTCTAGCCTAGGCTATGGTTTTTCCAGTGATCATGCATGGATGTGAGAGTTGGACTGCGAAGAAAGCTGAGCGCTGAAGAATTGATGCTTTAGAACTGTGGTGGTGGATAAGACTCTTGAGAGTCCCTTGGACTGCAAGGATATCCAATCAGTCCATCCTAAAGGAGGCCAGTCCTGGGTGTTCACTGGAAGGACTGATGCTGAAGCTGAAACTCCAGTACTTTGGCCACCCCATGCGAAGAGTTGACTCATTGGAAAAGACTCTGATGCTGGGAGGGATTGGGGGCAGGAGGAGAAGGGGACGACAAAGGATGAGATGGCTGAATGGCATCACCAATTCAATGGACATGAGTTTGGGTGAGCTCCAGGAGTTGGTGATGGACAGGGAGGCCTGGTGTGCTGCGATTCATGGGGTTGCAAAGAGTTGGACACAACTGAGTGACTGAACTGACTAAAAAAATGAATCACTGTGAGCATGTTTGCCAGACTCTGTGCACTATTATGAATATTTCCTGAAGATAAATTTCCAGAGGTAGAATGGCTAGGTTAAAGAGAATTGCATTTTTAAGGCTTTTAAAAGAGACAAACCAAAAGGCCCAAGGTTGTATCAATTTAAACGTGTTTCAACAAGCTCAAAAGGAGTGGCCTCCACCACAAATTACAGAGGGCTTCACAGAGGAAGCGGAATTTCAGCCCAGTGGAGATGGGGAAGTCAGGCCAGAAAGGAACAACAGTCCAACTAAAGACACGATGAGGGAAGCACTTCTAGGAATCACTGAGCTCCATTTAGTGGAGGGTGGGCAGCCTGAGTAGGAGGAAGAGAAGATAAAGGCCAGCAAGAGGGCTGAGGTCAAACTGGAGATATGAAGGCCTGGCCAAAGGGCAGGGAGTTTCGTCAACCACATCTGAGCAAGGAAAATACTGTCAGATACGATCAGCTATAAATTGCCCAAAACAATGTTTATTCAGAGATTATACAACTAACCAAGAAAGATAAGAAAGATGTAAATTGCCTATTGTGCTTGAAATAATAACTCTAATTCTTACCATCAATGTGGGCAGACTTCCGTTTCTCTATGGATTGTGCAACATAATGATGGATATGCATGTGTTCGTCCATGTGTCATTTTAATGCGGGACCGTTGTTTGCTTACAACCCAGAAAGCTTTATGTGTGCTCCGTCTTTGCAGTTTTTTGGTCTAAATCTGTCAGCTGCTATTTGTAAGGTCTCCCCAGACAGCCATTTTGCTTTTTTGCATTTCTTTTCCATGGGGATGGTCTTGATCCCTGTCTCCGGTACAATGTCACGAACCTCAGTCCATAGTTCATCAGGCACTCTATCTATCAGATCTAGGCCCTTAAATCTATTTCTCACTTCCACTGTATAATCATAAGGGATTTGAGTGAGGTCATACCTGAATGGTCTAGCGGTTTCTCCTACTTTCTTCAATTTGAGTCTGAATTTAGTAATAAGGAGTTCATGATCTGAGCCACAGTCAGCTCCTGGTCTTGTTTTTGTTGACTGTATAGAGTTTCTCCATCTTTGGCTGCAAAGAATATAATCAATCTGATTTCGGTGTTGAACATCTGGTGATGTCCATGTGTAGAGTCTTCTCTTGTGTTGTTGGAAGAGGGTGTTTGCTATGACCAGTGCATTTTCTTGGCAAAACTCTATTAGTCTTTGCCCTGCTTCATTCCGCATTCCAAGGCCAAATTTGCCTGTTACTCCAGGTGTTTCTTGACTTTCTACTTTTGCATTCCAGTCCCCTATAATGAAAAGGACATCTTTTTTGGGTGTTAGTTCTAAAAGGTCTTCAAAAAACCGTTCAAATTCAGCTTCTTCAGTATCACTGGTTGGGGCATAGACTTGGATAACTGTGATATTGAATGGTTTGCCTTGGAGACAAACAGAGATCATTCTGTTGTTTTTGTAATTGCATCCAAGTACTGCATTTCAGACTCTTTTGTTGACCATGATGGCTACTCCATTTCTTCTGAGGGATTCCCGCCCACGGTAGTAGATACAATGGTCATCTGAGTTAAATTCACCAATTCCAGTCCATTTTAGCTCGCTGATTCCTAGAATGTCGACGTTCACCCTTGCCATCTCTTGTTTGACCACTTCCAATTTGCCTTGATTCATGGACCTGACATTCCAGGTTCCTATGCAATATTGCTCTTTACAGCATCGGACCTTGCTTGTATCACCAGTCACATCCACAGCTGGGTATTGTTTTTGCTTTGGCTCCATCCCTTCATTCTTTCTGGAGTTATTTCTCCACTGATCTCCAGCAGCATTTTGGGCACCTACTGACCTGGGGAGTTCCTCTTTCAGTATCCTATCATTTTGCCTTTTTCATACTGTTCATGGGATTCTCAAGGCAAGAGTACTGAAGTGGTTTGCCATTTCCTTCTCCAGTGGACCACATTCTGTCAGAGCTCTCCACCATGACCCGCCCGTCTTGGGTTGCCCTGCAGGCATGGCTTGGTTTCACTGAATTACACAAGGCTGTGGTCCTAGTATGATTAGATTGACTAGTTTTCTGTGAGTATGGTTTCAGTGTGTCTGCCCTCTGATGCCCTCTTGCAACACCTACCATCTTACATGGGTTTCTCTTACCTTGGGCATGGGATATCTCTTCACGGCTGCTCCAGCAAAGCACAGCCGCTGCTCCTTACCTTGGATAAGGGGTATTTCCTTACCGCCACTGTTCCTGACCTTCAACGTGGGATAGCTCCTCTAGGCCCTCCTGCGCCTGCGCAGCCACCGCTCCTTGGGTGGCTCCTCCCGGCTGCCACCCCTGGCCTTGGGCATGGGGTGGCTCCTCAGGGCCACCGCCCCTGGCCCCGGGCACGAGGTTGCTTCTCCCAGCCACCCCTGGCCTGGGACGCTGGGTAGCTCCTCTCGGCCGCTGCCCCTGACCTCGGACTTGGGTAGCTCCTGTCGCCCGTTCCTGCGCCGTCGCAGCCTGGCATTCTCGGCTGCTGCCCCTGACCTCGGACGTGGGGTAACTCCTCTCTGCCACGCTTAGTGTGCCGTGTCGCAGCCACCTGCATGATAACAGTGTCAGACTTTATTTTTCTGGGCTCTAAAATCACTGCAGATGGTGATTGCAGCCATGAAATTAAAAGACGCTTACTCCTTGGAAGAAAAGTTTTGACCAACCTAGATAGCATATTGAAAAGCAGAGACATTACTTTGCCGACTAAGGTCCGTCTACTCAAGGCTATGGTTTTTCCTGTGGTCATGTATGGATATGAGAGTGGGACTATGAAGAAGGCTGAGTGCCAAAGAATTGATGCTTTAGAACTGTGGTGTTGGAGAAGACTCTTGAGAGTCTCTTGGACTGCAAGGAGATCCAACCAGTCCATTCTGAAGGAGATCAACCCTGGGATTTCTTTGGAAGGAATGATGCTAAAGCTGAAACTCCAATACTTTGGCCACCTCATGCCAAGAGTTGACTCATTGGAAAAGACTCTGATGCTGGGAGGAATTGGGGGCAGGAGGGGAAGGGGACGACAGAGGATGAGATGGCTGGATGGCATCACTGACTCGATGGATGTGAGTCTGAGTGAACTCCGGGAGTTGGTGATGGACAGGAAGGCCTGGCGTGCTGGGATTCACGGGGTCACAAAGAGTTGGACACGACTGAGCAACTGAACTGAACTGTGTGAGCTGCTCTCCTCTAAGATTTCCAGGCAGAAGGAAGAGTAGGTGTTTCTTCTGCACCAGGATCCTCAAATGCATCTGAGGAGTTTCTGCCCTCACTCTATCCCCTGGTTTCAGCCCCAAAGATGAGTCAAGTCAATGCCCCTCTCTCTCTCCATCTCCTGAGCGCCTCCTAGCCCAGAAGGCATTCTCACTGCCTCCTTATGGGGTGGGAAACTAACTTATGTCACAGCCCACCTCATGTCACAGCCCACCTCATCCCCTCTTCTACCATTCACCTGCATAAATGCCAAACTCTAGTCCTCCAGCATTGGCTCCCAGAGAACACACAAACCTCACTTCTCTCAGAGAATCTGACTCCTCACACTAAAACCTTGCAGATGGAAATCACAGCTGTTGTCTTTGATGTGCACTTTGAGAGCCTGTCTTGGAAGCCAGGAAATGAAAGTGGTCTCTACTCTTCAGCTAGATGCCGCAAACCTCCCTGTGTCAGAGGAATTGAACTTTGCCCCAAAAGAGATCTGGTCTTTGCCCTTGGCTCCTGGGGTGCTTCCCTCTAAGCCTGGAATGTCCTGCCTTATAGGAATGTCCCTGCTTACCTGGAGGCATTGGACCACACCAGACACGTGATTTTTGGAGGGGGTTTCGAGGCAAGATCTGTCAGCTCAGTTTCTGAAGACGGAGCTGAAGCCTGAGCTCAGCCACATGAGCCATCGTCAGCCATGGAACCCAAACAAAAACTCTGGACACCAAGGCTTGGGTCAACATTCTTGGTTGGCAATCCCCCACATACCTTATCACACAGCCTTGGCAGAAGAGTAACCCTGTCCATGACGGCGGGGGAGGGTGGCCAAAGACTCCACACCTGGGACTTTCCTGGACTCTTCCCCCAACCTCTTCCATGGCAGGTCTTAACCTGCACCTTTCCCGTGTAACAGGCCATAGCTGAGAGCATAATGACTTTCAGTGGGATCTGTGAGCACTCGAGAGGTATTAAACCTGAGGATGGTCTTAGGAACTGTTTCTCTAAATCTGCACCCCCAATTCAGTAGATGCCTCAGCCTCCCTGGAAAGAGAGGGTTGCAGAGCAACCGAAGTTACCAGCAAGGAGAATTATCCCAGATAATGTATCAAAATATTGTCCCATCAGTTCAGTTCAGGCAGTTCAGTCACTCAGTCATGTCCAACTCTTTGTGACCCCAGGAATCACAGCACACCAGGCCTCCCTGTCCATCACCAACTCCTGGAGTTCACCCAAACTCATGTCCATTGAGTTGGTGATGCCATCCAGCCATCTCATCCTCTGTCGGCCCCTTCTCCTCCTACCCCCAATCCCTCCCAGCATCAGGGTCTTTTCCAATGAGTCAGCTCTTCGCATAAGGTGGCCAAAGTACTGGAGTTTCAGCTTTAGCATCATTCCTTCCAAAGAACATCCAGGACTGACCACACATGTCTAAAAAGGAAATGAACGCAGTGTGGCGATACATAGTAAGCACTAATAGTGAGGTGCACGCCCTGAGTGGTACTACATTCGGAAAAGGGAACATGGTGGGTGGAAGAGATTAGAGAAGGCTTCATGGATCTCATGGAACTTGAGCTGAGATTTTGAGAATGTAGAGAAATCAAGCAGTCAGAGTGAAGAAGAACATTCCAGGTAGGAAAGAATGATTTATATCACCTTGCCAAATTGTCATAGCATTGAAAATCTGGGGAAGAAAGGCTGAAACAGAAAATTAGGAAATTATTAGCTGTGAAAGATTCCTGATGTTATTTATCTCCCTGAATGCCCTCATTAGCTGATCACTGTAAAAGTCTTTTCAAAATCCCAACAATCACTTTGCTAATTTGGAACACAGAAACAAGGGTCCTATTCTTGATTCTTCTTTGATCTTTTCCACACAGTCCAAGCTAAATATGAAAGAGCAGAATGGGGAAAGGGGGTGTTGGCGAAGACCTCAGTGGCATCAACACACACGAGAGAGCACTGGCAATTAACAAGGCTGCCTCATTGTCCAACTCGAGGAGGTGCCATTCACAGGGAATGAAGACGAACAGTGTCCCCTGAAGTTGTGTGATGCTCTTACCCACATGAGTAAGGAAAAGCTTTGAGGCTGCAGGTCTGATAAGAGATCACTAGCTCTGATAAGAGAAATTACAAAACACGAACACTCATACTGAGGACCATAAAATAATTAAGGCTAAGGGGCCACACACACACACAGCCCGAGTGACAATTAGAGCTATTAACCAGTGTAACTTTATGGAGGCACAGACATCAATAAAAGCAAAAACCTATTGTTTAGAGGAGGTGATCAGAAGGCCAAAAAAGCTGCTCTCTTCAGTTCAGCCTGGTGCTGAGAGCAACTGTCAACCAAGGGGCTCAGCAGCATGAGAATTCAGAAGCAATAAACCGGAGTTTCTCAACCTTCCCACCTACGCATCTTAGTCAGTTCAGTTGATATAACAGAACACCCTAAACTGAGTGGCTTATAAACCATAGAAATTTATTTCTCAAACTTCTGGAGACTGGAAAGTCTAAGATCAAAGTGTCAGCAGACTTCATATATGGTGAGAAACCTCTCCTTGGCTCATTGATGGATTCCTTCTCACTCTGTGCTCATACAGCAGAAGGGGCGAGAGAGCTCTTTAGGGTCTTCTTAATAAGGACCCGAATCCCACTCATGAAAAACAACATAATCACTTCTCAAAGACCCTACCTCTTAATACCATCAGATTGAAGGTTAAGATTCCAACATGTGAATTTTTTTTTAATTTATTTTTAATTGGAGGATAATTGCTTTACAATGCTGTGTTGGATTCTGCCATACGACAATGTGAATGGACCATTAATATACGTATCCATATACACCCCCCTACCCTGAGCCTCCCTCTTACCCTCCACCCCAGCCCACCCCTCTAGGCTGTCACAGAGCACTGCGTTGAGCTCCCAGTGTTATACAACTTCCTGCTCACTAGCTACCTATCTTACATATGGCAGTGTACCAACATATGACTTTTAAGGGGCCAAGAGCACTCAGGGCATTGCACCACCCCACCTAGGTAACTGGACCTTTTGCCATCCTCAAAAACCACCCCACGTGGATATCTGAATCTTTTGTTTCCTCAAAAACACTGCAGAAAATTGAATTTTCCCTTTCAACATGGCTCATATTCTTAGGAAGCTCACGAACACCTCTCTGAGAATTTGATAAAAAAAAAATCCTGAGCTCTTACCCCAGAAATACACACAGAGAGAGTTTTGTGCAGAACTCTAGATTCGGAAGCCCATCTCTGAAACCCTGCCACCTCACAGAATCAGATGTGATCTGCTACTCAATTTAGACAGCCCTTTCCTTATTAATACTCAACATTACCTCTGTCAGGAGATTTGAATTTTAACTAAGTCATAAGGTCAATGTGGCAATTTACTTTTTAAAGACTTTTAAGACTATGAACTATGTAAGGTGTAAAGGGTGATTCATTATCATATGAAAAACCCTGAACAAGACTCAACAGTTCAGAGGTGGCTGCTTAAGCCCTTCAGACATTGTGACTTAAATCTACTCCATAGGTTTGTTAAATAGCATAAATGATGTTAGGAATAATTTATTTGGGGTGAAATAAGTGGCATTAGAGAAATAAAAATTATCCAGTCTCCTTAGAGAAGGAAATGGCAACCCACTCCAGGATTCTTGCCTGGAGAATCCCCAAAGACAGAGGAACCTGGCGAGCCACAGTCCATGGGGTCACAAAGAGTCGGACACAACTGAGCGACTTCATGTTCACACTGAAGACATTAATGTTAATTGAAATAAGCCAGACCCAAAAGGACAAATACTGTATGATTCTGTGTGTTAGGTACGGAGAGTAGTCAAACTGGTAGAAATAGACAGTCGAATCATGATTGCCAGGGCTGGGGGGTTGGGGAGAAGGTTGAATGTTTAATGGATGCAGAGTTTCCATTTCAGATGATGAAAAAGTTCTGGAGATGATGGTGATAATGGTTGCACAACAATGTCAATGTATTTAATGCCATGGAATTGTGGCACTGAAAAATGACTAAAATAGGAAAAAATTTATGTTATATATATTCTACTAATTTTGGGGAGAAATTATCCACACCCTTCCATACCTGTATAAATGAAGTTTAAGGATCAGGCAAGCCCAGGACTTCATAATTTTAGGGGAAAGCTTTAGAGAAGTCCTATCTTTGTACTTTAAGGCAGGGGTCCCCAATCTTCAGGATCCAATGCCTGATGACCTGAGGTGGAGCTGATGCAATAATAACAGAAATGAAGTGCACAATAAATGCAATGTGCTCAAAGCTAGTGCACCGGGACAACCCAGAGGGATGGGATGAGGAGGGAGGTGGGAGGGGGGTTCGGGACAGAGGGGACACATGTACCCCCATGGCCGATTCATGTCAATGTATGGCAAAAACCACCACAATACTGTAAAGTAATTAGCCTCCAATTAAAATAAATAAATTAACTAATAAATAAATGCAATGTGCTTGAATCAGTCCTAAACCATTATCTCCCTTAGCGGTCTGAGGAAAAATTGTCTTCCACGTAAGTGGTCCCTGGTCCCAAAAAGGTTGGGGACCACTGCAAGGGACTCCAACAAGCACCTTGTGTGAATATGTGAATCCAATATGGATGCAGTGATCTATATATTTTTTAATTTTTTATTTTATATTGGAGTATAGCTAACTAACAATGTTGTGATAGCTTTGGGTGAATAGCAAAGGGACTCAGCCATACATATTCATGTATCCGTTCTCCCCCAAACTCCCCTCGCATCCAGGCTGCCACATAACATTGAGCAGAGTTTCATGTGCTATACGACAGGTCCTTGTTGGTTATCCATTTTAAATATAGCAATGTGTACCTGTCCATCCCAAAATCCTTAACTCTCCCTGCCCTTCAACCTTCATCCCTGGTAACTATAAGTTCTTTCTCTAAGTCTGTGAGTCGGTTTCTGTTTTGTAAATAAGGTCATTTGTATCATTTCTTTTCAGATTTCTTTATATCACATATAAGGCATATCATACGACATTTGTCTTTCTCTGCCTGACTTACTTCACTCAGTACAACACTCTCTGGGTCTGTCCATGTGGTGATGCAATGCCTTATGACAGAAAGGATAGGCAAGCGTGGGCTGTGAGCTTGACTCGACTCCAAAACCATCAGAAACCATGGCACTCACCTTGAAGCAACACGCTCATGAAGTCAACGAGAAGAGCCACCTCTGAACTTCCAAGAGCAGGTTGCATATCTTCTTTTACACTTGTGTATCTGGCAGAATTTTTTCAAAGACTCACTTTCATTGTGGCATCCTCCCCCTAGCCAGTTTGTGGAGGACTCTATTCCCCTCTAATCACCAGAGGCTGCTAGTCTCTTACCCAGAGAACCTGACAATCGCCAAACAGACCAGATTTGCCTAAGCCACTCCCCGAGGTTCAGAAGAAACGCAGGGCTTGACCTCTGGCCAAGAAGGCAGCAAAACAGACAGGAGCTCAGGCCTCCACCCTGGCCCCAATAAAGCAGACAGCTGCCCAAGAGCTTCTACCAGGAGGGAAGAAAAACCACAGAATGAATAGACTCCTATCTCGTCTCCACCAGGAGTCAATAAGAGAAATTATAGCCACATCAAGATATTTTAAGAACAGCTGTAATATTTTATCAGCTGTCAAGGAAATATGAAAAGAAAAAGGAAAATGGTATCTATTTAGTTAAGGAGTTGACACAGTTATCCATAAGGAAAGACAATGCATGCTGCAATATGAAGATATATATATATACTTTAGACATAAAATATTAGACTGCACTATAACTAAACTAAAGCTCATAAAAAATTAGAAAACTGTCCATTTCTCAAAATTCAGAAGTATTGTGCTTTAAAAGAACAAGGAGTGAAATTGTGGTCATCAATACAAGGTTGACCAAATGTCTCCAGACAGCAGTTAGTTTGCTCTTTCAATTACCAGGGCTTCCCGGGTGGCTCAGATGGTAAAGCATCTCCCTGCAATGTGGGAGACCTGGGTTCGATCCCTGGGTTGGGAAGATTCCCTGGAGAAGGAAATGGCAACCCACTCCAGTACTCTTGCTGGAAAATCCCATGGACAGAGGAGCCTGGTAGGCTACAGTCCATGAGGTCACAAAGCATCAGACACAACTGAGAGACTTCATTTTTCACTTTCAATTGCCAGCAAATATTTACTGAGCTTGTGCAATATACCAGACAATTCTGAGATAACATGCAAAGATGAGGATGGCATGGTTCTTTTTTTTGTCCTTGGGTGGCACCAGTGGTAAAGAACCTGCCTGCCAATGCAGGAGATGTAAGAGCGGCAGGATCGATCCCTGGGTTGGGAAGATTCCCTGGAGGAGGGCGTGGCAACCCACCCCAATATTCTTGCCTGGAGAATCCCATGGACAGAGGAGCCTCGAGGGCTATAGACCACAGGGTCACAAAGAGTCAGACATGAGTGATCAACTAACTCACAATGAGGACCTACTGTATAGCACAGGGAACTCTGCTTGATACTCCGTAATGGCCTGCATGGGAAAAGAATCTTAAAAGAGTGGACATGTGGTTTACTTTACTATACAGTAGAAACTAACACAACATTTGCAAATCAACTATATTCCAATTTAAAAAAATTAATTTAAGGGAAAAAAAAGAAGGGAGCACTTTCTCTTCCTGCCACTGACTTTCCTTGAAACCACTCTGAGGATTGACCTGTTTCAGAAGCTTGAGGTGACAGGTGTGGCAACCTTGTGTCAAGTGCAAGCTGTGTTACTAAGAAGCCTGCTACGGGGGCAGAAGTGATGAAGGCTTCTTCTCTGCATGAAATTTCAGAACTTGTATGAGTTGTAGCCCTTTCTCTCTCTGCTGGGAAGTTCTCAGACCTGTGTTGAGGGCTGTAACAAGTAGAGTGCTGAAAATGTGTGTTTAGGGAGGTCTGTGTGGGGGTTAGACAACAATAAGACAGTAAATCAAAGGCCGTGTAGAACTTAAAGAAAACAGTCCTTTATTGCTAAGTCAAAAAGCTCTGGCCAGCTTCACCCTAAATCCCTGTTGGTTTTCAGTGGGAAATAAAGTCACTTAGCAGTGATCGCCTTTGGTTATTGTTACTATGGATCACTTTTTTTTTTTTTTAACCTCTCAAGTAGGTGAGACTAGAGGAACTTCCAAACTGAATTTCAGAAAATAACGTCTTCATAGAATGTTGGCCAAGGTCATGGACATTCCATAGGAGGACACTTGATTGAGAAAACTATTAGAAGTGACACTGTTCAAACAATTGCAGTATTGTAAATGCTTGATGGTTGACAAGCTTAACATATCGTCAAGTTTTGCTAAGAAATTCTCCAGACAAACCAGAAAGGTGTTGATTTTTTTAGCCCTAGACATAGGGGTTGATTCTCAAAGTCCAGGAGAGATGATTAAGAGCTTTTCTTCTTCAGAGAACCCTTGGAATCTCGATAGTTTCCCCTTAGTGTCAGAACTCTGAGTAGATGTTCAATTTTTGAGCTTCTCCTCATTGTTCCCTCTACCTCACCCGCAGAATAGTAGAGCAACCAATTAGCTTTGTCATGGCTGGAGTCAGAAGGAATAAATAGGGTTCTCATTGTCAGGGTAGCTCTCAGCTTCTTTGGATAGACCTAAGAAAAAGATTTTTAATGTCTTGCAGTTGGGTTACTCTAATAGATGAAAGCTGATACCTATTATAACTCTTTCCTTATCCACCTCCTCCACCATATTGAGTTACTTGAGATGGGAAATGATCTTTGGTGTCTATATCTGACAGTATTCAGTCCTAATAAGAGAATCACTAGGTAATTTTTTAATAAATGGATTAGTGTCCGAATGAAAATTTAATGAAAAATCAAATTCATTCCTTTTTACAGGGGCATCTGTTGTTCCTCTGTGGCCAGAATTTTCCCCCTATTTCAGTAATGGCAACCTTCTTTCTTCCTTCCATGTAGTTCTGGTGGGGCTGCCACTCAGAATTCCCATACCCTCCTTCCAAGCTCACCAATCGTGGTATTCCTTTTCACATACCACAGGGATTGGTCCAAGCAACAGATACATGACTCAGAGAAAACCAATCAATTCCCTGGTACTTGGGTACTAGGAGAAAGGTGTTCTCTTATTACTGAGACTTGCTAGATTAACAGTACCCCACCCCACCCGGGAAGCCCACAGGGATGTCAGTAGTCATCTTTTCTTTGACATGGAAGTAACCTGGGTATAACCCAAGAAAATATGGAAAACCCAGAGAGAGTCAAAGAAGAGAGGGGAAGGAAATGAGAATAAGAAAGAGAAAAAGAATGTGATGGAAAGTGACCTGTTATATTTATTTTAATCTGATCCACTGAACAGACTCCCCGCTCCATCTTTCCTGTATTTTGCCCTGTTTTTCCCACTTAATGTACTCCCAAGAGGCAATTGCATCTACCTTTCACCAAAGCAACAGAAGCTTCTCTTTAAAAGAAATAGACCATACCCCCAAAGTTATCCTGGGCTGCAAAGTTATTATGGACTGGTTCTACTCTGAATCACAGAGTAGATCGATGAACATACAGTTCAGCCCTTAACTTTCACTCATTACAACTTTGTAGAACTCTTACTCCTTTCCAAGAGCAACACGTCAAAATCACCTTTCAGGCAAAACTGAGCCATATTAAGACAACACAGCCTGGCGATCAGTAATTTTGTAATTAAACACCTCTGTCTATATCTATACAGCAATGTTTCAGCACTTGTTTAGAATTCTTTTACCTTTATGATTTTTCTACAACTTAAGACAAATCCTAGTATAAAAAAGAATAGATTGCACAAAAAATATAATCCAAACAAAAATGGGAATTGTTAGATGTGTTTAAAAGAGTATAAATAAAAGAAAATCTGTATATTCAATAACAGGGGGAAAAGAATAAAATTAAAGAGCATTCACATTCATTTCACAAAGCCTGGGCTGAGCACTGTGGTTGCAGTAAAGACACAGGTGAGTAAAAACAGACCAAGTCCTTGTCCTTGTGTTGCCTACAGTGTAGTGGTAGAGACTACACTAGACTACACAGTGTGACTAATGAAAGAATCACAGGTGTTACACAGGACCGTGGAGCCGGAAGAGCTGATAATTAGGGCACTTGACTTTCTCAGTAAGGTCTGGAGAGGCTTCCTAAAAGAGTGATGATTGAACTGCAATCCAAGAATGACTAGAAATTAACTTGGTGAAGAAGGGCACGTGGTGTAGCCGATGATGTCAGTGCTCTGCCCAAGGGCACTCTCTGGCCATAGGGTGGTCTCAGTCCTTAACAGGGCAAGGCAGGAGGACCAGAAAGTTGACACTCCCAGGAGCACAAACATCTCAACTTCCTAAGCCCCCAGGTTGGACGACTCCAAGCGTGATCTGCACCACCTTCTAGAAGTCCCTGGTGAAACTGAGCTTCACCGTCCTCACCAGGAACCTCCTCATCCTTGCTTCTAGTCTTGGCTTCCTTTCATCCCCAGCTCATCTCCCTTCCCTGACTCCCTTACCAGTGCTTTCCGGACCGCTTCTCACAGCAACTAGACAAACTCATGTTCCAGTGTCAGGAGAAGACTTCTTGGAGAACCCACCTTAAGACAGGAAGTTGGAGTGAGGGAGGAGAGAATAGGAGAAAACCTTGTGCAAAAGCCCTGAGACGGGAAGGAACACAGAGAGTTCAAGGGATTGAAAGACGGCCACTCTCACTAGAACAGAAAATAATGAGGAAAATGTGGTGGGAGGAACTTCTCTGGTGGTCCAGTGGCTAAGACTGCATGTCCCCAATGCTGGGGCCCAGGTTTAACCTGTAGTCAGGGAACTAGATCCTACATGCCGCAACTAAGAGGTCACATGCCACAAGTAAAGACCCTGCATGTTCCAAAGACCATCAGAGGTCCCCAGCATCACAACCAAGACCTGGCATAGCCAAATAAATAAATATTACCAAAAGAGGGAGAAGAAGCGGGAGAAGTGTCTAGAGAAGCGGCTGGGGGCAGAAGGAAGAGAATGGAAAAGGATTCTGCAGGATCCAAGCAGCTGTCCAGAGAAGCGGCTGGGGGCAGAGGGAAGAGAGTAGAGAAGGATTCTGCAGGATCCAAGAGCGATCATAAAGGCCCGGGAAATGAGCTCTGCTTTTGTCCTCAGTGGGGTAAGAAGCCAGTGAAGGATTTTACAATGTAGGTTGATGTACTCTTGTTTCTGTTTTGAGATGGTGGCTCTTGTCTCAATGTGAAGAAAAGACTGGAGGGGGCTAAGAAGGATCTGTTGGGAGCGGTCAAGAGTAGACGATTGTGGTCCAGGTTGAGGTGATAGGAATATGCCCTGGAGTTACTGCCCGCAATGTGGGAGACCTGGGTTCGATCCTTGGGTTGGGAAGATCCCCTGGAGAAGGAAATGGCAACCCACTCCAGTACTCTTGCCTGGAGAATCCCATGGACAGAGAAGCCTGGTAGGCTACAGTCCACGGGGTTGCAAAGAGTCAGACACGACTGAGCGACTTCACTTTCACTTAGTGGCAGAGGGGGCATTAAGTGTTGGGATTTGGAGGATATTTAGGAGGCAAAATCAGTAGGGCTTGGAGATGCATTCAGTCTGAGAGATGAGAGATAAGGAGTTATCAAAGATTACACATAGACTCTGGCTCATGTGCTTGAATAGTTAATGTATTTCTATTATAGAAGACATGCCAGAGGTCATTAAAGATTGCCTTAAAGACAAGGTTATATACAAGGAGTATCTTTATTTCTCTGGAGTAAGTACACATAGGCAGATAGACTGATGATTTTACTTTTACACATTAAAATTCGGGGTAAGACAGGGACTGTGAGGGTAGGAAAACGTAAAGAGCAAAATCTAACATCAGCTGGAAACCAAACATCATCTTTCTTTGAAACTAAACTGTAGTGTACTCCCCAGCTGACATAACTGGGCAGGTTAAGGGGGGAGAAGGCGTGGTCACACATAGACTCAAAGCATGAGAAGGAAGCCATGTGGGAGCAAAGACCTAGGCTGATCAGATGTCTTCCCCCCTTGAGCCAGCCTGATGCCACCTAGAGTTTCAACTCTGTTCAAATAAATATGCCTCTTAAACCCAGCCCACATTATGATGAAACAGTGAAGGAAAGGGAAAGAGAATGAAAGCTTGGGAAGGATAGTGTATGAAAGGAGAACAGAGAGGGTAGACAAATTCGCCTACTTTGTACTTGTGTTTCAGGCCCAAGCCAGTGAGAGTATGAAGGGGAAAGCTGAAGAGATGGAAACCATCGTGGCATTTTAGAAATGGCAGACATTAGCTAGCGCAGGACTTGTCAGCTTCAGCACTATTGACATCTGTGGCTGGATAGTTCTTCAGTGAGGAGGGAGGAGGCCTCTCCTGGGCCCTGGAGGCCAGCATCGCTGGCCCCTACTCAGTAGATGCCAGTAGCATCTGTCCTCAGACACTGACAAATGTCCACTGAAGGGAAAAATGACCCTTGATGAGGACAACTGATCTACTCTCACCTCGCCATTTTACAGATGAGGAAACTGAGCCCCACATTGGGAAGACGTTTGCCCAAGGATGTGCAGAGTCAAGACAAGAATCTAGATTGTCCCAAAATCGGATCATTTTATTTAAAAGGCCATGTTTATAGACAAAGATTTCTGCTATGTATAAACCTAACTCTAGAAAAAGCTGTATATTGCCAGCCTGCTTATTTAACTTCTATGCAGAGTATATCATGCAAAATGCCAGGCTGGATGAATCACAAGCTGGAATCAAGATTGCCGGGATAAATATCAACAACCTCAGATATGCCGATGATACCACTCTAATGGCAGAAAGTGAAGAGGAACTAAAGAGCCTCTTGATGAGGGTGAAAGAGGAGAGTGAAACCGCTGGCTTGAAACTCAACACTCAGAAGACTAAGATCACGGCATCTGGTCCCATCACACCACGGCAAATAGATGGGGAAAAAATGGAAACAGTGTCAGATTTTTTTTTCCCTTGGGCTCCAAAATCACTGGACAGTGTCTGCAGTCATGGGGGTCACAAAGAGCCAGACATGAGTTAGTGACTGAACAACAGCTCTAATGGTAAATAGTTTTTTGTTTTTTTTTTTTAAAAATCATGCAACATTGAGAACACATCAGGGGTAAAGAGAACCATCCTTATATGTGAGTGGGTACTAGGCCAATCTGCCCAAAAAGTTTTTACATTGGTGATGAACCACCCACAGGAGCAGGAAAGTGTGTTGAGACAAAATATCTGGTTTAATTTTATTTGTATAAGACTCAGGAAAAAGTCTAGTTTAGAATACAAGTCAAGGAATATCACTCAGCCTTTTAAAAGAAGGAAGTCTGTGACATTCTATAACACAATAAACCTTATAGACAGTATGCTCAGCGAAATAAGGCAATCACAGAAAAGCAAATTCTGTATGAATTCCCCTGATAAGAAGTATCTAAACTGATAGAAATGGAGAGTAGAATGTGGTTTCCAGAGGCTGGGGGAAAGAGAGGGCATAGGAGTTGCTATACAGTGAATAGAGTTACAATCATGTCAGATGAAACAGTTCTGGAAATTCAAGTGCAATGAGAGCTAACAATACTGTACTATCCACTTAAACAGTAGTTAATACAATATATTTTATGTTTTGCGTCTTTACCACAATTAAAAACACACGCACAAATCAAGGACTGTTACTATTCTATCTCCCTGTTTCTCTGAGTAGGCTCCTATCTGGAAGGGTTTCTCATGTTTGATGCATGACAACCTGGGAAATGCTGGTCCCAAATCCCAGCCCTCATTTAGAAAGCTCGAGTAACCACAAAGTTGCAGAACACAAAACGACTTTTAAATCCAGCACTAATTATCACCAAAGACCCATATTTCCAAGTACCAGGGCAAATCTCACTTCTTAAATACATCTGTATTTTTATAAATGGCACAGAAAGTTAATGCCTGGAGATCACACTGGTCAAATCCTTCTCTTTAGAGATAAGGGCCCTACGGCAATACCAAGAAGTTGCGATTTTGCCCAAGGTCACCCAGCCTGTTAGTGATAAAACCCTGCACGCAAACCCAGACTCCCGTGCCCTCATCCAAGAACTTCTCTGCTTTACCAAACTGCTCTCCTGCTGCTCTGAGGACCCCAAATCTAGCCCCTCCATTAACATGAGATGCTCATTCCAGGGAGGAATAAATGTGAGACCTCAAAAAGGAAACCATGGAGGAATGTCAAAGAAGAGAGATGTGATGAAAAATAAATGAAAATTGTGGGGGGAAAAAAAGAAAGAAAATCCAGAAGGCTAGAAAAGAAAAATTCCAGAGAATGAGAAACGGGCCCCAAAAAGACCTTCACAAAGATAAGCTGCTGGTTATTCTTGGTGCCCTGAGGAGTGTCTGAACTGCTGCCAGAATTGCTTCTAACCTAAATGGAGAATAAAACCTATTTTCCTTATCTATTGAGAGTAAAATCAAATTTCATGTTAGGAAGCACTGGTTTGGATGAGGTGAGTTGAAGTTTGAAGAAATAGAGTGTTATTAGCGAACCCTAGCCAACGCAGGGCACTCAAGAAATGCTTATTTTTAAAAAGAATATCTGGATTTTAACACTCCATATTGGAGTCCTTCTGCACGAGGAGTTCATTATTTTCATCTGCTTCTAAATAAATGTCCTCCTCTCTCCTGCCTTCTCCACAGGTACACATTCACTCTCTGCTTCTTTTAGCTTGGTGCTTTTACGTGCACACACACGTGCACGTGCATACACGCACACTGGCTGGTTCTTAACTCCCCCTTTTCCCTCATTCCCCTTCATTTACCCTTCAAATTGAAATAGACAGTAGAAAAACCCTCTGTCCACCTTCACGTCTATTTACTTAAGCGGTGTATATATCAGTCATGCGGCTTTTGGCTACAGGGAAGCGCAAACCCAAATAAAAGGAGCTTTGAACAATAAGTACATTTATTTTCCCCATAACAAGCAGTCCCAAGGTAGCACCACACAAAGCACAATAAACGTTTGTTGATTTGAGTTACCCCGCAGCACGTACTCTGCGGAGAATTAATAACTCACATGTACTGTGGTCCCAGGGGCTTGTCACCCAGCAGGGAAAACTATGTCCTCGGCCCTAAAACAAGGGATTGGTGTGGATGATACACACTCCTGCAAGCACTGAAAGAGAAGAGAGCTCTAAGACCCCAGAGAATGGACAAGGCTGCCTCACAGGGGACAGGAACACGGGTGAGGTTTCTAAGGATGGGAAGGATTTTGGTGAGTGGAGATGCTGACATGAAGAAGCAGTCAAGGTGAAGCAAATCACTGGAAGCAGCAGAGAAAGTGAGTCTTTGGAAGCGTGCGGGTAATTGTGATCGGAGTAAAGAGTTTATTCCTCCAGGCTTAAAGGTGACAGATGCTAATGTCCACTTCCAGTCATGAAGACTAGGGTCAAAACAAGTGAGAATGCCTCAGTTCAGTTCAGTTCAGTCGCTCGGTCGTGTCCAGTTCTTTGTGAACCAGTGAACTGCAGTACACCAGGCTTCCCTGTCCATCACCAACTCCCAGAGCCTACTCAAACTCACATCTAGTGAGTCGGTGATTCCATCCAATCACCTCATCCTCTGTCGTCCCCTTCTCCTCCTCTCTTCAATCTTTCCCAGCATCAGGGTCTTTTTTAATGAGTCATTTCTTCACATCAGGTGGCCAAAGTATTGGAGTTTCAGCTTCAGCATTAGTCCTTCCAATGAATATTCAGGAGCGATTTCCTTTAGAATTGACTGGTTGGATCTCCTTGCAGTTCAAGGAACTCTCAAGAGTCTTCTCCAACACCACAGTGCAAAAGTATCAGTTCTTCAGTGCTCAGCTTTCTTTATGGTCCAACTCTCACATCCATACATGACTAGTGAAAAAACCATAGCTTTGACTAGACAGACCTTTGTTGACAAAGTCCTGTGGAATTGCAAAGGCCATACCCTCAAATGGGGGCTTCCCTGATAGCTCAGTTGGTAAAGAATCCACCTGCAATGCAGGCGACCCTGGTTTGATTCCTGACTTGAGAAGATGGGCTGGAGAAGGGATAGGCTACCCACTCCAATATTCTTGTGGTTCCCTCAGCTGGTAAAGAATCCTCCTGCAATGCAGGAGACCTGGGTTTGGTCCCTGCATTGGGAAGATCCCCTAGAGAAGGGAACAGCTACCCACTCCAGTATTCTGGCCTGGAGAATTCCATGGACTGTATAGTCCATGGTCGCAAAGAGTTGGACACAAGTGAGCAACTTTCACTTTCACTTTCCTCTCAAGTGATCCAAGGAGGCCCAGTTGAGTGGATAGGCAGAATATCTCCAAGAGGAAGTTGAATTCCTTATGGTGGAGACCCTGGCTCCATCAAATCTGACTCTAGGTTTGCTAGGTTTAAAGATCAGGTTGAAGTGTACGCTTTGGGGGACTCCTGAGGGAATCAACCTGACAACATTTAACTGCATTGTTCAAGAATAACCAGTGTGTACACACTTGGCAAAGAGGTGAGAACTAGATTACAGGCCCAGTTTTTCCATTAACTGGCTGCAGCTCCTGAGGTCACTCCCATCCCCAGCCTCAGTTTCCTCTTCTCTAAAATGGGATCACAGGACTAAAGGCACTCTGCACCCCTCCCTCCTCCAACAATCCAAGAATGGCTCTACGTGTGGATGTTTAATGAAGCAAATGCAATCCACACGCCTCACAAGCAAGGAAGCAGGGCGATCGGGGCTGTATCACTCCCCTGACTGTCACCAGCTGAGTGGTGCTGCAGTTTTTCTCCCAAACATCTGCTCCATCATTAGTAATGTCTATCCTTCCAACCACAATGGGGTTTATTATCATTAATGGTAATTATTGTTGTTGAAGAGCCAGAGAACTTTCATCTCATCCCTATATTTTGTTTCTGCCTCACAGCAAATCTCTTCTTCCTAACACATTTATATTTTCTTTTTTTTTTTTTTTTTTAGAAAGTAGAAGAAAGGGCATGATTGCTGGTAGGGATATTTGGGTACTTAGTTCAATTCCACATGATATTAGATAAGTCCCTTCCCCCCTCTAGCTTCAGAGTGAGTAGAATAGATCTAATGAAGTCTGTGGTTTTTAACCATGAGTGAACCTCAAAATGATTAGGAGGCTTTTTCAAAAGGCAGACCCACGAACCCCAGTCCAGACCTGGAGGGTTTGTATGTCCAGGGGTGGATCCAGCAATGTATATTTTGAAAACTCCACCCAGGAATTCTGATGGGCTCTCTAACTTATCTTTATTGATTTGGTCAACAGATACTTGTTTATAGCCCACCGAATAAATAGTAGGACTATTTGTTAATACATTAGGGCTAATGCTGAAATGTCTAAAGCATACAGAGATAGAAGATTTAATTTCTGTCTTTAAGGAGTCCAGCAAATGGTGAGGAAAGACAAGCATGAAAACAGACACAGAGTAAAGAGGATCAGACTTCAAAGACGGAACACTGCTGATGTCATAGGCGTATACATGAAGGACTCCAAGTCAGACTGAGGTGATGGGAAGTCTTTCCTGAGGAGGTAGCCTTGAATTAAGCTTTAAAGGACAATCAGAAGTTCGAGGAGGTGGGGACTTCCTTAGTGGTCCAGTAGTTAAAACTCCTTGCTGCCAATACAGGGGGGTGTGGGTTCAGGGGCACAGGTTCGATCCCTGGTCACGGGAGCTGAGGTCCCACATACCACACAGCGTGGCCAAAAGAAATTAAAAAAAAAAAAAAAAAGAGGTTCAGGTAGGTGGGGAGAGCAATGCTACAGGAAAAATCCAGAGTTCATAATAGTAGTTCTTACAAGTGAGGTACAGAGACTGAGTGGGAGGCAAATGAGGGAATAAAAGCTACAGAAACGCCCCACTTCTAACACTCCTAGCATCTGTATATGCAGACACTGCCACCCCCATCTCCTCTTGACCTGCAATGTCAGCCTGGGGGAATCACAAACCAGACTGGCTTTAGGTCTGGGGTGAGAATTTGGGGAAGCAGAAGAAATTACTAAGGGAAGAACCAGATGAATCCAGATGGGACTGTACTGGGGGCTCTTGCTGAAAATATATGAAGTCCCCCTAGAGAACCAGTAACTCCAAAGGAAAGAGGACTGGGCTTCACAGCCAGATCTAGTATCTTCCCCACCAGCCTCCCGACTCACCCCTCAAGCTGCACTTGACCTTGGAATGAAGTTTCCTTCCAGCCCTTTCTCCCTCAAGGCTGACCCCGGAAGAGCAGCCTGACCTCAGATCTCTTGACAGGCACACTTTGTGCAGGGATGGGGGCCAGTCCCACAATTTACCTGCATCCATGAGGGTGGTGTTTCTTGGAACCCTTTGGAAGCTGGATATGTTTAGGTTGCGTTGAATGATTCCTACCCCTCCTCACCCGGAGGAGCAAACTGATTTCCTCCTGGTTCATAGGTCTGCCCTCTGTGGTGACCTAGGTCTGTGGGTTGGTTACACTGGCTTCCATTGTTGAACACAGCTTCAAAATCCTGCTGCTCTGTAGCTAATGCTCTGTCTGACCAGCCCCATCCAGAACTCAGGCCCCTCAAAGTGAAGGCTCTCCTATCTTATCACAGGCAGCCTAGAGCAATGATTAGATGTTTTGGAGTGTCAACTAAGATAAACTTCTTAGAGTCAGTTTATAGTCTTCTTGTCTCTCCAAAATTAAAAAAAGAATTTAGAGGAAACATATTTCCTGTGGGCCAACATTCATCTCTTTCAGAGTTTCAAACACTCATTAGACACCACTGCTTCCCAGGTAGCCAGTGTAAAGATGCTTAAGATCAGAGCAAATACAGTTCAGTTCAGTTCAGTCGCTCAGTCGTGTCCGACTCTTTGTAACCCCATGAATCGCAGCACGCCAGGCCTCCCTGTCCATCACCATCCCCCGGAGTTCACTCAGACTCACATCCATCGAGTCCGAGATGCCATCCAGCCATCTTACCCTGGGTCATCCCCTTCTTCTCCTGCCCCCAATCTCTCCCAGCATCAGAGTCTTTTCCAATGAGTCAACTCTTCGCATGAGGTGTCCAAAATACTGGAGCTTCAGCTTCAGCATCATTCCTTCCAAAGAAATCCCAGGATTGATCTCCTTCAGAATGGACTGGTTGGATCTCCTTGCAGTCCAAGGGACTCTCAAGAGTCTTCTCCAACACCACAGTTCAAAAGCATCAATTCTTCAGTGCTCAGCCTTCTTCATAGTCCAACTCTCACATCCACACATGACCACAGGAAAAACCATAGCCTTCACTAGACTGACCTTAGTCAGCAAAGTAATGCCTCTGCTTTTGAATATACTATCTAGGTTGGTCATAACTTTTCTTCCAAGGAGTAAGCATCTTTTAATTTCATGGCTGCAATCACCATCTGCAGTGATTTTGGAGCCC
>SJYQ01006887.1:238740-277608 GCA_006410935.1 Redunca redunca
GTCACGAACCTCATTCCATAGTTCATCAGGCACTCTATCTATCAGATCTAGACCCTTAAATCTATTTCTCACTTCCACTGTATAATCATAAGGGATTTGATTTAGGTCATACCTGAATGGTCTAGCGGTTTTCCCTACTTTCTTCAATTGGAGTCTGAATTTGGTAATAAGGAGTTCATGATCTGAGCCACAGTCAGCTCCTGGTCTTGTTTTTGCTGAGTGTATAGAGCTTCTCCATCTTTGGCTGCAAAGAATATAATCAATCTGATTTCGGTGTTGACCATCTGGTGAGGTCCATGTGTAGAGTCTTCTCTTGTGTTGTTGGAAGAGGGTGTTTGCTATGACCAGTGCATTTTCATGGCAAAACTCTATTAGTCTTTGCCCTGCTTCATTCCGCATTCCAAGGCCAAATTTCCCTATTACTCCAGGTGTTTCTTGACTTCCTACTTTTGCATTCCAGTCCCCTATAATGAAAAGGACATCTTTTTTGGGTGTTAGTTCTAAAAAATCTTGTAGGTCTTCATAAAACCATTTAACTTCAGTTTACTTAGAGTTACTGGTTGGGGCATAGACTTGAATAACTGTGATACTGAATGGTTTGCCTTGGAGATGAACAGAGATCAATCTGTCGTTTTTGATATTGCATCCAAGTACTGCATTTCAAACTCTTCTGTTGACCATGATGGCTACTCCATTTCTTCTGAAGGATTCCTGCCTGCAGTTAGTAGATATAATGGTCATCTGAGTTAAAGTCACCCATTCCAGTCCATTTTAGTTTGCTGATTCCTAGAATGTCAATGTTCACCCTTGCCAAATACAGAGAAATGAAAATAAGCCCACCACAACTAAACTTGCTGTGATCAGTGTCCACAGCCCTCAGGTTACAACCTACAGAGGAAGGCAGTAGTACCCTCTGTGGTCTACACTCTGGCTGTCTTGGAAGAAAGACTTTATTCCAGGAAGAAAATCTATACAAGTTTCATAGGGTGAAAGTGAAAGTGTTAGCCTCTCAGTCATGTCCAACTCTTTTTGCAATCGCATGGACTGTAGACCGCCAGGCCCCTCTGCCCATGGAATTTTCCAGGAAAGAATACCGGAGTGGATTGCCATTCCCTTCTCCAGGGAATCTTCCCAACTCAAGGACTGAACCTGGGTCTTCAATGGCAGGCAGATTCTTTACTGCCTGAGCCAACCAGGGAAGCCTTGCATAAGGTAGACCAGTAGTTTTCAACTGGAAGGGATCTTGACCTGATCCTATGGGATATTTGGCAATGCCTGAAAATATTTTTGATTGTCACAACTAGAGAGGGGATTCTACTGT
This sequence comes from Redunca redunca, assembly GCA_006410935.1. NCBI lineage: Eukaryota > Metazoa > Chordata > Mammalia > Artiodactyla > Bovidae > Redunca > Redunca redunca. Next base: position 240,062 of record SJYQ01006887.1, read on the forward strand.
ATGGGTTGGGGGCGCTGTAAAACATTCTACAATACACAGGAACCACTACCCCCCACAACAAAGAATTATCTGATCCCAAATGTCAATAAGGCCAAGACTGAGAGCCTGGGGTAGACTGTGTAAGGAAAAGACGTGTTCTCTTCCCTCTGTGGCTGGAAGTTGGTGCCCCTGCTAACCTGCTCTTGTGAAGACTGACAACAGTCTCCCTCTCCTTTCACAAGTCCAAGACCAGCTAGTCCAGTCCCACCATTTACAGATGAGAAAACATGAGGCTCTGAGAGCAAAGTGATTTCCCTGAAGAACTCAAGTGAGCAGAGTGGAAGCTGGCTATCGAGCCCCCAAGGTCATTGCTCCCACCTTGCGTCCATCCACTAGACCCAGCTCCTCCACAGCACCTCATTTCCAGCCAGACTGTTGGTGCCCCAAGTTACAAAATAAAGCTTCTATGGGAAAGGACTTTTTGTCTCCAAAAATCTTGGATCTTTCAAGGGTGTGTGTGTGTGTGTGTGTGTGTGAGAAGGGCACTGGGAAGGAAGGGTTTGAATCCAGCTATTTGGAATGAGCCAGTGAAGTAGCAGCTGCCCAAGGCAGTGGCACTGAGAGCAGATGGACAATTAAGAGACTGTGTTGGATGGACCTAGAGGTTACCATACAAAGTCAGCCAAGTCCAGCGGAGGAAGACCAACACATGGTATCGCTCACGTGAGAAATCTTAAAATACAAATCAATTTATTTACAAAACAAAAACAGACTCACAGACATAGAAAACAAACTTATGGTCACCAAAGGGAAAAGGCAAGGAGGAGGGGTAAATTAGGATTATGGGATTAACAGAAACACACTACTATATATGAGACAGATAAACAACAAGGACCTACCGTATAGCAGAAGCAACAACATTCAATATCTTGTAATAACCTATAATGGAAAAGAATCTGAAGTTGTACACCTGAAACCACCACAGTGTTATAAATCAACAACAGTTAAATAAAAATAAAATAAAATGGAAAAAAAAAAGTAAAGAAAGGAAACAGTGATACTGAGAGACCAAAGACAGAAATACAAGGGAAAGTTAATTCAACTTTAAGAGACTGTTTGGTCCATTGTCCAGGAAAGACCATGGAACAGGGCTTGGAGGAAGGGGCAGACTATGTTAAGGGAGGGTCTGATGGAGCCATGGTTAAGGCCCGGGATATCTGTATGTGTAGCTGGCCTTTCGGAATGTTCAGCACAGAGTGAGCCTCTTCTGCACTGCAAGGATCAGAGACCCTTAAACAGTGATCTAGGGGCAGCCCCTGACTTGATAGAACCTTTGGAGGTGAGGAGGCCTTTTGGGACCACATGGTATAAACAACCTACCTATGCATGGATCTGATGCCCTGGGTTGCCTGACAAATACCAGGTTGATTGCAAGGAGAATAAAGAGGCTCCTGAGAGATTAATCCCTGGTGAGGGAGGGAGGCGTCTGGGAAGGAAGGGGCACGCCCACCCAGTCAGGAGAGGGAGTGAGTGCAGAATGGAGTGATCGGTTCTCCACAATGCGACACCTTTCCCCATCCTTCTCCACTCCCTCCTCAACCTTCGAGCCCAGCGTGTAGGTGCCTTAGGAAGAGGAAGTCTGAAGGGTAAACCTCAAGACCTGAGTCATTCTGGGCTACAGTCCCTGTGCTAGGGGCTGGTGCAGTGGTTTCTCCCCTCCCACTCATCCCCCTGAAAATAGATCTGGCCAGTTTGCAGAGGAAGACATTTTTTAATAGACTGAGAGAGAGAAAGGTGTACATGAACTGTAGAGACACGGTGGCAAGCCCCAGAAAGCAACCAAGAGCAAACCCCAGAAGTCAAGGTCTGGTTAGCACCACCACCGAGGCAATGGACAGCATGAACTTTAGAGCAAAGGAGAGACAGAGTTCTCACTCCTCCAGCACCCTGCTCAATCTTCCTCCATCTCCACCTGTCGCCCTTGAGGAGTTTATGAACCTTCTCTGAGCTTCAGTTTCCTCCTCCTTAAAGTAGAGTTCTTGTAAAGACTTAAAGGGGGCTTCCCTGGTAGCTCAGGGGGTACAGAATCCGCTTGTAATGCAGGAAATGTGGGTTCAATGCCTGGGTCAGGAAGATCTTCAGGCGAAGGGAATGGCAAACTCATTCCAGTATTCTAGCCTGGAGAATTTCACGGACAGAGCAGCCTAGAGGGCTACAGTCCTGGGGTTGCAAAGAGGCAGATAGGACTGAGTCACACACACACACACACGCACACACGCTTAGAGAATTCCTGCAAAACACCTAACACTCAGCACAATTGCTATAGACTAAATATGTGTGTCCATCCCAAGCCTGTCTACCACCAAAATTCACATGTTGAAAGCTAATCACCAGTGAGCTGGTATTAGGAGGTGAAGACTTTGAAGGAGAATAGGTAATAAGGAAGGAGCCCTCATAATTGGGATTAGTGCCTTCCTAAAGGGTCCTGGTGGCTCAGACAGTAAAGAATCTGCCTGCAGTGCAGGAGACCAGGGTTTGATCCCTGGATTGGGAGGATCCCCTGGAAACGGGAACAGCAACCCACTCCAGTATTCTTGCCTGGAGAATCCCCCGGACAGAGGAGCCTGGCAGACTATAGTTCATGGGCTCACAAAGAGACTTCAGAGAGCTCCTTTACCCTTTCTGCCATGTGAGGACTCAGGGGAAAGACAGCCATCTACGAACCAGGAAATGGGCCCTTGGCAGACCCCAAATCAGTCGGGAGCTGATCTTGGATTTTTCCAGCTTCTAGAATTGTGAGAAATAAACTTTTGTCATTTATAAGCTATCTGGTCTATGGTATTTTGTTATAGCAGGGACTGACAAAGACAACAGTGCTGGGTAGATATAGCATATTCTCAAAGAAGGGATAGAGGTCATCACTACAGGGAGCTAGTCAGGGCATCAGTTGCATTGAGAGTAGGTGACTGGAGTCAGGCTAGGAAAGAATGGACTCCAGATGGGCCTGGATGACAACAGGGAGCCAAGAAAGTCAGAGGTAAAGGTTGGGTCAGTGCAGCAGAGGCCAGGACTGGGCTGCAACTGTGGCATCCACAGATCGGCCATCTGAGGCAGGTGATGCTAGTGAGGGAGAAGAGACTGCATCAGCAGAGGATGGTAGAAAGGCCAGGGGAGGCCAAGATACCCTCTCTGCAGGGAGAGCTCTTTCAGAGCCACAGGAAGAGGGAACATGTGGCCCATCGGTTCAGTAAACATCATCGAGAGGAAGGAAAGCTAAGGTCCAGCCCAACGAGAGGAAGCTACTGACTCAGCTGACCTATGGACAAACTGGATCTTACCAAGGATTCACAAGACTGGGGAGCATTAAGAATGTGAATTTTTTTACAAAGTTTTTTTTTTTTAATTATTTATTTATTTGGCTGCACCAGGCCTTAGTTGTGGCAAGCAGGATCTTTGATCTTTGTTGTAGCATGAAGGATTTTTAGTTGTGGCATGCAAACTCTTTATTGTGGCCTGTGGGAACTAGGTCCCCCACCAGGAATCAAACCTGAGCCCCCTGCAGTGGGAACTCAGAGTCTTAGCCACTGGACCACCAGGAAAGTCCAAGAATGTAGTAAATGTCTTAAAATTTCTCTTGAACATATGAAAAGATGTTCAGTCACACTGTGAAAAGAAAAGTTCAACAAGCTATGATTTCTCTATCAGAAGGACAAAAATTTAGTTTAAACATGGGAACCACCCTGTACATTGTGGGGGGTTAATCTGAGTATATCCTATGGAAGATTGTTTGCACTGTCTATCAAAAGTACAAATGCACACACCCCTGGACCCAACAATTCTTTTTTTAGGAATGTATTCTCTAGTCGTACTTGTTGCTGCTGCTAAGTCGCTTCAGTCGTGTCTGATCCTGTGCGACCCCATAAACGGCAGCCCACCAGGCTCCCCCATCCCTGGGATTCTCCAGGCAAGAACACTGGAGTGGGTTGCCATTTCCTTCTCCAATGCATGAAAGTGGAAAGTGAAAGTGAAGTCGCTCAGTCGTGTCCGACTCAGCGACCCAATGGACTGCAGCCTACCAGGCTCCTTCGTTCATAGGATTTTCCAGGCAAAAGTACTGGAGTGGGGTGCCATTGCCTTCTCCAGTGGTGCTTGTTACATATATGTAAAATGATCTACACAGAAAGTTGTTCACTTCAGCATGGTTTCTCAGAAAGAATTTTTTAAACAAGAAAACTAAACTTTGAGTAAATAAGTGACAGCCATTAAGACAGAGACACTTGGTGCCCTTTGACCACCACTTCCCGCCCCCTGCACCCAGCCCCTGGTGACGGCGGCTCTGCTCTGCTTCTGTGAGTTCAACTACCTCGCCTTCCACCTATAAGTGAGATCACACATGTTTGTCTTTCTGTGTTTGGCTTATTTCACTTAGCATAACATCCTCCAGGTCCATCCATGCTGTCACAAATGGTGGGATGTCCTTCCTTCTTAAGGTTCTGTGTAATTCTTGACTAAAAAATTCATTTTAATGGCTTTGCTCCTTTTTTATGAAGAAGGAAATGGCAACCTACTCCAATATCCTTGCCTGGAGAATTCCATGGATAGAAGAGCCTGCAAGGCTACAGTCCATGGTGTTGCAAAGAGCCAGACACGACTGAGAGATTATCATTCACTTACTCACTCTTTTTTTAACCAAATACATTTGTCTTTTTATTTTCCTTAATACCATTTCCTTCTTCCTTGCATTGCTATCCACCCAGATCAAGTTTTTGATTTGCAGAGACTGTAGAATTCTGTGGTTAATATGCTCCGTGGGAGAGAAAAATCCTGGTGAGACACAGCAGATACCACAGGGAAGCAGTAACCAAGATTCAGAAGACTTCCTTGGTGGTCCAGTGGTTAAGAAGACTCCGTTTTCACTGTCTAAGAGCGAGGTTCAATCCGTAGTCAGGGAACTAAGGTCCTCCAAGCTGTGGGACATGGCCAAATAAGATTTTAAAAAATACAATCTCCAGAGCATCTCTAGAGAAGCACCGGAGTAGGGGTAGGGGAGAACCCAACCCAACCCTGACTTGGAATCGCAGAGTGAAGATACACAACAGCAATCATCAGGGAGACATTCCATTTGGTATCTAAGAGAGATGAAAATGTTTGCAATTTCCTAGAAGGAGGATTATTAATAGGAGGATCTGACAACAAACTGATTTATAGACATTATGCAACATTATATTTTGTCTTCTGTGTGGATTCTTCAGAAAGTGAACTTGGCATTTTAGATCTAATTCAAGTATTTGTGGAAACATTAGACAACTGTTTTGAAAACGTCTGTGAACTGGATTTAACTTTCCATGTAGACAAGGTTCACAATATTCTTGCAGAAATAGTGATGGGGGCATGGTATTGGAGACCAACATGAATGAGATTGTTACACAAACTGATGCATGAAATAAACTGGAGAAATCTGAGGCTGGCTTAGCAGGAACTCCAGCCCATGCTGTATCAGCTGTAAAGAATATGAATCTTCCTGAGATCCCAAGAAATAGTGACATTCGTGACATCAGTATAAAAGTGCCAAACCTGCCCTCTTTTAAATAAAAAATTGAAAAGGCCACTCCCAGGTAAAATCCAGGGGAAAAAATCATCCAAGTTTACCATGCAGTTGTTTACCAAAAATTGAGGAGGAGAGTCTTAACTTTTACTCTTGGATTTAAGTCAAGGTACTGTATAGACGTAATGTAAAATCAGTATGGAAGTTCAATGTTGCTTTTCCTGCTCAGTGGTTTTGAAGAAATTAAGTAGTTCCAGCGTGATTTTTTTTTTCTTTATTTTCTAAACTGCATTCCTGTGGCCACCTAAGGCATGCCTATGTATTGGCTATTACAGTATTTCAAAAAATGTTCAGGACGTTTCTTTAAATTGTGTACGACTCAAAATGCTGGTGTTTTGTATGGATCGCAAGTGCAGCATTCCTTAATAATGTCTGTTACTTGTCACAATAATTGTTATTTAAAGAACAAAGTGTGTATTGCATGAAAACATTGTGACCTTTTTCTCTTAGTTTAAATAAACTCCAAGGTAACTGGATTTATAAAGCAAAAAAAAATAAAATAATACAATCTACAGAATGCCATTCAGAATGCCATTCAGAAAACAAAGCTCATGGCATCTGGTCTCATCACTTCATGGGAAATAGATGGGGAAATGGTAGAAACAGTGTCAGACTTTATTTTGGGGGGCTCCAAGATCACTGTAGATGGTGACTGCAGCCATGAAATTAAAAGATGCTTACTCCTTGGAAGAAAAGTTATGACCAACCTAGATAGTATATTCAAAAGCAGAGACATTACTTTGCCGACTAAGGTCCGTCTGGTCAAGGCTATGGTTTTTCCTGTGGTCATGTATGGATGTGAGAGTTGGAGTGTGAAGAAGGCTGAGCGCCGAAGAATTGATGCTTTTGAACTGTGGTGTTGGAGAAGACTCTTGAGAGTCCCTTGGACTGCAAGGAGATCCAACCAGTCCATTCTGAAGATCAATCCTGGGATTTCTTTGGAAGGAATGATGCTGAAGCTGAAGCTCCAGTACTTTGGACACCTGATGCGAAGAGTCGATTCATTGGAAAAGACTGTGATGCTGGGAGGGATTAGGGGCAGGAGGAGAAGGGGACGACCCAGGATGAGATGGCTGGATGGCATCACGGACACGATGGATGTGAGTCTGAGTGAACTCCGGGGGATGGTGATGGACCGGGAGGCCTGGTGTGCTGCGATTCATGGGGTCGCAAAGAGTCGGACACGACTGCGCGACTGAACTGAACTGAACAGAATGCCAACACCTCAGGCATGCTGGCGCACACAGTGGGAAAGGAAAGGATCCAGGCCATGTTCCGTTTGTGAATACAAATGTACCGTCTAGACTGGAGGAGGACCAAATAGAAACATTGAAGGTCAGGCTGAGTTTCAGTGATAAGTCCTCAGATGGGAGTCAACCTCCCAGGAAACACCTGGCTAATCAATGGAATGAACAGTCACTTAGGATCTTGAATACCAAAGGAGTCAGGCTAGCTGGAAATAGCACCTGTCTCCATTCTTCTCATTTACAACATTGGTGAGAAACGGCGGCTTTAAGGAAAAAATAAAACAGGGAAAGAGAAGAGACATCATGAATTGCCTTCAGTTCTCAGGCTACTGCTTTTCTCTTGCCACCCCTTTCCACCCAACGAATTAGCCCTTTGCTAGTTTGCTGGTCACTACTAGCCTGATGACTCCTATAACCTCAACCCTGATGACTCCTATAACCTTCTTTCCTAAGCACATATCTAAAGATGAGAATGTCACCTGCCATATCTAGAAACAAAAGAGGCTGCTGCCATCAAACCCTCAGCCACTGTAGCCTCAGCCCTCCCCCACCACTGTGAACCCCCCAGGAGATTCAGAATGGACAAAACAGAATACTGGTCCAAATAGTTTAGATGCCTATCAGAGGAATAATCTCAATGAACCCAGATGCTTGCACCTTCGCATACGTAAGAAAGTGCTAACATCATTGACTTGAAATGTCTGGCTTTTCTTTCATTAACAGTAACCTTTCGATATTCCAACTACCTGGTTTTTGTTGCAAAAATTCCCATATCCTGATTTCTCCCTTACTCTTTGGAGCAGTCCCTCAGAGCTACTGGAGAGATGGCCACCTGGGCTTAAGTCTTCAGACGGTCTCCTAAATAAAACACAATTCCTGGAGTACCCTGGTAGTCCAGTGGCTGAGAATCATCTGCCTGCCAAAGCAAGGGGCATGAGTTCGATCCCTGGTCCAGCAAGGTCCCATATACCACGGGGCAACTAAGTGCGTACACCCCAACTACTAGCCCAGAGCCTGTGCTCTGCAACAAGGGAAGCCACAGCAGTGAGAAGCCCAGACACACCAACTGGAGAGTACCTCTGCTCGCTACAGCTAGAGAAAGCCCGAGCACAGCAATGAAGACCCAGTGCAGCCGAAAATAAATAAATAAATATTTTTTAAGCCTAATTCTCAGCTTTAGTGTGTGCAGTTTTGTTGTTTTTTCAGTTGACACAACTCTCTGCATATGAGATATTTCTGCATGAATTGCACTGTTAACCTTAAAATTACTGTTTTCTTTAAAAGAAGCACATCCTCTTCTCCCACAGTAATTTCCTCTCCAAGTTTTTTTTAATGTCCATCAATTTTCATTATTTTCCTCTCCATTTTCTCCCAAGCACTTAGGTTTACCATTAGAGTCTTAACAATCGCAATAACCTCCTACACGATTCTCGGCCTCTGATCCCTCCTACCCTCTGGTGTCCTGTATGGGAGGAAAGACTTTCCCTCGATCCTGCTGGTTTCATTAGGGGGATCTACTAGATAAACTGACAACAGGCAGACTAACAGGAGAAAAAGATACAAATATATTAATTCTTAATATTATGTGCATAAGGACATCACGGGGAGGGGGAGAGTGAATATTCAAAGAAGCGGTGAGATTCAAGAGCTTTATATCATCTTAATAGCGAAAGGGGAGAGAGAATGCAGGCAATTTAAAGGAGAGCAAAGGATGCTTAAGAAAGATAAATGGGCCCTTCGGAGAGTAGATGAGAGGTATGATCGTTGTCTTTGTTCAGTTGCTAAGTCATGTCCAGTTCTTTGTGACCCCACGGACTGCAGCATGCCAGGCTTCTCTGTCCTTCATATCTCCCAGAGTTGACTCAAACTCATGTCCATTGAGTCAATGACGCCATCCAACCATCTCATCCTCTGCCACCCCCTTCTCCTCCTGCCCTCAATCTTTCCCAGCATCAGGGTCTTTTCCAGTGAGTTGGCTCTTCACATCAGGTGGCCAAAGTAATGGAGCTTCAGCTTCAGCATCAGTCCTTCCCATGAATACTCAAGGTTAATTTCCTTTAGCATTGACTGGTTTGTCCAAGGGACTCTCAAGAGTCTTCTCCAGCACTGCAACTCAAAAGCATCAATTCTTCCGTGCTCAGCCTTGTTAACGGTCCAGTGCTCACATTTACACATGACCACTAGAAAGACCATAGCTTTGACTAGACAGACCTTTGTGGGCAAATAATGTCTCTGCTTTTTAGAATGCTGTCTCAGTTTGTCATAGCTTTTCTTCCAAGGAGCAAGTGTCTTTTAATTTCACGGCTGCAGTCACCGTCCGCAGTGATTTTGGAGCCGAAGAAAAGGAAATCTCTCCCTGTTTCCTCCCCCTTCTGCTCGCTCTGCGTGATGAGAAGTGTGGCAGTTTGGGATAAAGTTTGTCTAGGTGTGGCCTCAACCTCTTCTTTCCTCTCTTGCAATGACTCAGCCTTCTCTGGAGGACAAAACTCCCCGCAGGGGATCTCTCACTATTGAGTTTCTCTTGCAGGATCTGTCTTTAGGAAGCTAAGAGGAGTTCAGAGCAAACCTCTCCCTGCACTTGATGTTTTTTCAAGTGCCTTCAGCTCAAAATAATCAGTACACCTAAGTGTCCTGAAAGCCTTGAGTTCCCTCCACACAGACATTAATCCTCCAGAACACAACCTTCACCATCGCTCTCTACTCAAAAACCTTCATTAGCTTCCTAATGGCCTGTGCAATGAGTTCCAAAATACTTGTCATGTTATTAAAGATATGCATAAAGGTGCTCAGAACCTCCTTCTCCTCCAGCCTTATTTCTCAGGTTTTAAGCAAGGTTTCTCAGTATCAGCGTTATTGACGCTTTGGACCTGGTGGTTTTGTGTCGCTGGGGACTGTCCTGTGTATGTCCTTGAACTTTTTAGCAACATCCCTGGCTTGGACCCACTATGTGCCAGTAGCACTTCCCACCCCGATTACAACAACCAAGCATGTCTCCTGACACTGAGTAATGTCCCCAGGGAGGGCAGAATCACCCAGCTGAGAGTCACCGCTCTCAGGAAATTCAGGTCAATTCATCGTTCTCCCATTAAAGTAAGATTTTTAAGGCGTTTGTTTACTCACTCATTTATGCGTGTATATGTTGGTTTCGCTATGTGGCTTCCCCTTCTAGAATACCTCAAAAGTCTTTAAACCTTGGGGAAATGGGGTTCTTAACTTTAAGAAGGATACAGATCAGATCATCTCTTTTTCTGGCCAACAAAGGCCTTCGACATCCAGACCCAGCCTTATCTGCCTCGTCTCACATCAGTTCAGCCTCACACACTTCACTTCAGGCAAACAGTTCTCAGATACACAGTGTCTCAGCTTCCCACGTCCCCAAGGGTCATTCCCTCTGCCTTCATGGGGTCCATGGATTTTCCTGGTCCCGATCACTCAGGGTTCTCAGCACCAACACTGTGCTCCCCTGAACCGCTATGGCCCCAAGCTCACCTCCAACCACATTCCCAGCACACAGATAGAACTGCATATTTATTTCTCTGACGCTCCAAACAGACCATGAATAACTTAAGGAATAATACTTATCATTGGTGTGATACTTATTGTTTCTACAAATCCAGGCACAGAGCATGTGGTATAAAGTCATAATAAAGATAGCTAGCATGTTGCTGCTACTGGTGTTGCTGTTCAGTCACTCAGTCATGTCTGACTCTTTGCAACCCCATGGACTGCAGCACGCCAGGCTTCCCTGTTCTCCACTATCTCCCAGAGCTTGCTCAAACTCATGTCCATTGAATCAGTGATGCCATCCAACCATCTCATCCTCTGTCACCCCCTTCTCCTCCTGCCTCAGTCTCTCTCAGCATCAGGGTTTTTTCCCAGTCATCTCTTCGCATCAGGTAGTCAAAGTATTGGAACTTCAATTTCAGCATCAGTCCTTCCAATGAATATTCAGGATTGATTTCCCTTAGGACTGACTAGTTTGATCTCCTTATAGTCCAAGGGACTCTCAAAAAACTTCTCCATCACCACAATTCAAAAGCATCAGTTCTTCAGAGCTCAGCTTTCTTTATATATTGAGTGCTTACTGTATGCCAGGAGCTGTTCAAAGCACTTCAGTTCAATTCAATCACTCAGTCATGTCAACTCTTTGTGACCCCATGGACTGCAGCAAACCAAGCTTCCCTGTCCGTCACTAACTCCCAGAGCCTACTCAAATTCATGTCCATCCAGTCGGTGATGCCATCCAACCATCTCATCCTCTGTCGTCCCCTTCTCCTCCTGCCCTCAGTCTTTCCCAACATCAGGGTCTTTTCAAATAAGTCAACTCTTCGCATCAGGTGGCCAAAATATTGGAGTATCAGCATCAGTGCTTCCAATGAATATTCAGGACTGATTTCCTTTAAAATGGACTGGTTGGATCTCCTTGCAGTCCAAGGGACTCTCAAGAATCTTCTCCAACACTGCAATTCAAAAGCGTCAATTCTTTGGTGCTCAGCTTTCTTTATAGCCCAACTCTCACATCCATACATGACTACTGGAAAAACCATAGCTTTGACTAGACAGAACTTTGTTGGCAAAGTAATGTCTCCGCTTTTTAATATGCTATCTAGGTCAGTCATAGCTTTTCTTCCAAGGAGCAAGCACCTTTTAATTTCATGGCTGAAGTCACCATCTGCAGTGATTTTGAAGCCCCAAAAAATAAAGTCTGACACCGTTTCCACTGTTTCTCCACCTATTTGCCATGAAATGATGGGACTGGATACCATGATCTTAGTTTTCTGAATGTTGAGTTTTAAGCCAACTATTTCACTCTCCACTTTCATTTTCATAAAGAGGCTCTTCAGTTCTTCTTCACTTTCTTCCATAAGGGTGGTGTCATCTGCATATCTGAGGTGATTGATATTTCTCCCAGCAATCTTGATTCCAGCTTGTGCTTCATCTAGCCCCGCATTTCGCATGATGTACTCTGCATAGAAGTTAAATAAGCAGGGTAACAATATACAGCCTTGATGTACTCCTTTCCCTATTTGGAACCAGTCTGTTGTTCCATGTCCAGTTCTAACTATTACTTCCTGACCTGCATACAGATTTCTCTGGAGGCAGGTCAGGTGGTCTGGAATTCCCATCTCTTTCAGAATTTTCCAGTTTGTTGTGACCACACAGTCAAAGGCTTTGGCATAGTCAATAAAGCAGAAGTAGATGTTTTTCTGGAACTCTCTTTCTTTTTCCATGATCCAGCAGATGTTGGCAATTTGATCTCTGATTCCTCTGCCTTTTCTAAAACCAGCTTGAACATCTGGAAGTTCATGGTTCATGAACTGTTGAAGCCTGGCTTGGAGGATTTTGAGCATTACTTTGCTAGCATGTGAGATAAGTGCAAGCATGTGGTAGTTTGAGCATTATTTGGCATTGCCTTTCTTTAGGATTGGAATGAAAACTGACTTTTTCCAATCTTGGGGCCACTGCTGAGTTTTCCAAATTTGCTGGCATATTGAGTGCAGCACTTTCACAGCATCATCTTGTAGGATCTGAAATAGCTCAACTGGAATTCCATCACCTGCACTAGCTTTGTTCATAATGATGCTTCCCACCTAAGGCTTCACATTCCAGGACATCTGGCTTTAGGTGAGTGATCACACCATCGTGGTTATCTGAGTCATGAAGATCTTTTTTGTATAGTTCTTCTTCATATTCTTGCCATCTCTTCTTAATAGCTTCTGCTTCTATTAGGTCCCTACCATTTCTGTCCTTTATCAAGCCCATCTTTGCATGAAATGTTCCCTTGGTATCTCTAATTTTCTTGAAGCGATCTCTAGTCTTTCCCATTCTATTGTTTTCCTCTGTTTCTTTTCATTGATCACTGAGGAAGGTTTTCTTATCTCTTCTTGCTATTCTTTGGAACTCTGCATTCAAATGGTCACTTAGTATGTTTTTATTAACTCAGTTATTCTTCAAAACATTGCAGCACAGTGGTAAAAAATCTGCCTGCCAAGCAGGAGTCCTGGGTTCAATCTCTGGGTCTCAATGACTAACTGGGACTGATTTCAGGAATGCAAAGATAGTCTACTATTAGGAAATGTAATATATAATTTACCTTGTCTGGGAATGAAAAGAGAAAAGAGTCTTATTATTTCCATAGAAGCTGAAAAAATGTTTTGTACTGATGAAAATGTAATGTCTAGTCTTAATAAAATCACCTACTAGATAGATACTTTCTTTACTTTAATTAATATTTATTGAACACTTGCTATATGCCAGGCACAGGTTTAGGCATTTGGAATATGGCAGCGAATATAATAGGCAAAAATCTCTGCCCTCTTGAGGCTTACACTTTAGTAATGAAGGCAGACAATAAATAACAAGCCTAATGATTAAGTAAATTAAAGGCTTTCCAGGTGGCATAGCAGTAAAGAATCCACCTGCCAATGGAGGAGATGCAGGAGACTTGGGGTCAGTCCTTGGGTCAGGAAGATCCCCTGGAAAACGGAAATGGCACCCACTCCAGAATTCTTGCCTAGAAAATTCCATGGACAGAGAAGCCCGGTGGGCTACAGTCCATGGAGTTGCTAAGAATCAGACACAACTGATCAACTGAGCATACACAAAAATTACCTAGGATATTAGAAGGTAATAAGCGGGATGGAAAATTGGAAGAGCTGGGAATGTAGGCAACAATGATTTTAAATGAAGTAGTCAAGGGGTAGGCTCAATGAGGTGCTGACATTTGCACAAACACCTGAGGGAGGTGAGTGAGGCATGCAGATATCTGAACTAAGGATGTGTTCCAAGCAGAGAGAACATGCCAGTTGAGTTGAAGAAATAGCAAGGAGGCCAGTATAACTGGCACTTATTTGAGTATAAACTGTGAGGTAATATGTGATGTTTAGAGGTGTGACCACCACACCCTCACAGAACCACCTCAAAAGGCAGAAAGAAAAGTACCTCTTACCATGTTTCTTTTTATCAGAGAGGAAAACATGTCTTGAAGCTCTACCGCAGACTGTATAACACTATCAAATCCCCCTTAAATTAATCTATAAATTTAATAGGATCCCATTTTTTTAAAAAGCAGTATTTTTTTTAGTGTAAAAACTGAACTGATTCTCAAACTAAACTAAACTTGAGAACTGAGTCTCAAGTTCAGACACAAGAAAAAAAACAAGCAAGAATAAACATGAAAACTCTAAACCATAAGCACAAATAAGGGAAACATACCTTATCAGCATTAAGATGACTGGATCATAATCTGAAAGAAAATAAAGTTAGATCCCTACCTCACAGCTTATACTAAAATAAACTCCAGATTGATCGAAGAGGGAAGAGACTGAGTGGTTAGAGACGGTAATGGACGGGAGACTGAATTTTCATTGTAAACCCTCTGTGTCTTTTAACTTTTGTACTGCTTGCACTGCATATTTAAAATTAACAAAAATGTGTTAAAAATACTCATCTTACAAAAGATTAATCGTATTTAACATACACTCAGGTTCTTATACAAGCAATAGATTATAGTAGAAAGAATACAGACTTGAGAATCAAGTCTTGATTTTATACTATTCACTTGTAACCCTGGGCAAGTCATTGCATCTTCACTTTATCTCTAAAGTGTGAGTATTAGATTAGGTGGATTCAGGGAAACAGTAGAAACAGTGTCAGACTTTTTTGGGGGGGGGTTCCAAAATCACTGCAGATGGTGATTGCAGCCATGAAATTAAAAGATGCTTACTCCTTGGAAGGAAAGTTATGACCAACCTAGATAACATATTCAAAAGCAGAGACATTACTTTGCCAACAAAGGTCCATCTAGTCAAGGCTATGGTTTTTCCTGTGGTCATGTATGGATGTGAGAGTTGGACTGTGAAGAAAGCTGAGCACCGAAGAACTGATGCTTTTGAACTGCGGTGCTGGAGAAGACTCTTGAGAGTCCCTTGGACTGCAAGGAGATAAAAGCAGTCCATCCTAAAGGAGATCAGTCCTGGGTGTTCATTGGAAGGACTGATGTTGAAGCTGAAACCCCAATACTTTGGCCACCTCATGCGAAGAGTTGACTGATTGGAAAAGACCCTGATGCTGGGAGGGATTGGGGGCAGGAGAAGGGGACGACAGAGGATGAGATGGCTGGATGGCATCACTGACTCGATGGACATGAGGCTGGATAAACTCCGGGAGCTGGTGATGGACAGGGAGGCCTAGCATGCTGCGATTCATGGGGTCACAAAGAGTCGGACATGACTGAGCGACTGAACTGAGTCTCTCTTAAAGCTAAATTCTGTAACACTTAATTTTAAGCTTATAAACTGACCTAAGACTACTTTGATCTTCTATAACCAGTTTTGCCAGCTGCTCTAATATACACCAGATGATTTGGTGTGGAATTTAATATCAAATATTATATAGAGATCACTCTACTCATGCAATTACAATTGAACAAAAACTATGTGCAAACTGCACCTTAGGTTTCAGCCAAGAAATTCTGGGCTGTTAGTTGGTTCTTCCATGCACCAAACATTTGAGAAAAGGATCACCTCATGGGTTCGGCTGCTTGGGATGATAAGGCTGAAGACTCATACCAGAGGGCAGCATACCTCCACAGCCTACCAGCCATCCATGAATCAGAGCCCAGTGTCCAGTTTGGGGCTTATGTGGATCTTTGATCTTTTGGCCATCCTTTAAATACCTCCATCGAAAGAAAGAAAAAGGATGAAACATAAGCCAGTTTACTTTTTAACAGCTTTACTAAGTGAAAGTGATTATTAGCTACGTGAGCCAGTAGGTAAATCATTTTATATGTCTCAAGGAATTTAGTAACTAAAGACATCTTAGTCATGATCTAGCCTGAACCACAGATTTCACAGATGAGAAGAGTGAGGCTTAGAGGAGTCAAAATGACTTGTTTAATGTACACAGCTGGTCCCTGGCAAATTCATGGTAAAAATTCCAGTGTTTCCACTCTTGATCCAAAGCTGTTTCCAGTTGTGATCTTTTGTCTTTAAATTACCTTCCAAACTGCCATATGATTTACTGCCTTCCAAAAGTGTGTTTTATGTCTGATACTGGCTTGGCTCTATCTGCTATGTGGACACTGAAGTTCTATGGCCTGAGGAGTAGATAGAGCTTCTGAGCAAGAAACTGAGGGAGGGAACTAAAGAGAACGTGGAGACACCAGCTTAGACCTGTCTTTGAGAAGCTCTTACCCAACCCTCCCTGCCATCGCCAGTCTCCCATCGCCTCCCCAGGAATACTTGTGTCTAACATTTTTCCTTAAAACCTTCAGTTCCTTCTTTACCACTTCCATCCTCAGCCAAGATGATTCTTAGAGTTCATAAGCTTCTCTCAGACACATGCCCAACCTAATTCTACCCAGGAAACAGCTGTCAGCAAATCTCCTTGGAGGTTTGTATTTCCCTTTAACTTAAGTAGGTCATTGCTCTGAAGGAAGCATAAAGACGGAATGAATGAAAATAAGCTGATGAATTCAGCTAGTGTGAGATCTGCGAAAAATGCAGGGAGATGGCAGAGCAGCAGGGCTGGACCAGCAAGGAAAGTCCCCTTTCCAAACATTCCTATGACTCAGAACTTACAAAATACCCAGTCAGACAGGCAGAGTGAACATTCAAGGGAACTTAATCATAAAGACATGAAGTTTCTATCTTGTCTGTGTCTATCTTCTCAAACATAGAAGGATTCAACATCAGAGACCAGCTTGCTTGGCAGGATGACATTTTTCCAGTTGAAAAGAGGTGCTTGGGGCTGAAAAGATGGAGATGTGTGACCCACAGTGCAGAGGTCTGATTAACATGATTGATGTCCTTCCAACAAAAATCAAATGGTCTATTTCTCGCCCCAGCAAGTTGCCACATCTCCCTTTGAAGAGTCCATTCAGAGAAGTAAAAGTTTACTGTCCACAAAATAAGCAACCCTGGTTGGAAGCAGGCTCTTGGGTAAGATACCCTATGAGATTAGGCTGGGAGAAACCAGAGCAAAGTGATAAGGATGACACTTGTGGGGAAAGTAAGGAGAATCACAAAAAGGAAACATGGCCCCTGTGGGGAAGGGAGCATGGCTGGCAGGGAGCCTCCCTGGTTTATTCTTTTTATTTATTTATTTAGGCTCTGCAGGGTCTTTGCTGCCATGCATTGGCAACAAGTTGTGGCAACCAGGGGCTACTCTCTAGTTGCAGTGCTCAGGCTTCTTATTTTGGTGATTTCTTTTGCTGCAGAGCCCAGGCTCCAGAGCATGGACTTCCGTAGTTGAAGTGCATGGGCTTAGTTGCTCCGTAAGCACATGGGATCTTCCTGAACCAGGTATAGAACCTATGTTCCTGGCACTGGCAGGCGGATTCTTAACCACTGGACCACCAGGGAAGTCCCTGGTTTATTCCTGAATATGAATGCCAGGAGACTTTGGTACAGTTCACTCTCATCTCTCAGTTCAGTTCAGTTCAGTTCAGTCACTCAGTCATGTCCGACTCTGCAACCCCATGAATCGCAGCACGCCAGGCTTCCCTGTCCATCACCAACTCCCGGAGTTGACTCAAAGTCACGTCCATTGAGTCCGTGATGCCATCCAGCCATCTCATCCTCTGTCGGCCCATTCTCCTCCTGCCCCCAATCCCTCCCAGCATCAGTCTTTTCCAATGAGTCAACTCTGTATGAGGTGGCCAAAGTACTGGAGTTGCAGCTTCAGCATCATTCCTTCCAAAGAACACCCAGGACTGATCTCCTTTAGAATGGACTGATTGGATCACCTTGCAGTCCAAGGGACTCTCATGAGTCTTCTCCAACACCACAGTTCAAAAGCATCATTCTTCAGCGCTCAGCCTTCTTCACACTCCAACTCTCACATCCATACATGACCACTGGAAAAACCATAGCCAGACTAGATGGACCTTTGTTGGCAAGGTAATGTCTCTGCTTTTGAATATACTATCTAGGTTGGTCATAACTTTCCTTCCAAGGAGTAAGTGTCTTTTAATTTCATGGCTGCAATCACCAACTGCAGTAATTTTGGAGCCCAAAACAATAAAGTCTGACACTGTTTCCACTGTTTCCCCATTTATTTCCCATGAAGTGATGGGACCAGATGCCATGATCTTCGTTTTCTGAATGTTGAGTTTTAAGCCAACTTTTTCACTCTCCTCTTTTACTTTCATCAAGAGGCTTTTTAGTTCCTCTTCACTTTCTGCCATAAGGGTGGTATCATCTGCATATCTGAGGTAATTGATATTTCTCCCAGCAATCTTGATTCCAGCTTGTGTTTCTTCCAGTCCAGCATTTCTCATGATGTACTCTGCATAGAAGTTAAATAAACAGGGTGACAATAGACAGCCTTGATGTACTCCTTTTCCTATTTAGAACCAGTCTGTTGTTCCATGTCCAGTTCTAACTGTTGCTTCCTGACCTGCATATAGGTTTCTCAAGAGGTAGGTCAGGTGGTCTGGAATTCCCATCTCTTTCAGAATTTTCCACAGTCAAAGGCTTTGGCATAGTCAATAAAGCAGAAATAGATGTTTTTCTGGAACTCTCTTGCTTTTTCCATGATCCCGTGGAGGTTGGCAATTTGATCTCTGGTTCCTCTGCCTTTTCTAAAACCAGCTTGAACATCTGGAAGTTCATGGTTCACGTATTGCTGAAGCCTGTCTTGGAGAATTTTGAGCATTACTTTACTAGCATGTGAGATGAGTGCAATTGTGTGGTAGTTTGAGCATTCTTTGGCATTGCCTTTGTTTGGGATTGGAATGAAAACTGAACTTTTCCAGTCCTGTGGCCACTGCTGAGTTTTCCAAATTTGCTGGCATATTGAGTGCAGCACTTTCACAGTTTCATCTTTCAGGATTTGAAACAGCTCTACTGGAATTCCATCACCTCCACTAGCTTTGTTCATAATGATGCTTTCTAAAGCCCACTTGCCTTCACATTCCAGGATGTCTGGCTCTAGGTGAGTGATCACACCATCATGATTATCTTGGTCTCAAACTCATAATCATCTCTCTCAAAACCACCTTAAAACTTGGCTTCCTGTCAAGTGCAGCGAAGTTTGTTCCACTGCTACTAATCTACACACCATCTCATCACTAGATAAGGTCCATTTTGCAACAGCTGTCCTTATCAAGCTGTAGGATCTTAACTTCCAGAAGACAGAAACATGTATAGGCCTTGCCAGCATTATCCCTAAAACTTTGACTCTTAAGCTACATAAGGATGCAGACCAGAAATCTGTTGCTACTCAAGGTGAGGTGCTCCCTAAGGCTATTCTGCACTGTTAGCCTAAGGACATGTTTCCATTTGTTCACTCGTGCATTAAATATTTGAGGAGCATCATCTAAGAAGCATCAGGCAGTATGCAAAGAGAAAGAGAGGTGAGAAAATGGCCCTCTTGAACTTTAAGCGCTAGTCTGGAGAAGCACTTACCAAGAGAAATAACAATGTGAGTCACATATGGAATTCCAAATTTTTTAGTTGCCATGTTTAGAAAAGGTAATAAGAAACAAGTGACATTGATTCTGGTAATATATTTGATTTGATTCAAGAGATCCCAATATTATCATTTCAATATGTAATCAATATTTAAAATTATTAATTATATATTTTACAGTTTTGTATTAAGTCTTTGAAATCTAGTGGATTTTTTTTTATGTCCCATATCTATTTAGACACTAAATTTTTGTTAGGAAAAACTATATCTGTATTTATATTTCATAAATATTCATTGATAAGTAGGTTCCCATGCCTTAAGATTTTATAAATATTCTTAAAAGCTTTCTAATAACTTTATTAATAGTTCTTAAGTTTAAATCAATCAAAGTGTTAGTGCTCAGTCATGTCCGACTATTTGCAACCCTATGGTCCGTCCATGAAATTCTCTAGGCAAGGATACTGGAATGGGTTGCCATTGTCTTCTCCAGGGGATCTCCCATACTCGTGGATCAAACTGAGGTCTTCTTCATTGCAGGCAAATTCTTTACCATCTGAAAATTTAATCAAAGTTAATCATTAAAATTCAATTAGTCAGTGAAGCTACCCACTTCCAGGTGCTCCATAGCCACATGCAGCTAGTGGCCACCATATAGGATAACGTGCTCCTAAGGAAAGAGAAACAGTAGTCAAAAGAACGCATAAGCAGGAGAAGGAAATGGCAACCCACTCCAGTGTTCGTGCCTGGAGAATCCCAGGGACGGGAGGGCCTGGTGGGCTGCCGTCTATGGGGTCACATAGAGTCAGACACGACTGAAGTGACTTAGCAGCAGCAGCAGGACATGGAAGCCACTTAGATGTCCACTGAGAGATGAATGGATAAAGAAGCTGTGGTACACATATATGCAACAGAAAACTACTAAGCAATAAAAAGGAACACATTTGAGTCAGTGCTAATGTGCTGGATGAACCTAGAGCCAATTATACAGAGTGGAGTAAGTCAGAAGGAGAAATGTAAATATCGTATACTGACGCATACATATGGAAACTTGAGAGATGGTTACTGATGAATGTATTTGCAGGTCAGGAATGGAGACGCAGATGTAGAGCTCAAACCACTGCTCTGTGATAACCAAGGGGGTGGAAAGGAGTGGGAGGTGGGAGGGAGGTTCAGGTGGAAGGGGAAGTATGTATATGTATGGTTGATTTGTGTTGATGTATGGCAGGAATCAACACAATATTGTAAAGCAGCTATACTCCAATGAAAAATAAACTTCAAAAAGGGAAAGAAAAAAAAAAGAACACATAAGCAACTGTAAGTGATCAGAAGTATAGATACATAGTGTTAGGTGGTGGTGTAATATCTGACTTTGTCTAGGGAAACTGCTGTTTAAGATTCTGAAGATTAAGAGACCAGCAAGAGACCACAGATAGGAAGAAAGACTTTCCTGGCAAAGACACAAGCATGTACCAAGGCCCTGAGGCATAGCAGAAGATAATAAAGCCTGTGTTAGTCAGCCTCCTGTGGGGAAAGACACAGCTTCTCTGAACCAGGAAGTTTAAGGAGTGTTTACAAGATGAGGCCAGGGTATAGGGAAGACAGTACAGAATGGTGCAGTACCCTAGGCTAGCCACTTGCAGTCAACTGTTAGCAACCACCTTGCCACCACCACTCCAGCTTAAAGGCACAAGAGAATAAGGCAGTTATTGGAATCTAGAATAGTCAGACATGTGGTAAGGCCATGTAACAGGAGCTGTGGCCTTCAGCAGAGGGGATGCAACCAGCCCACAGAGACCCGACAGGGTGGTAGGAAGGGAGACAAACAGCCCAACTTCACATTCCTTCTGCCCTCCAGCCTCCTGGGGGTATCTCCCATTGGTCAAGCCCAGCCACAGCAGAAGTTAAGAAATCTCATTGAGGCAGAACATGTAGGTCAGCCTTGGGGCGCAGAGGAGCACAAAGAAAGGTGGAGAACAGTCTGGAAGGACAAACGGAAGATCTTCAGCTCAGGGGTGTGTGTATCAGTTTATTCTTGGTGCTGTAACAGATTATCACCATTCCAGTCACTTCAAATGAATCAAATTTCTCATTTTACAGTTCTGAAGCCTTAAAATTGAGGTGTCAATAAGGTTGTCTGCCTACTAGATGAAGTATTGTCTTCTGCCTCTTCCAGTTACCAAAGACTACCTGTGTTCCTTTTTTAAAAATTATTTGATTATTCTTATTGTAATTATATTTATTTTTTGGCTGTGCTTACAGAGCATATGGGATCTTAGTTTCCCAACCAGGGATAGAACCCACGACCCCTGTATTGGAAGCACAGAGTCCTAACCACTGAACCATCAGGGAAGTCCCCACTGGTGTTCCTTGAGGCACAGTCCCCTCCTTATACCACTCTGACCTTTGCTTCCACCAGCACATGTCCTTCTCCGCCTTCAGTTCTCCTCCTTTGCTCTTATAAGGACCCTTCTGATAATCCTGGGACTACCTGGATAATAGAGGGTAATTTTCCTGTCTCAAGACCCCTAACTTGATCACATCTGCAAAGTTCCTTTTCCATATAAAGTCACATTCAGATGTCTTGGTGAGTAGGCTATGGACATCTCTGGAGGACCCTTATTGTGTCTACCACGATGTGTCAAGAAAGTAAAAGAATGCTACTATGATGACATGGAGAGGGCAAGAGGGGAGTGTGGAGAGTCAGGTGATGAGGAGCTAGGAAGGAAGCGTACTGGCAAAGGTTTGTAGACCAGAGTAAGGATTTTGTTCTGTATCTTGAGACAGTGCAAAGTCACTGAACTTGCACTTTGAAGAAATGCACTGCAACTACCAAATAAAACCATAGACTGAGAAGAGGCAGAAACACACTGAAAGTGAGTTAAGAAAATGCACAGTAATTAGATGATTGAAGATAACGGCTCGGACTAAGGAGGTGGCAATAAAGATGGAGAAAAGTGGAAGGATTTGAGAGATACTGAGGAAGCAAAACTTGCAGGATTTAGTGATAGATCAGCTAAGGAACAAGGAGTGAGGTTGAGGGCCATGTTAAAGATTTCTGACTTGCTCAACTGGATAGATTCAGTTCACCACGACAGAAAACTTGTGCTCAGGACAGGTTTATTTGGGGAACAGGGGATGTGGTTTTGAACACTGTGGTTTGAAATGACTTTAAGAGAATCAAATAGAAAATTCAGTGGGCAGTTGGACATAGAAGAGAGTGCAAAGTTTCCTCTGGGTTTCAGAGGAAATTTCAAATCCTCAGGTTTTGGGTGGTCATTGAAGCCTTGCTTATGAATGAAATCAACTCAAATAGAGGCCAGTTAGAAGAGTGTCTAGGACCCACCCTTGAGAGGCTTGAACATTTAACAGCCAGAGAGAGAGTGACAAGATAAAAGAGGGACCAGGAGACTGAAGCATCACGAAAGTCAAAGAAATCAATGATTTAGAGAAGAAGTGGTCACCAAGGTTGTCGGCTCCTGACAGTTCAGTAGGTGGGTTTCTACAAAGATTAATGCCAATTCACCCACATTGTCAGTCCATCAGATTCTGGTGGAGCAGTTTACACCCTTGAGGCCAGATGGTGCCTACCATGCCTCTTCATCCCATTCAAGTAAATCAAGGTCATGACAGTTGATTTATGGGTGGGCACAAAACCCCTGAGAGCCAATGAGATCCATCCATGGGACTTCTAGGAGAGTATCACTCTTCCCACTATCTTAAAACTAGAGAAGATATAGGACCCAAACTGTTGCTACTCCCTTGCTACTACACTAAGCTTAGGAGTAAGGGCTTCCCTTGTGGCTCAGATGGTAAAGAATCTGCCTGCAGTGCGGGAGACCTGGGGTTCAATCTGTGGGTTGGGAAGATACCCTGGAGGAGGGCATGGAAAGCCACTCTAGTATTCTTGCCTGGAGAATCCTCATGGACAGAGGAGTCTGGCAGGCTATGACAGTCCATGGGCTCGCAAAGAGTCAGACACGACTGAGAGACTAAACACAGAAGTAAAGGCAACACTTGGCAGAAGACAAAGATGGTGAGAAACCAGTTATGACATCTCTTTGCCACTTACTTCAGCTGTGCCCGAAACTTGATCTAGCCTTACACTTTCAATTAAGATAAGCCAATAAATTCCCTTTTTGTATAAGTCAAGTACAAAAGACTACCTACAATGGAAAGAATACGAAATTTTATGAGAAGATAAATGAAATGGAACTTTTGTCTAAAACCTCTAGAAGAAAAATGTCTAATGGGTCAACATGATCAGGGGATTGACTGAAATGTTCATTAAAAGCATAATAAAGCCATGAAAACAGATGGGAGACAGAATCTTGGAAGCCGAAAAATAAAATATATGAAAATAGCAGAAGAGTTTCCATGTTCATGAACTCCAATTTAAGGTGAAATGCTCAAAAATACATAAGAATATATAGAGAAAGAAAAATTAAAATCCCAGACTTTTAAAGTAACTGCTTTTATTTATTTTTTTTCCTTTCCTTTTTGGCCAAACCATACAGCATGTAGGATCCCTAACCAGGGATCAAATCTGTGCTCCCTGCAGTGTGGGAGTATAGAGTCCTAACCACTGGAACTCCAGGGAATTTCAGTAACTTCTTTACTGCCACCAGAAATCTAGTTTCAAATGTTTTCTTGTTCTCCTTTGTTCTGAGTTTGTATCTTTCATGCACCTTGAAATAGCAATTTTACAGATGTATGAATTATAATATTCATGATTTCCATGGCATTGCTATTGTACTGAATAATTATAATTTTCATTGACACAAAAGTTACAAATTCCCTGGACTTGCTAAGGAGAACTTAAGACTGTTGCTAGGCACCTTACAAAAGTGATTATCCCCTTTGTGGGGATTGAGGAATCTAACCTCAATTAACTTTTACATTTGGAAACTTAAATTTATTGACTTTGTCTTCTTTGAACCCTTTTATTGAAAATTCACCAAAATGTGGGGCTATCATGACTCAAGAGATGGATCCTATAAAAAGAAATCTACAAACACGTGCGGAGCACCCACCTAAGGCAAAACAATGAGCTAGGTGCACTCAGAGGCTTGAAGCTTGGACCTCATCCCCCGCAGAGCTTAAAATCTGGTGACAGAGGTAGGACCTACTCATGAAGAATCAAATATCAACATAAAACAATTAGTGATAAACGATTTTTTTTAAGTTGTGCAAAGACGTAGATGCTAGAAGAGCAAAAACTCAGTGTGAATTAGAATCCCTTGAGGGTTGGTTCGAGTGAATGGACAGAAAAGAAGTGAAGGGCTCTGTAGGCAGAAAAAGCTGTGCAAACAAGCCACCTTTGGAGAAAGACTTGCAGGTAACTATATTATAGAAAAATCTGGCTGAAGCAGTGATTCTTCTTATGGAGTTTTAGTTGTGGGCGAGAGGGGAGGGGAGGATGGAGTTTAAAAGGTAAGGGGGGCAATGAATGACAACCTGCAAAACTTCTGCTTCATCTTGTAGGAAATAAAGTGTTGAAGACGATCTTAAAGATTAAATCAGTGGACACTGACCATCTCTCTTTCTCATTATCAAAGCTGCCTTAGCTTTTGATGCAAGTGCCTGGACCTGGTCTGTGGGTGAAATAATAAGCTTTTGTTGACCAATACAGTGGAAAAAGAAAAGTGAGAAACTGGAGGGCAGGGTCGGTGGAACTTATCCTACTAATTCAGCTAGGCTTGCACTATGAATATCTTATATAGTTGCACCAGGGAAGATGGATTTTACAAGGATGAAGCTGGAATGAGCCCAGGCAGAAGGCCACTGCAAAATCCCAGGCAGAAGTTCACGAGGGCCTGCACTAAGGCAGCAACAGTAGAAATGAAAAAAAGCAGGGACTTCTTGGGTGGTCCAGTGGTTAAGAATCTGCTTGCCAATGCAAGGGACACAGTTTCGATCCCTGGTCCAGGAACATCCCACATGCCATGGAGCAACTAAGTTTGTGCATCACAACTACTGAAGCCCAGGCTCGGAAACAAGAAGCCACCACGAGAAGTCTGCACATGGCAACTAGAGAGTAGTCCCCACTCAGTGCAACTAGAGAAGACCCACGTGCAGCAACAGAAACCAGTGCAGCCAGAAACAAATAAATAAACGGTGATAAGTGGTGCTTTCAGTGAGTAAGAGCATTTGGCATTTATGAAGTATATACTTTGTTTGCATACATTTGAGCAAGCTAGTCTGCCTTCCACCTCCACCTCATGTGCCGAAAGGGAGCACATAGGCTGAATTTTGGAAGGGATAGTCAGGCCAATTTCTGCAGCCATACTCCACTTCCCACACTTGGGACAACTCCTTCCAGCTATAGGAGTCGATGGCTAGAAGAAGCATTACACCTCTCCACAAAAATCCCTCCCAACTTAGCACGCATGGATGCACACACCCATCACCACCACCAGCACCCCCACTATCTCCATCACTTTTGAGATTCTAGCATCAACTCATCCTCTACCTTAATACCCACCACACTCTCAGTTAGGAGAGAAGGCTCAGAGCCCCAGGAGGCCACTTTTAAAACATTTTTATTATTTTCGGCGGTGCCGGGTCTTCCTTGCTGCCCACAGGCTTTCTCTAGTTGCAGTGAGCAGGGGCTACTCTCTAGTTGTGATGGGCAGGTTCCACATCGCAGTGGCTTCTCTTGTTGTGGAGCACGGGCCCTAGGGCTCACGGGCTTCAGTAACTGTGGCTCACCGGCTTAGTTGCCCCGCAGCATGTAGGATCTTCCCAGACCGGGGTTCGAACCAGTATCCTCTGTACTGCAAGGCAGATTCTTAACACTGGACCACTAGGGAGGCCCCCAGACCACCACTTTGAAAGACCATAAAATAAATGTTAAATGTCACAGCAAAGGTTGGTGTATCTTCCTAATTCTATTCAGTTCCCTTGAAGGAAAAGACTGGATGGGCACATTCAATAGCTATGGTGATAAACAAAGGCTAAAATCAGCTTCAAAACCAACACAGTGTGTTTTACAGCAACAATTCTTTCTGCCTTTTGTCCGAACCTCAAAGTATAGTCTTATTATATATTAATTCTATTTTATTTAGTTTTATTTAGGCTATCAGTAACACTCATTGAGGGCTGATACACCTTGCATGTATGTGTGCACTCAGTCATGTCTGACTCTTCTGAAACCCCATAGACTGTAGCCCACCAGGCTCCTCTGTCCATGGAATTTTCCAGGCAAGAATCCTGGGCTGGGTTGCCATTTCCTTCTCCAGGGGATCTTCCCGACTCAGGGACGAAACCTGTGTCTCTTGCGTTTCCCCTGCGTTGGCAGGCAGGTTTTTTACCACTAACATAAACGTATCTCTGCCTCTCCTAAACACCAAGGGGTACATCAAAGCACCCAGGTTCCCCCAGGACACAATCAAAAGAGTCACCAGATCAGTATATTATTTGCTACACCTAGATCAGAGACCTGCATCTCAATGTCTGAATGCCAGTGCCCGGCTCTCTCTTCCTCCTATGGGGGACGTCAGAGTCATAAATGGCCGTGAGGACTCTTCCTCCTAGTTTACAGCAGCTCTAGTTCTTTCATCATTTTATAAGGATTCCTGTTTTCACCTCCTATTGCCTCCAGGTTGGGGTGACCTTGACTGTAGCTAAAAATTTATTTTGTTCCAACTGAACAGCAGAATGCCTGCCATACACAAGATAACTCTACCCTTGGCCTCCATTTCTTAGAGAACTGAAGACAGAATCCTTTGCTCCACTTGTGTTTTTGTGATAAGCTTCCCACCAGTGTCTGACTCAAGTCCGTAAAAACTAATGAGCCAGACATCTTGGAAAGTGAAGTCAAGTGGGCCTTAGAAAGCATCACTACAAAAAAAGATAGTGGAGATGATGGAATTCCAGTTGAGCTCTTTCAAATTCTGAAAGATGATGCTGTGAAAGTGCTGCACTCAATATGCCAGCAAATTTGGAAAACTCAGCAGTGGCCCCAGGACTGGAAAAGGTCAGTTTTCATTCCAATTCCAAAGAAAGGCAATGCCAAAGAATGCTCAAACTACCACACAATTGCACTCATCTCAGATGCTAGTAAAGTAATGCTCAAAATTCTCCAAGCCAGGCTTCAGCAATACGTGAACCGTGAACTCCCTGATGTTCAAGCTGGTTTTAGAAAAGGCAGAGGAACCAGAGATCAAATTGCCAACATCCTCTGGGTCATTGAAAAAGCAAGAGAGTTCCGAAAAACATCTATTTCTGCTTTCTTGACTATGCCAAAGCCTTTGACTGTGTGGATCACAAGAAACTGTGGAAAATTCTGAAAGAGATGGGAATACCAGACCACCTAACCTGCCTCTTGAGAAATCTGTATGCAGGTCAGGAGGCAACAGTTAGAACTGGACATGGAACAACAGACTGGTTCCAAATAGGAAAAGGAGTACGTCAAGGCTGTCTATTGTTACCCTGCTTATTTAACTTCTATGCAGAGTACATCATGAGAAACGCTGGGCTGGAAGAAACACAAGCTAGGATCAAGAGTGCCGGGAGAAATATCAATAACCTCAGATATGCAGATGACACCACCCTTATGGCAGAAAATGAAGAGGAGCTAAAAAGCCTCTTGATGAAAGTGAAACAGAGCGAAAAAGTTGGCTTAAAGCTCAACATTCAGAAAACGAAGATCATGGCATCTGGTCCCATCACTTCATGGGAAATAAATGGGGAAACAGTGGAAACAGTCAGACTTTATTTGGGGGGGCTCCAAAATCACTGCAGATGGTGATTGCTGCCATGAAATTAAAAGACGCTTACTCCTTGGAAGAAAAGTTATGACCAACCTAGATAGTATATTCAAAAGCAGAGACATTACTTTGCCAACTAAGGTCCGTCTAGTCAAGGATATGGTTTTTCCTATGGTCATGTATGGATGTGAGAGTTGGAGTGTGAAGAAGGCTGAGCGCCGAAGAATTGATGCTTTTGAACTGTGGTGTTGGAGAAGATTCTTGAGAGTCCCTTGGACTACAAGGAGATCCAACCAGTCCATTCTAAAGGAGATCAGCCTTGGGATTTCTTTGGACGGAATGATGCTAAAGCTGCAACTCCAGTACTTTGGCCACCTCATGAGAAGAGTTGACTCATTGGAAAAGACTCTGATGCTGGGAGGCATTGGGGGCAGGAGGAGAAGGGGACGACCCAGGATGAGATGGCTGGCTGGCATCACGGACTCGATGGACGTGAGCCTGAGTGAACTCTAGGAGATGGTGATGAACAGGGAGGCCTGGCGTGCTGAGATTCACGGGGTCGCAAAGAGTCGAACACGACTGAGCGACCAAACTGAACTGAACTGAACAATATAACACTGTTACCATCTCTAGGGACCAGGCCAAAAGCCCTTCTGGAAACCTTCCCGGATACTTTTACCAAACCGCCTGCCCTTCCTGCCCCACCCACGGTTCTTGCACCACTTTCTTGGGCGCCCTCTCCCCACTCAAGTCTGTTATTTCCCTTTCTCGTGCTCCTTCTAAATCGCCTCCGCATTCCCCTAGTTGCTCAGACTTCTTGGGCCTGGTGTCATGGTAAAAAGGGTTGAGTCCCTCAGAGGGACCCACCCCTGCCTGGGTTCACAGCCAGCTAACAATTTCAACCTCTGCCTCTTGGGCTCCCTCTACACAAAGAGAGTTTATGGTCAATGACTTGGAATGCAAAGCCATTCTCCTAAGGAAACAACCCTAAAGGAGAAGGTAGATGCCCAGAACACACAGTGCATTTCACTTCCATACCTCATCTGGAGCTCTGTGTGTACTCTAGAACCTAGCTAACAAAATGTCTTGGTTTCCACGGTTTCTATGGTTAAATGAGTTCTGAGTTCCAGCTGTGAACATACCTCTGCCTCTGCCATCAGGAGCAACAGCCAGGCTTTCACCTTCTGCAGCCTGCCAACCCCATGGTAGGGATACGACGGAAGTCTAAAGAGCTTAACTTTTAAGAAAAGGGAGTAGAAAGGATGTGACTCTGGGAGGTGAAACCAGGCTGTACAGGGAGGAGAGTTCAGAGTGGTGGGGAGGTGGGGGGCCGGGCGAGAGTCAAGCTGCCTCTGGGTTTAGGGTCCTGCAGAGATCTTCAACCCAGCCCACCGGCCTGGTCTACTGCACCTCCACTGCTGAGGACAATGGAGTTGGGGATTCCAGTAGAACGGGGTGGGAACTAAAGAAAATGTGTCCGTGGGTTTCAATGTGAGGTCAAATAAGGAATTAAAAACAAAAACTTGAGAAAGCTAACGTAGATCAGTATTGTGATCAGTACTATGTTTGTTGAAGGTGAAGGTGAAGTCGCTCAGTTGTGTCTGACTCTTTGCGACCCCGTGGACTGTAGCCTACCAGGCTCCTCCGTCCAGGGATTCTCCAGGCAAGAATACTGGAGTGGGTTGCCATTTCCTTCTCCAGGGGATCTTCCTGACCCAGGGGTTGAACCCAGGCCTCCCGCATTGGAGGCGGATGCTTTAACCTCTGAGCCACCAGGGAAGCCCACTATGTTTGTTAATGAAGTTAAGTTAAATCAAATTTAATACTATATATCATGGCTTCTTAAATACTCAGCCCAAAAAAGTATTGTGTGGGTCAGTCCCATTGGACATGGCTGTCTTATAGACTTAAGAGGAAACTTGACCTTTGTCTTTGTCCAATTTTGTTTTCTTTTTTGCAAGCTATTTAGCCCTTGCCTTGCACTAAGTAAGGGTAAATGGGTGTGGTAAGCTGCCTCTCATCTGAGGCTTTGGGACCCCACAGACTGTAGCCTTCCAGGCTCCTCTGTCCGTGGCATTTTCCAGGTAAGAATACTGGAATCGGTGTCCATTTCCTTATCCAGGGGATCTTCCCTACCCCGGGACTGAACCCATGTATCCTGCATCTCCTGCTCTGGCAGATGGACTCTTTACCACTGAGGCACCTGGGAATCCAAGGGTAAATTTACTTAACAAATAAAACAGTAAGTGTGGAGAAAACAAGTAGGAGCCTTTATTTTTTTTCCTTTGGATCTGCTCAGAAAGGTCAAAAGAAAAATCTTCTCCTCAGTAATCAAGTAAGGAAAAGGGCGAAAAAGTTTCCTACGTTTTTAGTGACTATTGTTAGGAGGCTCAGAAAAAGTAATTTTTAAATGACAACTGTAATATGAAAGTACTAATTCATTTTAAATTTCAAATACAAATACAAATGGGTCTAATATGGGTTATTTTCTCTAAATCCACTCTCTTATTTTATATTTTAGATATTATGGTATCAGATTACTTTTACATGACCATATATCACAGATGAAAAGAAAGATTATTTAGAACGTTGTTTCCAAAATTCAAGAAAGGAACAGATTAGTTTTGTGATGACTACTTAAATTCAATCAATGCAACAATATTTTCTGAAGTTATTATATGCTAAACAGTGCAGTAAATGGCATAAGGACATACACACAAAAGCACACTGCATGGCCCCATCACCTGTAGAATTTATGTCTTCCGGTAAATCCAATTTATGCACACAGAAAAGTAAGTAGAGAATTCTATTTACCACTTAACCAAGCTCCAAAGCAAGTGCCTCTTGCCTCCTGAAATGACTGAAAGGGTGGGAACTAAGATGAGTTCCAGGAAACAGTTGTAATTTGAATACATGGAAAGGACACTTTGGATGTCAGAAATTGACAAGAGCCCAAGTAGGGATCAGCTTAGCCTACTGTAAAGAAACCGTCCTACTATAAAGGGAGTGTAAATAAACTGTTCTTGACTGAAGCTAGAGGGCCATCTTGGAACAGTCAGGAAGCAATGCTGCTGCTGTGAAGTCGCTTCAGTCGTGTCTGACTCTGTGCAACCCCATAGACGGCAGCCCACCAGGCTCCCCCATCCCTGGGATTCTCCAGGCAAGAACACTGGAGTGGGTTGCCATTTCCTCCTCCAATGCATGAAAGTGAAGTGTGAAAGTAAAGTCGCTCAGTCGTGCCCGACTCTTAGCGACCCCATCGACTGCAGCCTACCGGGCTCCTCCGCCCATGGGATTTTCCAGGCAAGAATACTGGAGTGGGTTGCCATTGCAGGAAGCAATGAGAGAATCCAAAGAGGAGAAAATGTTTAGAGATTTTGGTCCATCAGTCACGTGGTGGTTGCTAGGAGGAAAACACAGCAATTATGAAGTCACTGCAGTCTTCTAACGTGGAGGAGGAAGGTTCAGCACTTATGTGGTGACATGACTGTGAAAAGAGGGAGAGATATAAAGACATCTCAAGAGAAATCCAGAAATAACATACTCAATTAGACTAAGTAGGAGATAATTCATCTCCTTTTAAAACTTTGGTTTTGGTTCTTCTTTTTTGAGCCGTTTCCATCTTTTTTTTATGTCTTTTCTTATTCTTATAAAAGTATACATGTTTTATTTTGGAAAATTTGAAAAATACAGAAGAAAATATTAAAAAAGGCCTTTAAGCATTTAAGTGCTCTCACCACTCAGAGATGATTTCAGACAACATATTGACAAATTTTTTTTCCAAGATGCATGGATGTGATTAGGAGTGATGACTTCATAGGACGGACATGGTGGAGTACAATGATGAAGCGGCTTGACATTTTTCCCTACCATTTCCTTCCAGTTTGCCCTTCTCCATTCTCTGCCTTTGGCCATGGTCCAAACACAGCCACAGCTTTTCTTTCTGTCACTTTCAGGTAGGGGAACTGTTTTTCTTGTGCAGGAATGAAAAGGTCTCATTCAGTCTCGATCAAGTCAATGCTTCTCTCTTCCCTAAG
Source organism: Redunca redunca (assembly GCA_006410935.1). Classification (NCBI taxonomy): domain Eukaryota; kingdom Metazoa; phylum Chordata; class Mammalia; order Artiodactyla; family Bovidae; genus Redunca; species Redunca redunca. Next base: position 272,052 of record SJYQ01006887.1, read on the forward strand.
CCCAGGCCTCTCTGTAGTTCAGGGACTTGGAGCGGAGAAGGAGGTAATGAGTGGTCTGATCTTTCATTCTTCTCGCCCCACCCCACTCATCCCATGGAAGAATCCAAGGGGGAAAGGATGGCCTGTGGACACTGCTATTCCCCTCTCTTAGCCTACAATTGCGGACTGCTCCAACGAACTTCCCACCTTCAGATACCTCCAAGGCAGCATCAGGCACCAGGGTCTATGCCAAAAAGCACATGCTACTCTAAAAAATTCACTTCAAATAATCCTTTCTGAGAAATCTCATATAGACTGTTCCTTATCGTAACAGTGACTACTACATTTCATTCCTTTTTGCTTTTGTTTTTTAATGTAAATACTGTGGGACTATATCTAACCCCCTTCTTGAGAATGTAAGGATACTTTGTATCAATTACTCAGCTTTGTGCTTTGGCCAAGAAAGTTCCAGATAATAGAAAAAGTCCCATTTCACATCCTAAAACATATATACATACACATATACATAAAATAATAATAATAATTGGGACCATATCATCATTTTGCATTCTACTTGATTTCTGTTAATGTTATATAATGAGTAATTCCCATGTCAAGGAATATTTTCCAAAAATGGGATTTACATTGGCTCGTAATTTTACATCATATAACTTCCCATTCCTCATTATTTATCAAACCATCACCCAATTAGGCATTTACAGCTAGGCTAATATCACTGCAATTAATAGCCTGGATATGTATATCTTTGTGTATACCTTTGAGTATACCATTAGGATCATTCCTAGAAGAATATTTCAAACAAAAGTTATGAACATTTTTAAGGCTCTTAACACATAAAGCAGAAAAGCCCTCAAGAAAAGTAGAATAATACAAACACATACATTGTATGCAAGCATTTTTACCATATTTTTCACCTTGCAATTTGATTAATGAAGAGCATATCTTGCTCTCTTGATTTATTTTTTTAGTTTATTTATTTTTAAATTGAAGGATAATTGCTTTACAGAATTTTGTTGGTTTCTGCCAAATATCAGCATGAATCAGCCATAAGCATATATATGTCCCCTTGTATTTCGTGTTAGTTTCTGGTGTACAACAATGTGAATCAGCTATAAACGTGTGTACATCCCCTCCCTCCTGAACCTCCCTTCCACCGCCCGTCCCGCCTTTCTAGGTCATCACAGAGCACCGCACTGGGCTCCCTGTGCTATACAGCATCTTCCCACTAGTTACCTATTTTATACATGGTGGTGTAAACAAGCATATACGGGCTTCCCTGATGGCTCAGTGGTAAAGAATCTGCCTGCAATGTAGAAGACCCGGGTTCAGTCCCTGGGTCGGGAAGATCCCCTGGAGAAGGCAGTGGCAATGCACTCCAGTCTTCTTGCCTGGAGAATCCCATGGACAGAGGAGCCTGGAGGGCTACAGTCTATGGGGTCACAAAGAATCCAGCTCAACTGAGTGACTAACACTTTCACTTTCATATATGTCAGTGCCACTCTCTCAGTTCAGCCCAGCCTCTCCTTTTCCCCGTGTCCCCAAGCCCATCTCTACTTCAGCGTCTCTCTTTTTGCCCTATAGATGCCACATCTTCTCTACCCAGTCATCTGTCAGTGGATGCTGATTTCCCTGCTTGTTACTGGGGCAAATTCTTACTTACTGACTTTTTGTATTTCTTCTTCTGCAAATGGTCTGTTCATGACCTCTGCTCACTTTTTTCCTGGAACAGTAACATTTTCTTATCGATATGTAATCTCTCTCCATGCAATAAGAATAGTTACCTTTTCTGATATATTGTATTTGTTGCAAATGTTATCTAGTTTATTTGACTTGATTTTGTTTAAAATATTTTGGCTTGCAGAAACATTAACTTTTGCGCAGTCACATGTATTGGTGTTTCTGTTGCATAACTTAGCTTAAACAGAAAGGGGTTTGTTAGAAGGATTGTAGTTCACAGAAATTTTAAAAGAGATCCTACCAAAATCAGGGCAATGCTGTGGATCTTGGGAAATGAAACTAGTATCAACATTACCAAACCTCCAATCCATCCTTCTGCTTCTCCTCTGATTTCCTATGCTTTCCATTTGGCTTCCTGCATGCCTACCATCAGCTTTCTCTAGAAATCCTGCTAGTTTCTGTACTCAGAGAGGTCAAGTGGATTTATCTTCAGGTAGAAAAATCCTAAGGAAGGACTCTGGCTGGCCTGATCTCCAGACCAACCATTGTGCCAAGACAATAAAGGGTTCCGATTTTCCAGATAAAGACGTGTTTAGAGAGAGAAGATAGCAGCTAACCCGAAGGAAAGAGCAGGTACTGGGCAGACAAAGCAAAACAAAGCAAAACCAAACATCCACTGGAAGGTTTTAAAACAATACTTGCTGCTACTAGTTTGATACTTCTGTCTTCATCCTGAAATCAATTTTTCTTCTGGGTTTCATTTTTTACCTTTGGCCCTATTTTCACCAAATCCCTTCATCCTCCCTTCTGACAGTCCCTTCATCATTTCTACTGGCTTGGCCACAGCCAGGATGGCTAGTTGGGACCCTGTCTCTTTGTGTATAGCCTGATAAGCTTGGTTTCCTGCCTCCTCTCACCTCCAATACACACACGCGCCTGTCCTTCAGTTCACCCTGCACACCACCACAAAACTGGCATTTCCCTAACACCACATCCATCCCTTTAATGATGTCATTTTCCTCCTCACGAGCACTTATTGCGGCCTCCCCGCCCCACCCACTTACTAGGGAGGGATGACAGCCAAGGTGACGGTGAAGTGTTACTTATGCAGCCCTGACACCTCTGTGTGGTGGATATAATCTCCATCGGCAAGAAGGCAAACTGAGGTTCAAAAACGTTAAATCACTAAGTAAAACACTGTTCGTATGTGGTGGAGCTGGGACTTTGTCTCCATTCTGCCTGAAACCTAACACAAGAAACCAACCTCCCCACAGTAGAAGGGCCTCACGGTGGAGTCTGAATGCCTTCACCTTTTCCGCATGACCAGGCTATGCTTTTTCTCACAGCCACAGATTTATCCCTCGCTTTAGTCAGACTTGTCTACTCACCTCATAGTCCTGCCACCCCTACTCCCAAGACTGTGGGCTTCTCTTATTCCTTCACGTGGGGTGTTTCTCACCAACATGCTGCCTACCTGCTCCATTAAAACTCTTCAGAGTTCACCTCCTGAATCCTACCTAATTCCACTTCTTCCATAAAGTCTTTCTTGATTATCACAAAAAGAATATTCCTTTTCAAAATACCTAAAATATGCTTCTCCAACATCCATTTAATTATTATTTAATAGATTACCATCTTCTCTGCCCATGCACGTTTCAACTTTTGACTGTCTTGCCAGATTTTTAACTTTTGACTATCCTGACTAGGTTCTGAGCCTCTTGAGGTCAAGTCCACAGTTTACGTTTCTTTGTATCCCCACGTGCTCAGTCCAAGTCCTCATAAGAAGAAATTAGTCAGGAATTTCCTGGTGGTCCAGTAGTTAGGACTCTGCACGTCCATGGCAGGGGGCACAAGTTCAACCCTCAGTCAGAGAACTAAAATCCCTCAAGTCACAGCACAGCCAATAATAAAAATTTTTAATTAAAAAAAAATACTTGTTGACCCATGCCTGTCTCCTCCAACCTGCTGTGTTGGAGGAGATTTAAATAATGATTCTTAAAGAGTTTTCCCCTCTTGGAAAAACATCCATTCAATTTTAAGATTTCCAAATCTTTGGAATTTCCTGTTAGGATCAGTGATTTTCAGGAGTGAAGATAGTATCAGTTGTAAATTTCTGAAATAAATAGATAATCATATCAGGAAATTCTCACTAGCTATAAGTAGTTCACCTCCTAATAAACACGCTGATAAATAGGCAGAGGGAACATATTATATTCCAGCATATGGCTGGTGTTACTGATATAGTAATAGCTCATAGCATCTACAGAGATAGGAAATCAATTATACCTTGCATTAAACTTTTTATCCATTACTCATCACTTTTTAGTAGATTTTACGATTTCATTTGGTATAATAAATAGAAGTCAGTGAGAGCCAAAATGGTTTTGGAGAGTACGGGAAAATCATCTAAATATTGTTTTATTTAGGGGGTTTAGAGCATCTGTTTCAACTGATATTGCTTTGAAAACTGTATGAAACTTTGGGATGATAAATGTTCATAATTTGCATCCACATTGTTACTAACACAATAGCCTGTTAAATCCCTTGCCATGAATATGAACAGACTGCAGGCCATCCACATTATTTATCAAGGGAGAAACAGACATTATTCACAAATTTTAATTGCTCTGTTGGCACCAACAGTCTGAAAATGAAACATAAAAATGTAGCCTTGGGAAGGTTTTGCTGTGCAATGACTTCAGTGCAAATTTGACTGTGGGGACCAATGCCTCTATCATGATTACACAGGGACCCGAATAAAATTAAGTTCATGGCTTCAACCCAGGTCCTAGGGGACAGTTGGTGTATTTCAAAATTCATTCTGTCCACTGTAAACTCAACAACTCCTGCACATGACCTAAAATAAAGAAGCCAGTGGGGACATGGGTAAATCTATGGCTGATTCATCTTGATGTTTGGTAGAAATCAACACAGTCAGTTCAATTCAGTTGCCCAATCATGTCTGACTCTGCAACTCCATGGACTGCAGCACCCAGGCCTCCCTGTCCATCACCAATTCCCGGAGCATGCTCAGACTCATGTCCATCGAGTTGGTGATGCCATCCAATCATCTCATCCTCTGTTGTGCCCTTCTCCTGCTTTCAATTCCTCCCAGCATCAGGGTCTTTTCCAATGAGTCAGTTCTTCGCATCAGGTGGCCAAAGTATTGGAGTTTCAGCTTCAGCATCAGTCTTTCCAATAAATATTCAGGACTGATTTCCTTTAGGATGGACTAGTTGGATCTCCTTGCAGTCCAAGAGACACTCAAGAATCTTCTCCAACACCACAGTTCAAAAGCATCAATTCTTCGGCACTCAGCTTTTTTTATGGTTCAACTCTTACATCCATATACATGACTACTGGAAAACCATAGCTTTGACTAGACGGACCTTAGGCTGTGAACCTTTGGCTACGGACCTTTGGCTAAAACCTATGACTGATTCATCTTGATGTTTGGTAGAAATCAACACAATACTGTAAAGCAATTATCCTTCAATTAAAAATACATAAATAAAATGTTTTTAAAGGAAAAAACAGAAAAGTAAAATGGATATTTTTATCTTATTAAATTAAATATATTAATTTTTATTAAACATCTCATTTTGGCAAAAAATTTTTTAAAAAGAAGTCAGAGATTAGATTGATAAGAAAAGTGTATTTCCTGCTCATCCTTAAGAGGAATTTTTCACGGTCAAGATTCAAATATTCTGCTAAGAACTGGAAGAAGTGAAGCTTCCATATTCTCCTTATCTATAGAAATGTAACCGTCTAGTACTACAAAATGACCTTTAAATTGCTTCTAAAAGTTAAATTAGGGGCTCCCTGGTGGCTCAGTGGCAAAGAATGTGCCAATGCAGGAGACACCAGTCCAATCCCTGAT